>WHSA01000410.1:0-203416 GCA_012931725.1 Litsea cubeba | reverse complement strand
CAGGAGGAAGCCGAACTTGGCGCTTGGATGCAAGCGGCACAGAGGCAAGCTTCCGTGGAGTCTACTGGCAAGAGTAAACCATCCAGTGAGGAGTCAAATGGGAAACCTGACTCTGACAGCGGGGCAGGTTCCTCTAAGAAGCGAGCCCGCAGGAGTAAGAGGAGGAGGATTCATCATCGCAGCAAGGGGTAGCATGAGGACTCTCCTGACTTGGAAGTTCCTCTTACTATCAATGTGGATGTGCCAGTGGATGCTGACGAGCCTCCAGAGAAGAGAAGCCGAGATAGAGAGACCGTCGGTGAAGGTATGATTCTTCCTTTTTCTCTTTCCATTTCTTTCCATGGGATTTTTCCATGTTCTGATTTGCTTCTCGTTTCTGCGTTTCTTTTTTTTTTAGCAGAGGAAGACTTGGCGATGCCTGAGGTTCAAGGCGATGAGGTGGTGACGAGATCCTGTCGAGGCACCTGAAGAAGAACCGAGGGACTCTGGAGTGGAATCCAGAATCTCCAATTGGTACGACTTCCCTTTTTTTCTTTTTTTTCTTTTTTGTCTGTGACTTGGTTTGCTAACACATTCTTGCCAGCTGACTTGCCACAGGATTCCGATTACTTTGAACCCTCGATGACGCAAATGTTGATGATGCTTCCAATGAGTTCATGGAGGGGAAAGTGTTCCGCCAGTCGTCGAAGAAGGTATTTTGTAGTTATAACCCTGATAATGATTTTCAACACAGGATCATACTTCATACCCTTTTTTATGTGTTCTTTGGCAGGTTTTGAAGTGACAGAGGAGGGTCCATCGCTTCCTTCAGAACCAGAGCAATGGATGCCCAGAGGTTGAATCCAGAGGTTAGAGACTCCTGGGACCAGTTCTGACAAATGTTGAGGAGATACCTCGTGCTGAGATTCCTTCCCGAGCCGGAGCAGCTAGCTTCAACTGGAAAGAGTTCTTTTGTTACTCTTCCAACAGATGATGATATGAGCGGCCGACCAACGGAGTTGGGCGAATCTTCAGCTGGGCCATCTCTTCTTTTTTGCGAAGAAGGTGGTGGTGCGAGTTCTGAGCTCTTGGATTGAGACTCTGCTTTCTGGGCACTTAGGATGCCGGATTTGGGATGATCCAGCATGTGCGTGAGATTCTCGGTGATGCTGAAGAGGCTGGTTCTAGATGTCACAAGTGCCAGGGCGATCGTTGATAGGATCATTGAGCTGGGGGGTGACAGGTGGTTTTGAGACCAATGGTTTTCCTGATTATCAGTTCTTCAAGGAGATGTTCCTAGACCCTGCGAATATGGCTCAGTCTAACCTGAATGAGGCTACAGAAAGCAGGAAGCAGGTAGTCCGAGAGAAGAACTTAGAAGAGCTAAACATCATTGGGCTGACACATGACCTGAACATCCTTGATAGGGAGGTCGATGAGGCTAGGAGACGTCTTGAGCATCTGCAGGCACAAGTCGCTGCCAAGTGGACTGCAATAACAGAGGCTCGTGAAAGGGAGACTGCTCTGATTCACCGGGTTGCAGATGCCGATCGGGTTCTTAAAAGGAAGTCTGATGAGAACAAACAATGGCGAACTGCTCGAGATAAGCTTCCTGGTGCGAAAGAAGGGGTACAGCCCACTCCAGCATCTCATGGCAAATTCCTGAAGAAGCGTGCCTTGGAATCCTTGATGGCTGAGGCTAAAAGTTTGCTTGAGGAGCTAAACTCTTGGCTGGAGACCATTTTTTGATTGAGCTCCTGTATTTTTTTTTTTAACAGAAACCATCCTTCTCTCTTTTTGGTACCACTTGTATTTTTTGGTACTTTTTTTTGTAGTGCTTGCGAACACTTTCTTTTTTTTTTTGGTACAACATGTATAATTTTTTTTTTGTACTCTTTTTTGTTATCCCTACGCTCACTTGAATCTTTTTGTGATAAAAGTAATTGCTAAATGGGATGCTCTTCTTTTTTTTTTTTTGTTATTCCTACGCTCACTTGAATCTTTTTGTGATAAAAGTAATTGCTAAATGGGATTTGATCAAAAGGTGTCATTTTGTGAAAATCTTTTGTCAAATGATTGTTTTGGCATGGAAGCCAGGTTTTTGTTTGTGGCATGGAAGCCAATTTTGGCATGAGAGCCAGCTTTTCTTGTGGCATGATAGCCGAGTTTTTTTGTGGCATCTATAGCCAGTTTTTGGTGGCATTGATAACCCGGTTTGTTTTGTGGCATCTATAGCCGGGTTTTTTGAAATCCAAGTTTTTTGTTTTGTGGCATTGATAGCCGGTTTTGTTTTGGTGGCATTGATAGCCGGTTTGTGGCATTTATAGCCTGTTTTGTTTTGGTGGCATTGATTGCCGGTTTGTGGCATTTATAGCCTGTTTTGATGGCATTTATAGCCGGTTTGGTTTTCAAAAATGCAAGTATCGACTAAAAGTCACCTCCCTGCTGAATGTTCTTGCAAGTATCGATGGAATGTCGCATCCTTGCTCATTCGGTTGCGAGTATCGATGAAATGTCGCATCCTCGCGGATTTGGGTGCAAGTATCGATGGAATGTCGTATCCTTGCTTTTCAAAAATTTGGTTTTGCGGGGTACTGACTTGATGTCGTTTCCCCACGATTTTTGAAATTTGTGGTTTTCTCGAACCTTTGAGTTATGGATATCAACTGAAATGTTACGTCTCCATGGTCTTTTAGGTTTTTTCGAACCTTTGAAATTTGGGTTGTGGATATCAACTGAAATGTTGCGTCTCCACAGTTTTGGATTTTGCAAGTATCGACGAAATGTCGCTTCCCTGCAATTTTGGAAGTGTTGAACGTGGTTCGTATGCTTCCGATTTGTGCGAGTATCGACTAAGCGTCGCTTCCCCGTGGTTTTTTTTTTTTTTTTGAAAAAATCATTTTTTTTGTTTAAAGACACAAGGGTCATAAGTTTTGACCTAAAACCATTTTGGCGGTAAAAGGCAGGGTGGACTAGGGTGGAAATCCCTGAATCCGGATTTTGTTTCAAACCATGAATTTTGGGTTCAAGGGTTGAAAATTTTGGTCAAGTTAGGGAAAGGTTCCTAAACTTGGATATATTTTTTTTTTGAACAATGAAACGATGAAAGTAAGCATTGTTTTAAATTTCTAGAAATTTCAACATTTGATATGAAAATTCTAAAAAAAGGGTGGGTTTAGCGAGCGTGTACCTGGAAACCGGTTTTGGCCGTACAGGCATTGCTCTTACCCAGTTGGGTAAGTCTTCAAGGGTAGTACCGCTTTAAGAACTTGTCGTTGATGGGCAGCATACATCTGTCGCCTTCCATGTTTAGGAGTGCATATGCGCCGTTGGAGAAAACCTTGTCGATGACGTAGGGTCCCTCCCATTTTGGCTCAAATTTGCCTTTGGACTTGTGAGCGAAGACCATTGGTCTTTTTACCGCAAGAACCAAGTCATCCTTTTTGTAGGCGCGTTGCCTGACCTTTTTATCGAAAGATCCAGCCATGCATGCTTGGTAAAGTTCAATGCTTTGTTGAGCTTCGAGCCGTCTCTCATCGAGATTGTCCAGCTCATGGCGTCGCAATTTGACATTGCTTTCTTGAGTCATGTCATTTTGCAAGGATACCCTCAAGGAAGGAATTTGTACTTCCAAGGGCACGACAGCTTCGCATCCATAGACTAAGGAGAATGGTGTGCTATGGGTTGGTCCTCGAACGGTGGTTCGATAGGCCCACAAAGCTTCAGACATTTTGTCGCTCCAGTCTCTTTTGTGACTAGAGACCATTTTTTTTGAGGATTTTGCAGAGTGTCTTATTGAAAGCTTCTGCTAACCCGTTTGCTGCCGGATTGTATGGAGTCGAAGGACAGCTTTGGATTTTGTATTTGTCGCAGAACCTGTAGAATCGATGATCCCGGAACTGTGGTCCGTTATCATGGACGAATCTTTTGGGTATGCCGAAACGACAAATGATGTTGGTGCACAGGAACTGAAGGACTGATGAGGTCTTCATTTCGTTAAACGCAAATGCTTCTGACTACTTGGAGAAATAATCCATAGCGGCGAAGATGAAGCGATGATCTTTGCTTGAAGGGGGAGAAATAGGACCTATGATGTCCATACCCCAGGCTTCGAAAGGCCATGAGATCGCTGTAGGATGCAGCCATTCTGGAGGCATGTGAATGTAATCTCCATGAACTTGGCATTGTTGGCAGCGCTTAGCAAATTGCATTGCGTCAGCTACCATGGTAGGCCAGTAATATCCTAACCTTTTTATCTGATCATAGAGCTTAGGTCCAGCCTGATGAGCTCCGCAAAGACCAGCATGAACTTCTTTGAGTGTTTCTTCAGCCTCTTGTTGTGACAAGCAGCGTAGAAGTACTCCGTTGAAGGATTTCCCGTAAAGGATTTTTGAAGGAATATCCAAATGAAAGCTTGGGGTTCGCCTTTGGGTGCTTACCCGTTCTTTTGGATCTTCAGGTAGGATTCCGAACATAATGTAATCAATGAATGGATCCCTCCAGTCACCGATTGAAGTTTGAAGGATTGAAATCCGACTTCCGACCACTTGGTGGCATTCAGCCACTGCTTGGTGTGTGTTAAGAGGAGGAAGGATTCTTCTTTCGTACACTGTGATTTGCATGTTTTCCCCTTCCTGGATTACCATGGATGCGGCAAGTCCGGCTAGGGCATCTGCACGTATGTTTTCACCTCTACGAATGTGGGTGATGTGACAGATGTCAAACTTTTACAGAAGTGATTGTGCCTTGTTGTAGTGAGGCAACAAATCTGGCTTCCTGACTTCAAATTTCTGATTCATCTGATTGACGATCAGTTGAGAGTCTCCAAAGACTTCCAGCATGGTGATACCGGATTCGATGGCGAGTTCCAATCCTAAGATCAAAGCTTGATATTCAGCTGCATTGTTTGTGCATGGTTCCAGTAGCGAGAAAGCGTGTGGAATCATGTATTTGTCGGGGCTAACAAAGAGGATGCCAACTCCCGAGATCAGCTGTCTTTTTTCATTTGTCCTGGTTGCACCGTCAAAGTACATGTCCCAGGAGGCACTTTGTGAGAAAGTCTCCACATTGTAGACTGGTTCGTCTGGGAGATCATCTCTGAGCGGAGAATCTTTAGGCAATGGATGCTCTGCGAGGAAGTCCGCTAGAACTTGCCCTTTGATTGCTTTTTGTGGTACATACCTAATATCAAATTGTGACAGAAGGATGGACCATTTTGCCAGTCGAGCATTGAGAGAACCTGCATTTGTGACAAGGACCTTCAAGAGGTTGACCCTCGAGACCAGGTATACTGTGTTGGAAAGCAAGTAGTGACGCAGCTTTTGTACGGCGAACATCACTGCAAGACATTCTTTTTCGACTGGAGAGTAGCGATGCTCTGCACCTACTAGCATGCGGCTGAGGTAATATAGAGCAGCTTCTTTTCTTTGATCATTTTCTTGCGCAAGCAGACCTCCCAAAGAGTGATCAAGGGCTCTTGTGTACAAGATGAATGGTTTTCCAGTGGTAGGAGCAGCTAACACTGGAGGTTTTGTCAGGTATGACTTGATGTCTTGGAAAGCAGCTTCACAGTCAGCATCCCAGACAAAGTTTACACCCTTTTTCATCAACCGGGAGAATGGACGGCATTTCCCCGAAAGATTAGAGATGAACCGTCTGATGTAGGCTAATCTCCCTTGAAGCCCTTTGAGTTCTCTCAAGGTTCTTGGAGAGGGCATTTCTAGAATGGCTTTGACTTTTATGGGGTCAAGCTCTATTCCAGCTTTCGAACTAAGAATCCGAGGAACTTACCCGACGAGACGCCGAAGAAGCATTTCAAAGGATTCATTCGCAGTTTGTGTTTGCGAAGCCGGAGGAAGACTTCTCGAAGGTTTTCGAGATGATCTTCTTTTCTTTTGCTTTTGACGGCGAGGTCATCAACGTAACATTCAACCGTCTTGTGCTGCATATCTTGGAATATTTTCATCATAGCCCTCTGATATGTGGCACCAGCATTTTTCAGACCAAATGGCATGATAGTGTAGCAATACACGCCAAATGGGGTCCGGAAAGATGTATGTTTTTAATCTTCAGGATGCATCTTTATCTGATTGTAGCCAGAGAAACCATCCATGAATATCATTCACTCGAATCCACAGGTATTATCAATCATTACCTCTGGTATGGGGAGCGGAAATTCATCTTTAGGGCATGCGCCATTTAGGTCTCTATAGTCAATACAGACCCTGATCTGCCCGTTCTTCTTTGTCACGGGGACAATGTTGGCCAACCATTCAGGATGTTGTTCCTCACGGATGAAGCCGACGCTTTTGAGTTTTTGAACTTCTTGTTCAATTTTATCCATCACATCTGGACGGAATCTTCTTTGGCCTTGCTTGACAGGCTTGATGTCTTCTTGAAGATTGAGTTTGTGAACCGCTATTTTGGGGTCTAAGCCTGGCATTTCAGCGTAAGACCATGCAAAGCAATCAACGAACTCACGAAGAAAGGCGATATACTCGGGTAACTCATCATCCTTTATATTCTTGCTTATGAACACAGGACGTGGGTTATCTGGTGTTCCCAAGTCTATCTTTTGAACAGGATCTTCTGTTGGAAGGTTCGAAGGTGGTTCCTCCACAATATTTTCGGAGGCTTCCAGCTCAACGAAACCTTCTGGGTTTTCAAAGGAATTTCCAGACCAAGGTTTTGTTCCTTTCCACGGGTCTTCTTGATCGGTAATTTTCCCAAGGTTTGCTATGAGATGATCCCAATCGCCTGTTGAAACCGGGTCGAAGTAGGCTACTTCTTTTGGAGATGAGGGTTCTTCTGGGTCAGAAGACCACATGTCTGTTCCATCGGACAACTCCTCTTCATTTTCGGAGAAATCGTGCCAATTGGATGAGCTTCCTGGATCTTTGTCAGGTGACTCATTAAAGAGATATCCAGGGAGATCGATGTCTTCATGGACTTGAGAAGTTGAGGCTTGGTCAGTATATTGACTTTTAAGCCTTTGTGTCAACTGTCTCAAGGGAGTGTCGGGATCATACCCTAACCCATGTGAAGACTTTTCTACATAGCCATAGAGTCTCCAATCTTCCAGCTGGCTTTTGGTCAAGACGGGCCCCAATGGCATGAGAATACCGCGTCCTTCTCCCAAACCGACTGGGTTTTGAGCGTCATAGCCCATTTTCTTCATAATAGCTTGTGCCACAGAACTATATAAGGATAGTTGAGGCATACCTTCATTTTGGAAAGGTTCAAGCATGGAGTTTGATGAAGAAGCATCCGATCTATGGAAGAAGATCGGCTTTTCCTTTGCTGAAGTTGCTGGAACAACGAAGGAAGCTGACGTAGGATCTTCTATGTCAGAAGTTATCTCCATTGGAGTGAGAGCATGCTGAACTTGCCGAGTGTCAGCTTGGCTTAACGATGTGTCGTCTTCCAGCTCTGAATCCGAGTCCGTGTCTTGCATGATAGACACGAAAGAGACAACAAATTTGCCCCCAGGCTTTTGCTTTGCCTTCTTCACTTTAGTTGTGATGACCAAAGGCTTTGAAGGTTTGAGGGAGATGATGAAGGGAGTTTGAATGCTCTCTTCAGATTTACCGGATGGTTTGTTTTCTTCCGGTGATTGTTGAGGAGCTTTGCCTTTATCTTTCTGGAGATTTTCGGCAAAGGATGCTGTGTGCTTCTCCTCTTCTTCTTTTTCACCTTCATACATCTGTGAGTCTGCGAAGTGGACTTCTTTACCTTTGAAGGGTTTTCTGTCTGCAAAGACTCGATGTATCATGCCGTCGTCGCCAACAAACTTGATGCATTGATGTAGAGTTGAAGGGACAACACCATTCTCGTGGATCCAAGGGCGTCCGAGAAGGATGTTGTAGCATGAAGGGGTTTTTATTGCATACACTGTGACCTCAGAGATAAGATCACCAATCTGCAACTTGAACCTGATTTTGCCGATAGGCCTTTGAGTACTCCCATCGTATCCAAAGATAGATACAGATGTGTGGCTCAGCTTGCTGGGTGGGATGCCCAACTCTTCAAGAGCCGATGTGGAGATGAGGTTGAGTGCAGAACCTGGGTCGATTTGAACTCTATGCATAGGCATTTCCTTGATATACCCTGTGAAGTACAGGGGTCGGTTATGCCTGGTTTCTCCAAGTAGGAGGTCGTCCTTTGTGAAGGCGATGGTTGCACTGGCTGCTTTTTTAACCGAGAGGCATTCAATGCATGATCCCTCAGTTTTCTTCTTTTCTCCCTTTGAGGAGGCTTCTGAGTTTTTGACCCGGTAATCCATTTCAATTTGGAGGACTTGCGGGGCATATTTGTCGACATCCTCATTCAGCTTTTGTAATTCCGAGATGAGATTATCACGAGTGTGCGGAGACATTCGCAACAAATCTAGGATGTGCAGACGTGCAGGTATGTGCTTGAAGTGTTCAATCAAGTCATACTTGAAAGCCTCCTTAGGGCCTGCATGTTCATCATTGTTGCCACTAGGGGCGCTTACAACATCTTTTCCCGAAGGATTTACATATGTAAAGGAAGATTGGTTGTAATTTTTGTGGTAGTCCCGGCCAGAGCGGGTGCCTCTACCAACTTCGAGAGCTTCTTGAGAAGGGTCTTCGTTTGGAAGATTGTCTTCAGGATCAAGAGGCTGTCATTTTTCATTTGCTGAGGATGAATCAGCAGCAGAGTTGCCATCCTCAGTGATCGTGTTGCACGGAGCATTTTCCGGGAACAAGTCCTGAACAGCATCTAGCAACCTTTCTTCTTCGTTGACTAATTCATCGTCCCAAGCATCAATGGCTGGGAATTCTTCAGTCAGGAAGGGTGTGAGCTTTGAAGTCACAGTCTCAGGAGAAGAAACCTGAGAGGGTGTCATCTCAGTGAAAGTCACGTGAGACGAGGTTGCTTCAGAAGATACATTGCTAGGCGTCGCCGGAGTGTAAGTGCTTTGATCAGACGATGCTTCGGAAGAGCTATAATCCCGAATTATCACATTACAGGAAGCTCTGACGGGAGACGTTGCCTGATCGGGGTCAGACTCATTCTCGGATGTAAGAGGATCGTCTATCCAGCAATTTTCTCCATTTTCAGGAGTTAAGGGAGGATGTACCTGATGGTCTTCAGGGACTTCCGGCTCTGGATTGCGAGGAGGCTCGTTGACGCGTTCTTGCTCTTGTTCTAGAGCGAGTCGTTGCAAGATCCTTGCATATTCTTCAAGATCAGGCATGGGAGCCAGATCTTCTTCATCATCAACTCTTTGTGGCTCAACATGGTTGATTTCCACTGGAGTAATGAGAGGTGCTGGGTCAGCAGCATTTTCTTGTACAGCTTCTTGGTCTTCTTCATCATCAGACCAGGATCCTTGTGGCTGTAGGGGTTATACCAGATTACTGGCATAAGATGAGACTCAGGAACCCATTCTTCATCGGAGAGATATTCTCCTGTTTCAAGGGACTCCTCCCACTCATCTGTGTAGTTGGATTCGAATCCATCATCGGTGTCGCTGGATTCGTTTCCATCAATGGAGAATCCAACTACCGAATTGCAGGAGTATGATGCCTCCTGCATGGCTTCTTTGAATTGAGGTGGCATGAAATCACTGAGAGTGAATTTCCTTACCCCCTTTGAAGTCTCTGGAAGGGATGTTTTTGTTGCCTCCAGTGAAGCGGTAGAGGAAGCCTCTGCCTTTTCTTTGACCTCTAGTTTTGGCTAGGTCTTCTCTTGCCGTTTGAGCTTGAGGAGATGTTTCCTAGCCTGCCTTCACTGTTGAGCTGTAGGCTTTGTTTTCACGACCTCCCAATTTTCATCTTCCAAGAGATCGGGATGTACCCGTATCGGCTGTCCGTCTGGTGTCGGGTAAGGAACCAGTTCCTCGGACGCTTGGATTGAGTTTATCACCTTGAAGGAAGTAATGATCTTCTTCTTCGGTGATTTTGATGTTTGTCCACATGTCACCATGTTGACGGAGGCAGACCCATAGTTTTTGTCAAAGGTGATGACTCCGTTTTTCCACATCTCGTTTATTTTCTCCCTCACAACGAAGCATTGATTGAGAGGATGCGAGATCATCTGGTGGTATGGACAATACCGAGGATCGTTGATTTTGCCAACATCACCCGGTCTTTTTGGTTCAGGCAAGGTGAGCTTGCCGTTTGCCACAAGAGCCCCGAAGATTTCATCAACGTCTTCATCAAACGGGTATTTCTTCTCTACTCGTTCTTTAAAGGCATCTGAGAGTTCAGGTCTCTTACCAGCAACTTTATTTTCAGCTTTCTTTGGTGGCTGAGGAGCTGACTTGGTCTGCACATTGAGGACCTCTTTTTTCTTTGGTTTAGAGGTTGCAATGGCGGTTGGCTCTTTTCTTGATGATTTCTGACTGTTGAGGTCTTTAATCACCGTTTCAGCTTCCATGGAAGCTTCTAGGAGTTCTCCCAAGTTTTTTGATTTGTTGCCGATGATCATGGAGCGGATTCTGGCTCTCATGTTGTTTCGGCAAATGTCGACTAGCGACGCTTGTGGCAATACATCAGAGCATTTGTATGCCATTGCTTTCCACTTGTAAATGAAGTCATATGTTGATTCATTCTCCCCCTGTTTTAGGCTGCACAGCTGAGCCATAGTAGCGGGATGATCTTCACCTTTGAAGTGAGTCAGGAAGCGTGTCTCTAGCATGGCCCAGTTTTGGATTGAGTCCTCCGGCAGAGTGGAGTACCAATCGAAGGCCGTACCTTTTAGGGTACTTGCAAAGAGGCGGATCTTGAGTGCATCTTGATCCGCGATAGCTCCCGTCAGGATCTTGAAGTGGATGACGTGCTGTCTGGCTGATCCTTTCCCCGTATATGTTTGGAGAGTAGGATGCTTGAATTTGGTGGGGAACGGGACCGAGTCCATCCATAAGGGATATGGTGGCTTGATCCCATGCTCCTTGAGTATATCCTCTTCTTTTGCTTTGGCGAGGATACCGTCTACGTCCTTTTTGGTAAGGGCGCGTGACTCATTTTCTTCTCTATTTACCTCGTCGTCTTGATGATTCGGAGGAGGTTCATTGTTCGCCTGATTTTGGAAGGCGAGGAGAAGGTTTTCCATCAGAGTTTCAATCCTCTGCTGGCCCTGTTCCAACTGCTGGATGCGGGTGATCGCATCTTCCTGGAGGTGGATTGCGGGGTGGTGGCTCAGATTTGTAGCCAAGACATTCATCCTTCGTGATTCGAACGAAGAAACTGTCCTGGTGACTGAGCTGGGGCTCATTCTTTTTGAAGAAGAGCTTGAGGAAGGATACTCTGCTGTCCTTTGCTTGAAGGAGCAGGGGATTCTTCTGAATGTCTTCTTGTCCTGGAGACGCTGCGGGTCATTGGACGTCGGACATGGATTTTTGTTGCTGATTTTTGGCGCCTTCTGGTTTTTCCAACCATATGGACGGCAGCAACTTGGTTGGGTCTTTCTTTTTCGACCCATTTGGGAGAGACTTGAAGTGTGGGAGGCTAGGTCCTTTGCTTCTCTAGTCTCTTTTTGCCGGTATAACGCGCGGCGGCGTATACGGCGAGCAATTTGAGCTTCGGTCAGCTCTGACTGGGCTTTGACGATGAAGGATGTGCTTCCTCGGGCGCAGCAGCCGAGCCTAGTCTTCTTTGCAGCTGGGCAAGGACAGGATGCGAACCCTGTCCTTCGCCTGTTGCAGCGAAGCTTTGAATTTTTGGAGTTCGGCCCCTGTAGAGATGAAGGGTCGAACTGCAGATTTGTAGGCCTTAGCAGGTGTTTGTAGAGGCCTTGTGATGCATGACTTGATTTTGGGCTTGTAGGAATAAGCCGGCTCATGCTGGGCTGACTTGAGAGTCGGGTTGGAGATGGGTTTCTCCTCTTTCATGTAGGCAAGAGGGTAGAACTGGTTCTCCTTGAGTGGGGCTGATGGACCGCGCTCCTGCTTGGTTCTACCGAGGTCGGCGGACGTGGGAGTCCGTCGGGTCCGACCCTTTCGTAACCAGGGGGCAAGGGCGTGCATCAACATTTCTTTTTTTTTTGTGGGTGTGCCAGATTTTCTATTTTACTTGGAATTGCAAGTGGTGATCCGGAGATCAACCTTCGCAAGTAAAAAGGAAATCAACTTCTTTCAAGTTTTCCATTGCACATATATTTAAGAAAAGAGACATTTTCTTGGTTTGCCGTGAAAGGCGATTTTTTTGGCATTTATAGCCGATTTTGGCGTTTATAGCCGATTTTTGGCGTTTATAGCCGATTTTGGCGTTTATAGCCGATTTTTGGCGTTTATAGCCGATTTACAATCCTTATCAACAATGAAAGACAAGAATTGTGATTTTTGTCTCTTTTTAAAAAAATACAAACTACAATGAAAAGCAAGAAAAGGAGGATCTAACTTCTCAGGAGATTGTGGGGGACTCGTTTAGATTGACGGTCGCAAGCCATATGTGGGCTTCGCCATCATCCATGCAGATGAGAACAGAGGATGCTATTGATTCGCTTGGCTTGGCTATAACCTCAGGTTTTTAGAGGACAAAGACCAAAGGAAAGTCCTATGTCCAATAAAAAGCCGAGTAGACGGGCTGAAAAGCCATATCTAAGCCATTGGAGGCAGGAGGAGAAGGCAAGGACCTTGGGGGGGGGGGTACCCCCCAAGGGACTTTTGTCACCTTGTTGCGGTGGCCGGTGTAGAACTTCCGCAGAGTTTTCTCTCTTTTTCTTTTCTCTGGATTTCTGACTTGCTGTCTGTTGATGTTCGTTTTTCTTTGATGTTTCTGATGTCTCTTTCTTCTTGGAGAGCCCTCCTATTTATAGGCTTTTAGGTAGCCTTTTAGGTGGGTTTATGGGCTTTTATTGTCATTAAGCCGCATAATGGGAGGAGTTACAAAATTGAATTGTTTATTTTGTAACTCCTTTTTCTTGGCTTCTGATTGGCCGGAGGAGATTGAGGGCATTTAATCGCCTTTAATCGCCATGATGGGAGGAGTTTCATGGGTTAAATGCCATGAATCTCTTGACTTGTAACTCCCGAATGCTTGCTTCTGATTGGGCCGTCCAAAGAAATGGATTAATGACTGTAATAAAGTTAGTCAATTAATCGCATTAAGTGGTCGCCGAGCAGCTGAAGAGTCGCGAGCCGTGCCACGTCTTTTGGGATTCTTCTGTTGATGATCATTGACGGATCTTCATGTAGATCGACATCAGATGACCATGTAATTTCAGGTGTTTGTTGCCAATAGCGGGTCGGTGCCATCTGTCCTGTCGATTTCTTGATCGTTCGGGTGGAAAGCACACTTTTTTGGTTGACCGGGTGACGATCAATACTGTCTTCGATACTTTTGATGATTTACCCGTGTTTTGGACGGATGTCAGAGGACTTGGTGTCTCAAAAGCATGAATTTTGGAAAGTACCAGAGGCTGGGCCCTTCGAATCGCGAAAAAACGGCGAAAACCGGGGTTTCCGGGGCTTTCCCGGCGACCCCGGGGTCCAAGGTCGCCGGCGACCCTGGCCCAGGGTCGCAGGGGTCTGCGACCCTGGGGGGTTTTTCCCCCTTTCGTGTCCCGTTTTGCGTCCGTTTTTGCTTTTTTTTTATTCTTTTTTTCTTCTGTACTTTTCCTTGACATTTTGACCATTTATTGGCCTGATTTCTTTGTAGGAAACCTGATGAGAATCCTTGCATTTTATTTTGCAAAGTTTCCAATTTCCTGAGAAAGCCGAAGATTTGTCGCGCAGAGCTGCCGATTTTCCGTCAGAAGCTGAAACTGGGCCAAACGATGTCGGAATGACCTGAAATTTGGTGTGAAGCCTCCTGAGCAATAAATAAGACCAACCATAGGCTTTTGTTTGAGTTTTGAAGCCGTTTGGGGTCCTATCACCTGTAGACTTGCTTTTTGTCGCGATGAAGATGTCGCGGTTTGATGTGCGGTCAACCGATGTCCGATTGACTTGAAATTTGACAGGGAACCTATTGGAGTCATTTTAAGATGATCCATAGGCTCTGTCTTGGAAACCATGGTCCCGGAGAGCTTTTGCCGCCGAGAGCTCCTTTTCGGCTGTCGAAGAAGCGAAGTTAGGCCAAATGATTTTGAAATGGCCCGAAACTTCTTGTGTACTCCTCTTTTGGTTGTCTGGAAGAATCTTGCAGTTTTTGTTTGATTCTGACAAGATTTGATTTTTGGAAGCAGCATTGCCTATTTATGGCAGGTTGCGACTTCATGTAGCTCTTTGGATCTTGAAAAGGCAAAGTGACATTTTTGGTGTCAACAAATGCCCCCTCGAGGTACAGCGGCGAGTTGCTTAACTTTTGTAGTCGATGTGCCTCGAAGAGATTTTTGAAGGAGAGCCTGTGACTTGACCAAGAGTCTTTGAGCAATCTTTCTTTTTGGTATTTGTAGCCTTTTGAGCTTCCAGGGGAATTTTATGGTAGTGAAAGGGATCACGTACCATCTCGAGGCAAAGTTTTGAAGATGACATCAGGGATGTGGATTTGGGTTTTGACCTTGTGACCTAACAGGCTATATATGGCAGGTTAGGGGGTCGGGTTTGGTTTTGATCGTGTGACCCAACAAGCTGTATGTGGAATGTTGGAGGATCAATTTTGGTTTTGATCTTGTGACCTAACAGGCTGTATGTGGCAAGTTAGGGGATCAGGTTTTGGTTTTTGGTTTTGGTCTTGTGACCTAACAGGCTGTATGTGGCAAGTTAGGGGATCAGGATTTGGTTTGATTTTTGTGGAATGTCAATTTCAAGATTTTGGCTCAATTTGGTAGATGAGGCTGGATGGTTTGATTTTTGGAAGCTCATGGGGCTTGGAATTTTCTTTTGTATGGTCCAATCAACTCAAAAGAGGCATGGAACCATTTTTGTATGCTCTTGGTAAGAGGGATTTCTCTTTGACTAAAAGCCCAAAATTTTTCTTTTTTTTTTTTTTTTTTTTGTGCCTAGGTGGTCAAACCTGGCTCATATGGGCTAACCCATGGGACCTTAAGCTTTTGAAATGGCTTAGATCTCATATGGTGTCATTTTTGTAAAGAATATCCAAAAATATCTCATTTGGATAGAGAATATCTAAGAATATCTTTACTTGGAGAGAATCTCTCATGATCCCTTTATTTTGGGATAGAATATCTCAAGATATCTTTCTTTTGGGAAAGAATCCGTCATAGATTATATCTTTTAGGAGAAAATCTCTCATTGATTTCTTTTTGGGAGAGAATCCCTCAAGATATCTTTCTTTTGGGAAAGAATCTTTCTAATTTCTTTCTTTTGGTAAGGTTACTAATTAGTAACACTTACCTCTTTCTTCTTTCCTTCTTTGGTTTGCTCTCCTCTATAAAAGCAAGGAGAAGGTTGGATCTCTTGCTCTTATTACTTTCTTTTGCAATAATCTTAAGAGGGCTTCAAGACCAAAAGCTTTTCTTCTTCAAGATCTTCAAGAGTTTTCTTCTTCTTCTCCATCAATGGCTTCAAGTAAGTTCTCCCTTATATTTCAAGAAAACTCCATTGTAGGAAAAATAAAGTTCTTCTTTCTTTTTTTTTTGTTTCTTTCTTTTCTTTTCTTCTTTTTTTTTTCTTTTCCACGTGTTTTCCCCTTTTTTTTCACACGTGTTTTCTTTTCTTCTTTCTTTTCTTTTTTTTTTTCATGTTGTTTTTTTTTTTTTTTTTGGTGGGCCGTACGGACAGATCCGTACGGATCTGGCCGTACGGCCACGTGGCCTGTGGGCCAGTCTGCTTCTTTTTTTTTTTTTTTTCTTCTCTTTTTTTTTTCCTCCCCTTTTTTTTGAGAGAGTTTCTTTTCTTTTTTTTTTTTGTTTTCTTTCCCCTCTCTTTTTTTAGAGAAAGTTTCTTTTCTTTTCTCTTTTTTTTTTTTTTTTTTGTTTTCTTTCCCCTTTTTTTTTTTTGAGAAAGTTTCTTTTCTTTTTTTTTTTTTTTGCTCATCATGATAATGCATTTTTTTTCGCAAACCAAGATGTTCATGCATGCCTTTAATTTGTAAATTAAATTTGTAGCATGATGTGATAGCATACCTGAAAGTTTTTTGCAAATTTGGGAACTTGGAGCTCGCAGTGATGTTGAGCCCTTCCTGATTTTGCGGAGACTTTTAGGTTTCGAAAGTTTGGAGTTTCGGAGTTCGCAGCGATGTTGAGACCATCTTCAAGCTTTCTATTTCTTTCGGGATAGTTCCTTTTCTTCGGAATTGCCCCGTCATCATGTCAAAATTTCGCCAGATTTTTTTTTAGCGAGATTCTGTCATTTTGATGTTTGATCTTTTTCTTTTCCATCCTTTTCAGGTGGTTCCTCCAGAGCGAACAAGGGTAAAGAGCCTGCTACAAGCGTACCTCGTCGATCCTCTAGATCTTCTAATCCGGCCGTTCAGCAGGCTTTTGAGAAGGTCCAGTATGTTGAGAGAAATCTGGAAGAGTGCGACTCCCTCAACAGAGATGAGATGAGGCAGCGACTGATCACTCTCAAGGGAGAGGAATTCTATAAGATCATGGTAAGCAGTCGTCCATGGGTGATGGAAGATCAGAGCGTTTTGCCCAAGCCTACCTTCTTCTTTGGTGATGCAGTGCCTGATGACATTACATACCAGAGGAGATGTTTTCAGTTTTCCTTCACAGCAGATGGTGAGAAGAAGACTGTTACTACCCGGTCGATGTTTGATCGCACCGTCTCGATTCTGAGCCTTGCCCCCACATGCCCTAAGAGGGAAGATCCTCCAAGCTGGGTGAGAAGGACAAATGTAATCAAGACCGGGGTTTTTGTTGGCGGTTCTCCTGGATATACGGAGAGGTCGCCTGTTGACATGGACCTGTTGATGCCATCCAGCGGCTACCAGGGCTCTGATTATCCGTCGGTCGATTTGAGACCGGTGGGCCTTGGTATTTTCAGCGGTGACTGGCAGCAATTGGATCAAGCCTTTCCGACTTCGTGGCCGCTTCAATGCTGACTCCGAGTGGAAGTCGTGGACTGATCGCGTCCTGCTGATTGGTGGCGCCGTTTTGAAGGAAGCCGGGATTTTTGATGCGGTCCGCGCCTTTAGGGAGACCGTGATCTTTTCCGACGAGGCCTTCATGGCTATGCTGGAGTCATTCCTCCCACAAACCAATACCTTCGTTGTGACGAATGGTGAGATTGGTTTTTCTTTGAAGGAGCTGAGCGCCATTACCGGATTGCCCATCCTCGGCAAGCTCTATGAGGAGTTTATGCCGATTGACAGCGTCCTCGAGGGGCAGTCTGAGGAGTTCAGGCTTTTATACTTTCAGCTCGTCGCCTTCTATGATTTTTTGAAGGAGAAGGGGGGTTCGAAAGTTAGATCCAGCAGCTGGAAGAGTTTTAGCTCTTCATTCCCTAACTTTTTTGATAGTAGGGAGTCTTCTGATAGCAGTGACCAAGGAAGCCGGAGCTCAGGATCCAAAGAAGATCTTGGCCATGCAAGAAGAGTTGAGAGATTTCTGTGCAAGTACAAACGCCATATGTCCTGACATTGCACTGAGGAGAGATCTCGCTGTGTACCTCACTTATTGGCTTGGTGAGGCTGTTTTTGCTGGAGGAGATGGAACGCACATCAGGCCGCATTGTATTTTCCCGGCTTATCAGATGGCGTTTGGAGAGCAGCTTGCTTTGGTGCCAGCTCTTTACTCCTACCTGTGTACCGAACTGCAGGCTGCTGCTTTTTTGGTTCGGCTTGGGCTTCCCATGAATAGGGTATTTTCAGCCCATATCTTTTATTCATGGTATGTATACCATTGTCCTGGCTTCCATCGGCTGGGTGCTGCACAGGATGATGATCCTCTGATGATTCGACTGGCTAAGGGCAAAGCCGTGTCCGAATCACTTTTGTTTGCCCGCATGAGGATCCGACGGTTCAGGGACGTCGAGATGGGGCAATCTTCAGTAAAGCTTTCTCCGGAGTTGCGGAAGAAGGCTTTTGATTTTGGTGCCTCCCGAGACTCTACCAGGGCGGGGTCGGGAAGACATTATTCCTTGACAAATGCAGAGAGAGAGTGGCTTTTCAGCATACGTGTCGGCACGATGGTGTACCGTAGACATCTTTTCGTCGACATCCAACCGTATGTACCTTCTCGCTTTGCTTTGCAGCTGGGCTTTTCTCAAGGCGTTGTTGGAGCGCCTTCAAGCATGGTGAAGCGCTTTGGAGGCTTACAGGACGGGAGAAATGCATGGGCTTTCTATAGTGCTGAAGACACTACAGCCATGATTTCTTATCCTGTGTTGCTGACTTCCCGTACTGCCGGCTTTGCGAAGTGGTTCGCGGAGAGCTTCTCGGCATATCGGGGGCTTTCCAGGAAGGAGCTTGATGTGAAGCTGGCATCTGGAAAGGGCCTTGGAAAGTCGGATGGCATCCGGCGAGAGGAAGTTTGGGCCTTCCTTTCTGGAGAGAAGCACAAGATAGGCTTTCTCGGTGACCAGGGCGTCATCGGTTCTGAAGCTGTTCGAGAGATACCTGATGAGGCTTTGGAGCAGCTAGAACAGGAGGAAGCCGAACTTGGCGCTTGGATGCAAGCGGCACAGAGGCAAGCTTCCGTGGAGTCTACTGGCAAGAGCAGACCATCCAGTGATGAGTCGAGTGGCAAACCTGACTCTGACAGCGGGGCAGGTTCCTCTAAGAAGCGAGCCCGCAGAAGTAAGAGGAGGAGGAGTCATCATCGCAGCAAGGGGCAGCATGAGGACTCTCCTAACTTGGAAGTTCCTCTTACTATTAATGAGGATGTGCCAGTGGATGCTGACGAGCCTCCAGAGAAGAGAAGCCGAGAAGAAGAGACCGTCGGTGAAGGTATGATTCTTCCTTTTTCTCTTTCCATTTCTTTTCATGGGATTTTTTTTCATGTTATGATTTGCTTCTTGTTTCTGCTTTTCTTCTTTTTTTTTTAGCAGAGGAAGACTTGGTGATGCCTGAGGTCCCAACCGATGAGGTGGTGATGGATCCTGTTGAGGCACCTGAAGAAGAACCGAGGGACTCTGGAGTAAATCCAGAATCTCCAATTGGTACGACTTCTTTTACTTTTTTTTTTGTTTGTGACTCGGTTTGCTAACACATTTTTTTTTTGTCAGCTGACTTGCCACAGGATTCCGATGACTTTGAACCATCGATGGACGCAAATGTTGATGATGCTTCCGATGAGTTCATGGAGGAGGAAAGTGTTCCACCAGTCGTCGAAGAAGGTATTTTGTAGTTATAACTCTGATAATGATTTTCAAACAGGGTCATATTCATACCTTTTTGTGTTTCCTTTGCAGGTTTTGAAGTGGCAGAGGAGGATCCGTCGCTTCCAGAGAAAGAGATGCCAGAGGTTGATCCAGAGGTAGAGATTCCTGGGACCAGCTCTGACAATATTGAGGAGATTCCTCGCGCTGAGATTCCTTCCCGAGTAGGAGCAGCTTCAGCTGGAAAGAGTTCTTTTGTTACTCTTCCAACAGATGATGATATGAGTAGCCGACCAACGGAGTTGGGCGAATCTTCAGCTGGGCCATCTCTTCTTTTTGCGAAGAAGGTGGTGGTGCGAGTTCTGAGCTCTTGGATTGAGACTCTCCTTTCTGGGCACTTGGAAGCCGGATTTGGCATGATCCAGCATGTGCAGGAGATTCTCAGTGATGCTGAAGAAGCTGGTACAGATGTCACAGGTGCCAGGGCGATCGTTGATAGGATCATTGCACTGGGTGACAAGTGGTTTGAGACCGTGAGTTTGGCTGATGACCAGTTCTTCAAGGAAATGTTACTGGACCCTGCTGATAAGGCTAAGTCTGACCTGGATGAGGCTACAGAAAGCAGGAAGCAGGCAGTCCGAAAGAGGAACTTAGAAGAGCTAGCCATCATCAGGTTGACGCATGACCTTAGCATCCTTGACAGGGAGGTCGATGAGGCCAGGAAACGTCTTGAGCATTTGCAGGCACAAGTCGCTGCCAAGTGGACTGCCATAATAGAGGCTCGCGACAGGGAGAGTGCCCTGATTCACCAGGTTGCAGATGCCGAACGGGTTCTCAAAAGGAAGTCTGATGAGGATGAACAATGGCAAACTGCTCGAGGTAAGCTTCCTGGTGTGAGAGAAGGGGTACAGCCCACTCCAGCATCTCATGGCAAGTTCCTGAAGACGCGTGCCTTGGAATCCTTGACGGCTGAGGCTAAAAGTTTGCTTGGGGAGCTGAACTCTTGGCTGGAGACCATTTTTGATTGAGCTCCTGTATACAGAAACCATCCTTCTTTCTTCTCTTTTTTTTTGGTACCACATGTATTTTTTTGGTACTTTTTTTTTTTAGTGGTTGTGAACACTTTCTTTTTTTTTTGGTACCACATGTATTTTTTGGTACTTTTTTTTTTTAGTGCTTGTGAACACTTTCTTTTTTTTTGGTACCACATGTATTTTTTGGTACTTTTTTTTTTTGTAGTGCTTGTGAACACTTTCTTTTTTTTGTTATCCCTACGCTCACTTTAATCTTTTTGTGATAAAAGTAATTGCTAAATGGGATGCTCTTTTTTTTGTTATCCCTACGCTCACTTGAATCTTTTTGTGATAAAAGTAATTGCTAAATGGGATGCTCTTTTTTTTTGTTATCCCTACGCTCACTTGAATCTTTTTGTGATAAAAGTAATTGCTAAATGGGATTTGATCAAAAGGTTGTCATTTTTGTGAAAATCTTTTGTCAAGTGATTGTTTTGGCATGAAAACCAGGTTTTTGTTTGTGGCATGGAAGCCAATTTTGGCATGAGAGCCAGCTTTTCTTGTGGCATTGATAGCCGAGTTTTTTTTGTTTGTGGCATCTATAGCCAGTTTTGGTGGCATTGATAGCCGGTTTGTTTTGATGGCATTGATAGCCGGTTTTTGGTGGCATTGATAGCCTGTTTTGTTTTGGTGGCATTGATAGCCGGGTTTTTTGAAATCCAAGTTTTTTTTTTTTTTTTGTGGCATTGATAGCCGGTTTTGTTTTTGGTGGCATTGATAGCCGGTTTGTGGCATTTATAGCCTGTTTGTGGCATTTATAGCCTGTTTTGATGGCATTTATAGCCGGTTTGGTTTTCAAAAAAAATGCAAGTATCGACTAAAAGTCGCCTCCCTGCTGAATGTTCTTGCAAGTATCGATGGAATGTCGCATCCTTGCTCATTCGGTTGCGAGTATCGATGGAATGTCGCATCCTCGCGGATTTGGGTGCAAGTATCGATGGAATGTCGCATCCTTGCTTTTCAAAAATTTTGGTTTTGCGGGTACTGACTTGATGTCGTTTCCCCACGATTTTTGAAATTTGTGGTTTTTTCGAACCTTTGGGTTATGGATATCAACTGAAATGTTGCGTCTCCATAGTTTTTTAGGTTTTTTTCGAACCTTTGAAATTTCGGTTGTGGATATCAACTGAAATGTTGCATCTCCACAGTCTTGGATTTTGCAAGTATCGACGAAATGTCGCTTCCCTGCGATTTTGGAAGTGTCGAACGTGGTTCGCTTGCTTCCGATTTGTGCAAGTATCGACTAAGCGTCGCTTCCTCGCGGTTTTTGAAAAACCATTTTTATTTTTTTTTTAAGACACGAGGGTCATAAGTTTTGACCTAAAACCATTTTGGCGGTAAAAGGCAGGGTGGACTAGGGTGGAAATCCCTGAATCCGGATTTTTGTTTCAAACCATGAATTTTGGGTTCAAGGGTTGAAAATTTTGGTCAAGTTAGGGAAAGGTTCCTAAACTTGGATATTTTTTTTTTTTTTGAACAATGAAACGATGAAAGTAAGCATTGTTTTAGATTTCTAGAAATTTCAACATTTGATATGAAAATTCTAAAAAAGGGTGGGTTTAGCGAGCGTGTACCTGGAAACCGGTTTTAGCCGTACAGGCATTGCTCTTACCCAGTTGGGTAAGTCTTCAAGGGTAGTACCGCTTTAAGAACTTGCCATTGATGGGCAGCATACATCTGTCACCTTCCATGTTTAGGAGTGCGTATGCGCCATTGGAGAAAACTTTGTCGATGACGTAGGGTCCCTCCCATTTTGGCTCAAATTTGCCTTTGGACTTGTGAGCGAAGACCATTGGTCTTTTTACCGCAAGAACCAAGTCATTCTTTTTGTAGGCGCGTTGCCTGACCTTTTTATCGAAAGATCCTGCCATACGTGCTTGGTAAAGTTCAATGCTTTGTTGAGCTTCGAGCCGTCTCTCATCGAGATTGTCCAGCTCATGGAGTCACAATTTGACATTGCTTTCTTGAGTCATGTCATTTTGCAAGGATACCCTCAAGGAAGGAATTTGTACTTCCAAGGGCACGACAGCTTCGCATCCATAGACCAAGGAGAATGGTGTGCTATGGGTTGGTCCTCGAACGGTGGTTCGATAGGCCCACAAAGCTTCAGACATTTTGTCGCTCCAGTCTCTTTTGTGATTAGAGACCATTTTTTTGAGGATTTTGCAGAGTGTCTTGTTGAAAGCTTCTGCTAACCCGTTTGCTGCCGGATTGTATGGAGTCGAAGGACAGCTTTGAATTTTGTATTTGTCGCAGAACCTGTAGAATCGATGATCCCGGAACTGTGGTCCGTTATCATGGACGAATCTTTTGGGTATACCGAAACGACAAATGATGTTGGTGCGTAGGAAGTGAAGGACTGATGAGGTCTTCATTTCGTTAAACGCAAATGCTTCTGACCACTTGGAGAAATAATCCGTAGCGGCGAAGATGAAGCGATGACCTTTGCTTGAAGGGGGAGAAATAGGACCTATGATGTCCATACCCCAGGCTTCGAAAGGCCATGAGATCGCTGTAGGATGTAGCCATTCTGGAGGCATGTGAATGTAATCTCCATGAACTTGGCATTGTTGGCAGCGCTTAGCAAATTGCATTGCGTCAGCTACCATGGTAGGCCAGTAATATCCTAACCTTTTTATCTGATCATAGAGCTTAGGTCCAGCCTGATGAGCTCCGCAAAGACCAGCATGAACTTCTTTGAGTGTTTCTTCAGCCTCTTGTTGTGACAAGCAGCGTAGAAGTACTCCGTTGAAGGATTTCCTGTAAAGGATTTTTGAAGGAATATCCAAATGAAAGCTTGGGGTTCGCCTTTGGATGCTTACCCGTTCTTTTGGATCTTCAGGTAGGATTCCGAACATAATGTAATCAATGAACGGATCCCTCCAGTCGCCAATTGAAGTTTGAAGGATTGAAATCCGACTTCCGACCACTTGGTGGCATTCAGCAACTGCTTGGTGTGTGTTAAGAGGAGGAAGGATTCTCCTTTCACACACTGTGATTTGCATGTTTTCCCCTTCCTGGATTGCCATGGATGCGGCAAGTCCGGCTAGGGCATCTGCACGTATGTTTTCACCTCTACGAATGTGGGTGATGTGATAGATGTCAAACTTTTGCAGAAGTGATTGTGCCTTGTTGTAGTAGGGCAGCAAATCTGGCTTCCTGACTTCAAATTTCTGATTCATCTGGTTGACGATCAGTTGAGAGTCTCCAAAGACTTCCAGCATAGTGATACCGGATTCGATGGCGAGTTCCAATCCTAAGATCAGAGCTTGATATTCAGCTGCATTGTTTGTGCATGGTTCCAGTAGCGAGAAAGCGTGTGGAATCATGTATTTGTCGGGGCTAACAAAGAGGATGCCAACTCCCGAGATCAGCTGTCTTTTTTCATTTGTCCTGGTTGCACCGTCAAAGTACATGTCCCAGGAGGCACTTTGTGAGAAAGTCTCCACATTGTAGACTGGTTCGTCTGGGAGATCATCTCTGAGTGGAGAATCTTTAGGCAATGGATGCTCTGCGAGGAAGTCTGCTAGAGCTTGCCCTTTGATTGCTTTTTGTGGTACATACCTAATATCAAATTGTGACAGAAGGATGGACCATTTTGCCAGTCGAGCATTGAGAGAACCTGCCTTTGTGACAAGGACCTTCAAGAGGTTGACCCTCGAGACCAGGTAGACTGTGTTGGAAAGCAAGTAGTGACGCAGCTTTTGTACGGCGAACATCACTGCAAGACATTCTTTTTCGACTGGAGAGTAGCGATGCTCTGCACCTACTAGCATGCGGCTGAGGTAATATAGAGCAGCTTCTTTTCTTTGATCATTTTCTTGCGCAAGCAGAGCTCCCAGAGAGTGATCAAGGGCTCTTGTGTACAAGATGAATGGTTTTCCAGTGGTAGGAGCAGCTAACACTGGAGGTTTTGTCAGGTATGACTTGATGTCTTGGAAGGCAGCTTCACAGTCAGCATCCCAGACAAAGTTTACACCTTTTTTCATCAATCGGGAGAATGGACGGCATTTCCCCGAAAGATTGGAGATGAACCGTCTGATGTAGGCCAATCTCCCTTGAAGCCCTTTGAGTTCTCTCAAGGTCCTTGGAGAGGGCATTTCTAGAATGGCTTTGACTTTTATGGGGTCAAGCTCTATTCCAGCTTTCCGAACTAAGAATCCGAGGAACTTACCCGACGAGACACCGAAGAAGCATTTCATTGGATTCATTCGCAGTTTGTGTTTGCGAAGCCGGAGGAAGACTTCTCGAAGGTTTTCGAGATGATCCTCTTTTCTTTTGCTTTTGACGGCGAGGTCATCAACGTAACATTCAACCGTCTTGTGCTGCATATCTTGGAATATTTTCATCATAGCCCTCTGATATGTGGCACCAGCATTCTTCAGACCAAATGGCATGACAGTGTAGCAATACACGCCAAATGGGGTTCGAAAGGATGTATGTTTTTCATCCTCAGGATGCATCTTTATCTGATTGTAGCCAGAGAAACCATCCATGAATGTCATTCGCTCGAATCCACAGGTATTATCAATCATTACCTCTGGTATGGGGAGCGGAAATTCATCTTTTGGGCATGCGCCATTCAGGTCTCTATAATCAATACAGACCCTGATCTGCCCATTTTTCTTTGTCACGGGGACAATGTTGGCCAACCATTCAGGATGTTGTTCCTCACGGATGAAGCCGACGCTTTTGAGTTTTTGAACTTCTTGTTCAATTTTATCCATCACATCTGGACGGAATCTTCTTTGGCCTTGCTTGACAGGCTTGATGTCTTCTTGAAGATTGAGTTTGTGAACTGCTATTTTGGGGTCTAAGCCTGGCATTTCAGCATAAGACCATGCAAAGCAATCAACGAACTCACGAAGAAAAGCGATATACTCGGGTAACTCATCATCCTTTATATTCTTGCTTATGAATACAGGACGTGGGTTATCTGGTGTTCCCAAGTCTATCTTTTGAACAGGATCTTCTGTTGGAAGGTTCGAAGGTGGTTCCTCCACAATATTTTCGGAGGCTTCCAGCTCAATGAAACCTTCTAGGGTTTCAAGGGCATTTCCAGACCAAGGTTTTGTTCCTTTCCACGGGTCTTCTTGATCGGTAATTTTCCCAAGGCTTGCTATGAGATGATCCCAATCGCCTGTTGAAACCGAGTCGAAGTAGGCTACTTCTTTTGAAGATGAGGGTTCTTCTGGGTCAGAAGTCCACACGTCTGTGCCATCGGACAACTCCTCTTCATTTTCGGAGAAATCGTGCCAATTGGATGAGCTTCCTGGATCTTTGTCAGGTGACTCATCAAAGAGATATCCAGGGAGATCGATGTCTTCATGGACTTGAGATGTTGAGGCTTGGTCAGTATATTGACTTTTAAGCCTTTGTGTCAACTGTCTCAAGGGAGTGTCAGGATCATACCCTAACCCGTGTGAAGACTTTTCTACATAGCCGTAGAGTCTCCAATCTTCCAGCTGGCTTTTGGTCAAGACGGGCCCCAATGGCGTGAGAATACCGCGTCCTTCTCCCAAACCGACTGGGTTTTGAGCGTCATAGCCCATTTTCTTCATAATAGCTTGTGCCACAGAACTGTATAAGGATAGTTGAGGCGTACCTTTATTTTGGAAAGGTTCAAGCATGGAGCTTGATGAAGAAGCATCCGATCTATGGAAGAAGATCGGTTTTTCCTTTGCTGAAGTTGCTGGAACAACGAAGGAAGCTGACGTAGGATCTTCTATGTCAGAAGTTGTCTCCATTGGAGTAAGAGCAGGCTGAACTTGCTGAGTGTCAGCTTGGCTTGACGATGTGTCGTCTTCTGGCTCTGAATCCGAGTCCGTGTCTTGCATGATAGACACGAAAGAGACAACAAATTTGCCCCCAGGCTTTTGTTTTGCCTTCTTCACTTTAGTTGTGATGACCAAAGGCTTTGAAGATTTGAGGGAGATGATGAAGGGAGTTTGCATGCTCTCTTCAGATTTACCGGATGGTTTGTTTTCTTCCGGTGATTGTTGAGGAGCTTTGCCTTTATCTTTCTGGAGATTTTCGGCAAAGGGTGGTGTGTGCTTCTCCTCTTCTTCTTTTTCACCTTCATACATCTGTGAGTCTGCGAAGTGGATTTCTTTACCTTTGAAGGGTTTTCTGTCCGCAAAGACTCGATGTATCATGCCGTCGTCGCCAACAAACTTGATGCATTGATGTAGAGTTGAAGGGACAACACCATTCTCATGGATCCAAGGGCGTCCGAGAAGGATGTTGTAGCATGAAGGGGTCTTTATTGCATACACTGTGACCTCAGAGATAAGATCACCTATCTGCAATTTGAACCTGATTTTGCCGATAGGGCCTTTGAGTACTCCCATCGTATCCAAAGATAGATACAGATGTGTGGCTCAGTTTGCTGGGTGGGATGCCCAACTCTTCAAGAGCCGATGTGGAGATAAGGTTGAGTGCAGAACCTGGGTCGATCTGAACTCTATGCATAGGCATTTCCTTGATATACCCTGTGAAGTACAGGGGTCGATTATGCCTGGTTTCGCCAAGTAGGAGGTCATCCTTTGTGAAGGCGATGGTTGCACTGGCTGCCTTTTTAACCGAGAGGCATTCAATGCATGATCCCTCAGTTTTCTTCTTTTCTCCCTTCGAGGAGGCTTCTGAGTTTTTGACCCGGTAATCCATTTCAATTTGGAGGACTTGCGGGGCATGTTTGTCGACATCCTCATTCAGCTTTTGTAATTCCGAAATGAGATTATCACGAGTGTGCGGAGACATTCGCAACAAATCTAGGATGTGCAGACGTGCAGGTATGTGCTTGAAGTGTTCAATCAAGTCATACTTGAAAGCCTCCTTAGGGCCTGCATGTTCATCATTGTTGCCACTAGGGGCGTTTACATCTTTTCCCGAAGGATTTACATATGTAAAGGAAGATTGGTTGTAATTTTTGTGGTAGTCCCGGCCAGAGCGGGTGCCTCTACCAACTTCGAGAGCTTCTTGAGAAGGGTCTTCGTTTGGAAGATTGTCTTCAGGATCAAGAGGCTGTCGTTTTTCATTTGCTGAGGATGCATCAGCAGCAGAGTTACCATCCTCAGTGATTGTGTTGCATGGAGCATTTTCCGGGAACAAGTCCTGAACAGCATCCAGCAATCTTTCCTCTTCGTTGACTAATTCATCGTTCCAAGCATCAATGGCTGGGAATTCTTCAGTCAGGAAGGGTGTGAACTTCGAAGTCACAGTCTCAGGAGAAGAAACCTGAGAGGGTGTCATCTCAGTGAAAGTCACGTGAGACGAGGTGGCTCCGGAAGATATATTGCCAGGCGTCGCCGGAGTGTAAGTGCTCTCATCAGACGATGCTTCGGAAGAGCTATAATCCCGAATTATCACATTACAGGAAGCTCTGACGGGAGACGTTGCCTGATCGGAGTCAGACTCATCCTCGGATGTGAGAGGATCGTCTACCCAGCAATTTTCTCCATTTTCAGGAGTTAAGGGAGGATGTACCTGGTGGTCTTCAGGGACTTCAGGCTCTGGATTGCGAGGAGGCTCGTTGACCGCGTTCTTGCTCTTGTTCTAGAGCGAGTCGCTGCAAGATCCTTGCATATTCTTCAAGATCAGGCATGGGAGCCGGATCTTCTTCTTCATCATCTCTTTGTGGCTCAACATTGTTGATTTCCACTGGAGTAATGAGAGGTGCTGGGTCAGTAGCATTTTCTTGTACAGCCTCTTGGTCTTCTTCATCATCAGACCAGGATCCTTGTGGCTCCAGTGAAGCGGTAGAGGAAGCCTCTGCCTTTTCTTTGACCTCTAGTTTTGGCTGGGTCTTCTCTTGCCGTTTGAGCTTGAGGAGATGTTTCCTAGCCTGCCTTCGCTGTTGAGCTGTAGGCTTTGTTTTCACGACCTCCCAATTTTCATCTTCCAGGAGATCGGGATGTACCCATATCGGTTGTCCGTCTGGTGTCGGGTAAGGAACCAGTTCCTCGGATGCTTCGATTGAGTTTATCACCTTGAAGGAAGTAGTGATCTTCTTTTTCGGTGATTTTGATGTTTGTCCACATGTCACCAGGTTGACGGAGGCAAACCCATAGTTTTTGTCAAAGGTAATGACTCCGTTTTTCCACATCTCATTTATTTTCTCTCTCACAACGAAGCATTGATTGAGAGGATGCGAGATCATCTGGTGGTATGGACAGTACCGAGGATCGTTGGTTTTGCCAACATCACCCGGTCTTTTTGGTTCAGGCAAGGTGAGCTTGCCGTTTGCCACAAGAGCCCCGAAGATTTCATCAACATCTTCATCAAACGGGTATTTCTTCTCTACTCGTTCTTTGAAAGCGTCCGAGAGTTCAGGTCTCTTACCAACAGCTTTGTTTTCAGCTTTCTTTGGTGGCTGAGGAGCTGACTTGGTCTGCACATTGAGGACCTCTTTCTTCTTTGGTTTTGAGGTCGTAATGGCGGTTGGCTCTTTTCTTGATGTTTTCTGACTGTTGAGGTCTTTAATCACCGTTTCAGCTTCCATGGAAGCTTCTAGAGTTCTCCCAGGTTTTTTGATTTATTGCCGATGATCATGGAGCGGATTCTGGCTCTCATGTTGTTTCGGCAGATGTCGACTAGCGACGCTTGTGGCAATACATCAGAGCATTTGTATGCCATTGCTTTCCACTTGTGAATGAAGTCATATGTTGATTCATTCTCCCCCTGTTTTAGGCTGCACAGCTGAGCCATAGTAGCGGGATGATCTTCACCTTTGAAGTGAGTCAGGAAGCGTGTCTCTAGCATGGCCCAGTTTTGGATTGAGTCCTCCGGCAGAGTGGAGTACCAATCGAAGGCCGTACCTTTTAGGGTACTTGCAAAGAGGCGAATCTTGAGTGCATCTTGATCCGCGATAGCTCCCGTCAGGATCTTGAAGTGGATGACGTGCTGTCTGGCTGATCCTTTCCCCGTATATGTTTGGAGAGTAGGATGCATGAATTTAGTGGGGAACGGGACCGAGTCCATCCATAAGGGATATGGTGGCTTGATCCCATGCTCCTTGAGTATATCCTCTTCTTTTGCTTTGGCGAGGATACCGTCTACGTCCTTTTTGGTAAGGGCGCGTGACTCATTTTCTTCTCTATTTACCTCGTCGTCTTGATGATTCGGAGGAGGTTCATTGTTCGCCTGATTTTGGAAGGCGAGGAGAAGGTTTTCCATCAGAGTTTCAATCCTCTGCTGGCCCTGTTCCAACTGCTGGATCCGGGTGATCGCATCTTCTGGAGGTGGATTGCGGGGTGGTGGCTCAGAATTTGTAGCCAAGACATTCATCCTTCGTGATTCGAACGAAGAAACTGTCCTGGTGACTGAGCTGGGGCTCATTCTTTTTGAAGAGGAGCTTGAGGAAGGATCACTCTGCTGTCCTTTGCTTGAAGGAGCAGGGGATTCTTCTGAATGTCTTCTTGTCCTGGAGACACTGCGGGTCATTGGACGTCGGACATGGATTTTTGTTGCTGATTTTTGGCGCCTTCTGGTTTTTCCAACCATATGGACGGCAGCAACTTGGTTGGGTCTTTCTTTTTCGACCCATTTGGGAGAGACTTGAAGTGTGGGAGGCTGGGTCCTTTGCTTCTGTAGTCTCTTTTGCCGATATAACGCGCGGCGGCGTATACGGCGAGCAATTTGAGCTTCGGTCAGCTCTGACTGGGCTTTGACGATGAAGGATGTGCTCCCTCGGGCGCAGCAGCCGAGCCTGTCTTCTCTGTAACTGGGCAAGGACAGGATGCGAACCCTGTCCTTCGCCTGTTGCAGCGAAGCTTTGAATTTGTGAAGTTCGGCCCCTGTAGAGATGAAGGGTCGAACTGCAAATTTGTAGGCCTTAGCAGGTGCTTGTGGAGGCCTTGTGATGCATGACTTGATTTTGGGCTTGTAGGAACAAGCCGGCTCATGCTGGGTTGACTTGAGAGTCAGGTTGGAGATGGGTCTCTCCTCTTTCATGTAAGCAAGAGGATAGAACTGGTTCTCCTTGAGTGGGGCCAGGAATGCTGGCTTAGTGGATGTTTGGGACCTTCTCTGTTTTGGTGAAGGTCTTGGGGACCAAGTCTTGGGGTAGACCTGGTTGTTTGCAGGTTGAGGCTTCGCGGGGCTGCCACGGGCTTCAAGCCTTCTGGTGCTCGCCTTTGGTGTCATGGTAGTGACACGTTGAGAGGCGAGTTTCTGCTTCTTGGAGGGAGCAGTTTGTTCTTCGGGAAGTGGGAATGGTCCCAGCGTCCCAAAGACGATAGTCCGGGGAGTCGAGGTCGACCCGGAGTTCACAGAGTTGCCGAGGGAGTTGACACTTCGGCAGCTGATGGGGCGCTTGTAGGTGCGCGTGGTTTGCTTCTGTTGAAGCATAAGTTGGTGCTTGTTTTCATCGAAAGTAATGGTTAGTGAAGCTGCCATTGTTAGTTTTTCGAAAATTTCTGAAACAAGACCACATCCATTAGTAATCACAAGAATATAATGATCATAAATGGGAAGTTCTATGGTTTCGTCTTTTCAAATTGCTCGAGGTAGATGACCCAAGCAATATGAGAAAGGCAAAATGCCATAGAAGGTACAATTGTTCTGATCGCAGGTATGGTAAGCCCGGAATGGGCATCCCAGTGACTGCTAGAAGCAATTGTGAACTTAAATTCGACTTATCGAGAAGCAGAGCTTGCTCGAGGTAAGAAGAATGTAAAGTTGGAGTTACAGATGTGCCGGTCGCAATACAGTAGACCCTGAAAGGGCGTACTAGTACCGCTAGACACAAATGTTTTGAGACCGCATCTATGAGATGAGATTCTCTGTTTTGAAAGGTCAAGATTGGATTCATCAAAGAGAGCAGATGGTATTCCAATCTGAACACGGGCTCAGCGATTTCCGCGAGCGCCAGTGCTCAGAAAGAAATGAACCATAATTTCTCGGATCTGAATCTAAAAATGACGAGTTTTTTTTTTGAAATGCCAATATCGGGTTCATCAAAGAGAGCAAAAGGTACTCCAATCTGAACACGGGCTCAGCGATTTCCGCGAGCGCCAGTGCTCAGAAAGAAGAAGACCAAGATTTCTCTAATCTAAACCCAAAATGACGGAAGTTTTTTTTTTTTTTTTTTTTGAAGATTTTGAAGATTTTTTTTTTTTTTTTAAATCCTTTTTTTTTATTTATTTATTTATTTTTTATTTTTTTTAAGATTTTTTTTTTATTTTTATTTTTATTTTAAAATTTTTATTTTTTTAAAAAAAAATTTATTTTTGAAAAAAATTTATTTAAAAGACGAGAGAGTACACATAGGCCTCCTAACCCGGTCTTATGAAATCTTGATTGATAGAATTGCCCCCAGGTAAGGATAGGATTACTTAATGAACCCGTTTGGAGGACCCTTGCCTAGAACAGTCAAGCTGTCTCCACACTCTGGACAAGGCTTTTCTTTGAATCAACCATGATCAAAGAACACAGTTGGTTTAACCTTAGTGGTCTATGTCTTTTTTTTTATATATTTTTTTTTATTTTATTTTTATGAATTCATCGAAGAGAAACAATGGCCCAAAACCTTAGTCGAACAGGCTCAACATTTCTGCAAGCGCGATGAACGATAGGAACGGATCAAGGTTTCTCAATTTTGAATCCAAATTGAGAAATCTGATTTTTTTTGTTTTTCTTTTTTTTTTTTTTTGAAAAGAGAAAGAGTGGAAATAAATTCAAAGAATTAAAAATTTCCAAACAAAAAATCTCATCTCATTTTTTTTTTTATGCGGAATTCAACATAGGCCACCAATTATAAAGTAGCCAAGGAATCAAGAAAAGAAATATAAGCATAGAGCAAAATATATGATATGCAAATATTTCATTTCTAGCATCGTGTTCTCAAATAAACGAGTCCCACCGGGTGATGCCAGCTCGATGGACCGCGCTCCTGCTTGGTTCTATCGAGGTCGGCGGACGTGGGAGTCCGTCGGGTCCGACCCTTTCGTAACCGGGGGGCAAGGGCGTGCATCAACATTTCTTTTTTTTTTTGTGGGTGTGCCAGATTTTCTATTTTATTTGGAATTGCAAGTGGTGATCCGGAGATCAACCTTCGCAAGTAAAAAGGAAATCAACTTCTTTCAAGTTTTCCATTGCACATATATTTAAGAAAAGAGACATTTTCTTGGTTTGTCGTGAAAGGCGATTTTTTTGGCATTTATAGCCGATTTTGGCGTTTATAGCCGATTTTTGGCATTTATAGCCGATTTTGGCGTTTATAGCTGATTTTTGGCGTTTATAGCCGATTTACAATCCTTATCAACAATGAAAGACAAGAATTGTGATTTTTGTCTCTTTTTAAAAAAATACAAACTACAATGAAAAGCAAGAAAAGGAGGATCTAACTTCTCAGGAGATTGTGGGGGACTCGTTTAGATTGACGGTCGCAAGCCATATGTGGGCTTCGCCATCATCCATGCAGATGAGAACAGAGGATGCTATTGATTCACTTGGCTTGGCTATAACCTCAGGTTTTTAGAGGACAAAGACCAAAGGAAAGTCCTATGTCCAATAAAAAGCCGAGTAGACGGGCTGAAAAGCCATATCTAAGCCATTGGAGGCAGGAGGAGAAGGCAAGGACCTTGGGGGGGGGGTACCCCCCAAGGGACTTTTGTCACCTTGTTGCGGTGGCCGGTGTAGAACTTCCGCAGAGTTTTCTCTCTTTTTCTTTTCTCTGGATTTCTGACTTGCTGTCTGTTGATGTTCGTTTTTCTTTGATGTTTCTGATGTCTCTTACTTCTTGGAGAGCCCTCCTATTTATAGGCTTTTAGGTAGCCTTTTAGGTGGGTTTATGGGCTTTTATTGTCATTAAGCCGCATAATGGGAGGAGTTACAAAATTGAATTGTTTATTTTGTAACTCCTTTTTCTTGGCTTCTGATTGGCCGGAGGAGATTGAGGGCATTTAATCGCCTTTAATCGCCATGATGGGAGGAGTTTCATGGGTTAAATGCCATGAATCTCTTGACTTGTAACTCCCGAATGCTTGCTTCTGATTGGGCCGTCCAAAGAAATGGATTAATGACTGTAATAAAGTTAGTCAATTAATCGCATTAAGTGGTCGCCGAGCAGCTGAAGAGTCGCGAGCCGTGCCACGTCTTTTGGGATTCTTCTGTTGATGATCATTGACGGATCTTCATGTAGATCGACATCAGATGACCATGTAATTTCAGGTGTTTGTTGCCAATAGCGGGTCGGTGCCATCTGTCCTGTCGATTTCTTGATCGTTCGGGTGGAAAGCACACTTTTTTGGTTGACCGGGTGACGATCAATACTGTCTTCGATACTTTTGATGATTTACCCGTGTTTTGGACGGATGTCAGAGGACTTGGTGTCTCAAAAGCATGAATTTTGGAAAGTACCAGAGGCTGGGCCCTTCGAATCGCGAAAAAACGGCGAAAACCGGGGTTTCCGGGGCTTTCCCGGCGACCCCGGGGTCCAAGGTCGCCGGCGACCCTGGTCCAGGGTCGCAGGGGCCTGCGACCTTGGGCGAGGGCCTGCGACCCTGGGGGGTTTTCCCCCTTTCGTGTCCCGTTTTGCGTCCGTTTTTGCTTTTTTTTTATTCTTTTTTTCTTCTGTACTTTTCCTTGACATTTTGACCATTTATTGGCCTGATTTCTTTGTAGGAAACCTGATGAGAATCCTTGCATTTTATTTTGCAAAGTTTCCAATTTCCTGAGAAAGCCGAAGATTTTGTCGCGCAGAGCTGCCGATTTTCCGTCAGAAGCTGAAACTGGGCCAAACGATGTCGGAATGACCTGAAATTTGGTGTGAAGCCTCCTGAGCAATAAATAAGACCAACCATAGTCTTTTGTTTGTGTTTTGAAGCCGTTTGGGGTCCTATCACCTGTAGACTTACTTTTTGTCGCGATGAAGATGTCGCGGTTTGATGTGCGGTCAACCGATGTCCGATTGACTTGAAATTTGACAGGGAACCTATTGGAGTCATTTTAAGATGATCCATAGGCTCTGTCTTGGAAACCATGGTCCCGGAGAGCTTTTGCCGCCGAGAGCTCCTTTTCGGCTGTCGAAGAAGCGAAGTTAGGCCAAATGATTTTGAAATGGCCCGAAACTTCTTGTGTACTCCTCGTTTGGTTGTCTGGAAGAATCTTGCAGTTTTTGTTTGATTCTGACAAGATTTGATTTTTGGAAGCAGCATTGCCTATTTATGGCAGGTTGCGACTTCATGTAGCTCTTTGGATCTTGAAAAGGCAAAGTGACATTTTTGGTGTCAACAGGGGCCAGGAATGCTGGCTTAGTGGATGTTTGGGACCTTCTTTGTTTTGGTGAAGGTCTTGGGGACCAAGTCTTGGGATAGACCTGGTCGTTTACAGGTCGAGGCTTCGTGGGGCTGCCACGGGCTTCAAGCCTTCTGGTGCTCGCCTTTGGTGTCACGGTAGTGACACGTTGAGAGGCGAGTTTCTGCTTCTTGGAAGGAGCAATTTGTTCCTCAGGAAGTGGGAATGGTCCCAGCGTCCCAAAGACGATAGTCCGGGGAGTCGAGGTCGACCCGGAGTTCAGAGAATTACCGAGGGAGTTGATGCTTCGGCAGCTGATGGGGCGCTTGTAAGTGCGCGTGGTTTGCTTCTGTTAAAGCATGAGTTGGTGCTTGTTTTCATCGAAAGCAATGGTTAGTGAAGCTGCCATTGCTAGTTTTCGAAAATTTCTGAAACAAGACCACATCCATTAGTAATCACAAGAATATAATGATCATAAATGGGAAATTCTATGGTTTCGTCTTTTCAAATTACTAGAGGAAGATGACCCAAGAAACATGAAGAAGGCAAAACGCCAAAGAGGGTACAATTGTTCTGATCGCAGGTATGGTAAGCCCAGAATCGGCATCTCAGTGACTGCTAGAAGCAATTGTGGACTTAAATTCGACTTATCGAGAAGCAAAGCTTGCTCGAGGTAAGAAGAATATAAAGTTGGAGTTACAGATGTGCCGGTCGCAATACAGTAGACCCTGAAAGGGCGTACTAGTACCGCTAGACACAAATGTTTTGAGACCGCATCTATGAGATGAGAAAGGTCAAGATTGGATTCATCAAAGAGAGCAGATGGTATTCCGATCTGAACACGGGCTCAGCGATTTCCGCGAGCGCCAGTGCTCAGAAAGAAATGAACCATAATTTCTCGGATCTGAATCTAAAAATGACGAGTTTTTTTTTTTAAAGGCCAATATCGGGTTCATCAAAGAGAGCAAAAGGCACTCCAATCTGAACACGGGCTCAGCGATTTCCGCGAGCGCCAGTGTTCAGAAAGGAGAAGACCAAGATTTCTCTAATCTAAACCCAAAATGACGGAAGTTTTTTTTTTGAAGATTTTTTTTTTTGGAAGATTTTTTTTTTCTTCTTTTTTTTTAAAAAAAAGTCTTTTTTTTTATTTATTTTTTATTTATTTATTTTATTTCTTTTTTGAAATTTTTTTATTTTTTTATTTTTTATTTTAAAATTTTTATTTTTATTTTTTTAAAAAAAATTATTTTTTTGAAAAAAATTTATTTAAAAGACGAGAGAGTACACATAGGCCTCCTAACCCGGTCTTATGAAATCTTGATTGATAGAATTGCCCCCAGGTAAGGGTAGGATTACTTAATGAACCCGTTTGGAGGACCCTTGCCTAGAACAGTCAGGCTGTCTCCACACTCTGGACAAGGCTTTTATTGAATCAATCATGATCAAAGAACGCAGTTGGTTTAACCTTAGTGGTCTATGTCTTTTTTTTTTCAATTATATTTTTATTTTATTATATTTTTTTAATGAACTCATCGAAGAGAAACGATGGCCCAAAACCTTAGTCGAACAGGCTCAACATTTCTGCAAGCGCGATGAACGATAGGAACGGATCAAGGTTTCTCAATTTTGAATCCAAAATGAGAAATCTATTTTTTTTATTTTTTTATTTATATTTTTTTTTTAGATCTTTAATGAACTCTTCGAAGAGAAACGATGGCCCAAAACCTTAGTCGAACAGGCTCAACATTTCTGCAAGTGCGATGAACGATAGGAACGGATCAAGGTTTCTCAATTTTGAATCCAAAACTGAAAAATCTGATTTTTTTTTGTTTTTTTTTTTTTTTGAAAAGAGAAAGAGTGGAAATAAATTCAAATAATTAGAAATTTCCAAACAAAAAATCTCATCTCATTTTTTTTTTTAGATCTTTAATGAACTCATCGAAGAGAAACGATGGCCCAAAACCTTAGTCGAACAGGCTCAACATTCTGCAAGCGCGATGAACGAAAGGAACGGATCAAGGTTTCTCAATTTTGAATCCAAACTGAAAAATCTGATTTTTTTGTTTTTTTTTTTTTTTTGAAAAGAGAAAGAGTGGAAATAAATTCAAAGAATTAAAAATTTCCAAAAAATCTCATCTCATTTTTTTTAGATGCGGAATCCAACATAGGCCACCAATTATAAAGTAGCCAAGGAATCGAGAAACGAAATATAAGCATAGAGCAAAATATATGATATGCAAATATTTCATTTCTAGCATCGTGTTCTCAAATAAACGGGTCCCACCGGGTGTGCCAGCTTGATGGACCGCGCTCCTGCTCGGTTCTACCGAGGTCGGCGGACGTGGGAGTCCGTCGGGTCCGACCCTTTCGTAACCGAGGGGCAAGGGCGTGCATCCACATTTCTTTTTTTGTGTGGGTGTGCCAGATTTTCTATTGTACTTGGAATTGCAAGTGGTGATCCGGAGATCAACCTTCGCAAGTAAAAAGGAAATCAACTTCTTTCAAGTTTTCCATTACACATATATTTAAGAAAAAAGACATTTTCTTGGTTTGCCGTGAAAGGCGATTTTTTTGGCATTTATAGCCGATTTTGGCGTTTATAGCCGATTTTTGGCGTTTATAGCCGATTTACAATCCTTATCAATAATGAAAGACAAGAGTTGTGATTTTTGTCTCTTTTGAAAAAATACAAACTACAATGAAAAGCAAGAAAAGGAGGATCTAACTTCTCAGGAGATTGTGGGGGACCCGTTTAGATTGACAGTCGCAAGCCATATGTGGGCTTCGCCATCATCCATGCAGATGAGAACAGAGGATGCTATTGATTCGCTTGGCTTGGCTATAACCTCAGGTTTTTAGCGGACAAAGACCAAAAGGAGGTCCTATGTCCAATAAAAAACCGAGTAGACGGGCTGAAAAGCCACATCTAAGCCATTGGAGGCAGAACGAGAAGGCAAGAACCTTGGGGGGGGGGGGGGGGGTACCCCCCAAGGGACTTTTGTCACCTTGTAGCGGTGGTCGGTGTAGGATTTCCGCAGAGTTTTCTCTCTTAGATTTCTGATGCCTCTTTCTGTCGGAGTTTCCGGATTTTCTGCAGTCTATTGTCTGTGTGTCTGCTGTCCTTTCTTTATGGAGAGCTCTCCTATTTATAGGCTTTTAGGTAGCCATTTAGGAGGGTTTATGAGCCTTGATTGTCATAAAGCTACATAAAGGGAGGAGTTACAAAATTGAATTCTTTATTTTGTAACTCCTTTTTCTTGGCTTCTGATTGGCCGGAGGAGATTGAGGGCATTTAATCGCCTTTAATCGCCATGATGGGAGGAGTTTCATGGGTTAAATGCCATGAATCTCTTGACTTGTAACTCCCGGATGCTTGCTTCTGATTGGTCCGTCCGAAGAAATGGATTAATGACTATAATAAAGCTAGTCAATTAATCGCATTAAGTGGTCGCCGAACATCTGAAGAGTCGCGGGCCGTGCCGTGTCTTTTGGGATTCTTCTGGCGATGATCATCGATGGATCTTCATGTAGATCGACATCGAATGACCATGTAATTTCAGGTGTTTGTTGCCAACAGCAGGTCGGTGCCATCTGTCCTGTCGATTTCTCGATCGGTTGGGTAGAAAGCACACTTTTTTTTGGTTGACCGGGTGGCGATCAATATTGCTTTCGATACTCTTGATGATTGACCCGTGTTTTGGACGGATGTCAGAGGATTTGGTGTCTCAAAAGTATGAATTTTGGAAAATACCAGAGGCTGGGCGCTTCGAATCGCGAAAAAAACGGCGAAAACCGGGGTTTCCGGGGCCTTCCCGGCGACCCCGGGCTCCAGGGTCGCCGGCGACCCTGGGCCAGGGTCGTAAGGGTCTGCGACCCTGGGGGGTTTTCCTCCTTTTTGTCCCGTTTTGTGTCCGTTTTTACTGTTTTTCGATTCTTTTTTCTTCTGTATTTTTCCTTGACATTTTTGACCATTTATTGGCCTGATTTCCCTGTAGGAGACCTGATGAGAATCCTTGCATTTTATTTTGCAAAGTTTCCAATTTCCTGAGAAAGCCGAAGACTTTGTCGCGTAGAGCTGCCGATTTTCCGTCAAAAGCAGAAACTAGGTCAAACGATGTCGGAATGACCTGAAATTTGGTGTGAAGCCTCTTGAGCAATAAATAAGACCAACATGGGCTTTTTTTTGAGTTTTGAAGCCGTTTGGGGTCCTATCACCAGTAGACTCGCTTTTGATCGCGATGAAGATGTCGCGGTTTGATGTGCGGTCAACCGATGTCCGATTGACTTGAAATTTGACAGGGAACCTATTGGAGTCATTTTAAGATGATCCATAGGCTCTATCTTGGAAACCATGGTCCCGGAGAGCTTTGCCGCCGAGAGGCCTGATTTGGCTTCCGAGCGTCAAACTATGGTCAAATGTTGTCGAAATGACCTGAAATTTGACGTGTAGCCCTTTATAAGCATTTTGAAGCCATCCATGTGCTCTATCTGATGAGTAATGGCCTCGGTGGTTCTCGCCGCCGAGAGGCTTGATTTAGCTGTTCGAGGGTTGATGTAGGGTCAAACGTTGTCGGTTTGACTCGGAACTTGACGTGGAGCCTTTTGGAAGTATTTTGAGACCATCCATCGGTTCTGATCGAAGATTTGGTGTCTCCGATGCTTTTGCCGCCGGGAGCTCCTTTTCGGCTGCCGGAGAAGCGAAGTTAGGCCAAATGATTTTGAAATGGCCCGAAACTTCTTGTGTACTCCTCTTTTGGCTGTATTGAAGGATCTTGCAGTTTTTGTTTGATTCTGACAAGATTTGATTTTTTGGAAGTAGCATTGCCTATTTATGGCAGGTTGCGACTTCATGTAGCTCTTTCGATCTTAAAGAGGCAAAGTGACATTTTTGGTGTCAACACTTGGCACCACATGTGTGGTGCCCACCCTCCTATTCCATAAATTTAACTTAGGGCAGCCCGCAACCACTCCAAACAAAGACCCACATAACTTTCCATCTAGGCACCACCCTTGTGGCGCCCACACTCCCCAGTCCACATAGGCACCCTGTGGTCGGCGCCTACCATGTCCAGTCCAACTAGGCACCACCCTTGTGGCACCCAGTCAATTACATGCTAGTGTAGGTCCCCCAGCTGAAGATCTATCCGTCCAATGCCGACTCCAAATGGGACCAAACTTTGAAAATGAACCCAACCACGTAGACTCCACCTCGTGGGCACCTACCATGAACCAGTCCACATAGGCACCAGCCCTGTGGCGCCCACCCTATGCAGTCACCTGGGCACCACCCCATGGGCGCCCAGCCTATTTTCTAAACCATAATTTTTTCCAAAACACTTAGGCTGCCTTGGGATGTGTGAAACCTTCTAGAAACATGAAACTAATGAAGCCCTAGCCCTCCTAAACTCATCCCAAACCTCTATTTAAGGATCTCTTAACCTCATTTACAAGAGAGCTACCCAAAAAAAGAAGATAAAAGTATAGAGAATAAGCAAGAGGAGAAAGGTAACCACCATTAGAGAGAGAGTTTCAGATCTAGAGAGGAAGAAGGGGAAATAGAGGAGGAGACTTCCATATCTTCAACTAGAGCTATGGTTCTTCGCGTAAGCTTCGTTCTAGGAACTTAAGAAACGCATCATATACCGGTATTCCTAGATCTCCCTCTTCTTTTATTGCATTTTATCATCATCTTTGTTTAGAAACATGCTTAGGATCATTTAGGCATCATAGATCTATATTAGTTCTTGATAAAAATAGTATCAGCATCTCATCACATTAATAACATCTTTAGATTCATACTAGTGGTGTAGATCTGCATTGATTTCATTGTTTTAATTATCTAACTAGATTAGATCTTGCATTTATATCACCATCATCATCATTTAGATCGAGGAGATCGCGAAAGGCCTATCTCAGAATGCTGGGCACCACCCACTGGGCACCTACCCTCTCCGGATTGACTGGGTGCCACCCTCTGGGCGCCTACCCTTCTAAGACAGGGTTTGGGTTTTAGATCTCCACTTTTTACATCGTTTTCTCGTAGACTTGTTAGTTGCACCATTATTAATTCGCATTAGGGCATTCGCATCAGTTGCTGAATATTCGAAATTATGTTGAATAATCCTAAGACTATTGTGCATTCGTTGCGATTCTTTGAAAACCCTAACTGAACAAGGTAGGCACCACAGGTGTGGCGCCCAAGTGGACTTTTCCACTTCCGTGCATAAGTTTCGATCTTCCGCATTTAGTTCATTTAGAAATTGCATCACAATTATATGTTTCCTTGTTTGATGTCTTCTCAACTTAATCATCATTTCTATCACATCTCACATCATAATATTTGAATCATAAAGTCATAAAAACCCAAAAAAAATCATAAAATATAAAACTATTTCTTCTCTTTCCTTACTCTCTAGTAAATCAGAGGAGAAACCAAAAACAAATTAAAAAAATACAAAGAAAACCCAAAAATAGTAGGTAAATAGTCTAGGTTATCAAATTTCGTGCCTAAGTAGGATAAACCCTAAGATTAGCAAAAATACTATAATTAATTAACTTAAGAATTGCCAAATCATTAAGAACCCTAAAAACAAATAATCTAATTAATTTGGACTAAAATTGGATTAAGGAATCACTAAGATTGTCTAGGGAACCGCTTCACCTCCTTTGAGCCTAGCTTGCTTATTCACTAAAAGTCCCTAATTGAGGATTCAACATAATTAATTAAGGTTCTAATCTCACACCAATTAATACAGCAAACACCCTTAATCCAAAAGATCTTGAGACCTTAATTAATTCGGATTAAAATAACAAAGAACTTACTTAAAAACCTAAAACCTAAAACAAATCCATCTGGGCGCCACCCCCTGGGTGCCCTATTGCCAGATCCATCTGGGCACCACTCCCTGGGCGCCCAGCCTATTCATTCCCTAAGAAACCCCACTTGAAATTTAATCTAATTAATTAAGACTTTAATCAACCCTAATTAACGCTCTAAAATACTTTTGACTTAAAAGACCTGAAATCTTAATCAACTTAGATTCGAATTCACCTAAAAAATACAAAACCAACAAAAACTCTAAAATATCCATCTGGGAGCCACCCCTTGAGTGCCCTGCCTACCGAGTCCATCTGGGCACCACCCTCTGGGCGCCTATCCTATTCTATCACTAAGACACCCCAATTGAAACAAAACTTGAATCAACACATAATAAAACTTTGTTAACTTAATAGACTTGAAAACTTAATCAATCTAAACTTGAATTAATCTAAACGAACACACAACACAAAGCCAAGACAGACATCCACCTGGGCACCACTCCCTGGGCGCCCAGCCTTCCAATCCACCTGGGCACCACCCCCTGGCGCCCATCCTATCCCTTCACCAAGAAACTCCTAATTAAAACTTCTAATTTAAACCAACTTGAATTAACACATTAAAACACTTTTAGACTTAAGAAACTAGAGACCTTAATCAATTCACCCTCGGATTAACTTAAAGACCATTGAACCAAATCAAACCACAAGGCAGTCACCTGGGCACCACTCCTTGGGCGCCCATCCTATCAATCCACTTAGGCACCATCCCTTGGGCACCTACCCTGCCCATTCCTTAGGAAACCATTAAACCTAATTGATTGAGACCTAATTTCATTCTCAATTGAACACACGAACGAACACTTTCCATCAAATACATAGTCCTTAAATCAATTCAAGCTTGAGTTGACCAAAGAATCACAAAACCTAACCAAACCATAAAACACATCCATCTGGGTGCCACCGCCTGGGTGCCCATCCTGCCAGATTCACCTGGGCACCACACCCTGGGCGCCCAACCCACTCTTTTTCAGAAAAGCCCCAATTCACAACTTAGCCCGATTAATTAACACTCAAGTTAATTCAATCAACATAATAAAACACTTTTAAACATAAAACACTGAAACCTAAATCGATTCGGACTTAATACCCAAAACCCTTTGGAACCGACCAAACCACAAGGCAGAGTCACTTGGGCACCACTCCTTGGGCACCTACCCTATCAATCCATCTGGGTGCCACCCCCTGGGTGCCCATCCTGCTAGATTCACCTAGGCACCACCCTCTGGGCGCCTAGCCTACATTTCAACCCTACCCAACCAACTCGACTAAAAACAAATAATTTAACACCTTATAACTTAAACTAATTTAGACCAAAACCTAAATCAATCCCCGGACCTAAAGACCAATAATTAAATCCCATCCGGAACAACACAAAATCACAGGCAATCCACTTAGGCACCACCCCCTGGGCGCCCATCTTGCCAGATTCACCTAGGCACCACCCCTTTGGTGCTTATCCTCCCACTTGCACTAAACATGAATCCTCATTTTGTTTCAAAACCCGGATCCGCATCATTTTGACATTGACATTAAAACATTTCTCAGACTAAAACATAGCCCTTAAAACCCACGAAATTCCGAAAAGAGATAAAAAAAGTCTGAAAAGCATAAACTGTCAGGATAGGCTCCATCCCCTGGGCGCCTACCCTATTTTTAATCTTGAATTGCGATCTTCGACTACTTTTTGGAATTCTGATTTAAATTGAAAATAACAAAACCTTAAAATATTTAAAAACACATTAACCAGAACCTTGAAACATCCCTAAACCACTCTTAATCAAAACCATAACTCAAAACAGATCGAATCATTTAAAATCTTACCCAACAAACTGCTTAGGAGCAAGAACTATCAAACTTTGGCTATTTGCACCCTAGGATTATATTGGATTACCTTGTTAGGTAGCTTAGAGCATTAGGTTTCACCCCATCACTCTTCCTGTTCCGTTAGGGAATCGGGAAAGCTAATGTGGGCGGTCTAGGACCTTAGGTTAGGGTTAATCCGATGATCAGTAATAAAGCATTAATTACGTAATCCAAGTAAATGCCCTAGTTAGGCCCTTCTAGCCCCATATCAAAAATCCATAAAAACTATAAAACCAACAAAATAAATCCAAAAAGATTTTCCCTTTATTTCTTCCTCCACCTCAGGTGCCAAATATTTAATTGAACTTAATGATAAAAGGAAATGAAGAACTGACTTTTAAAATTGAATAAATGAGAATGACAAGATGAGATGAGTGATTTCGCACACACTTTTTTACTTCGGCCATCGGCCACCCTAAAACAAATACTGGCCCATCGGCCACTTCCAATCAATTACGGCCCATCGGCCTTTCACTTTTATCGCTCATGTATCGCACACGAAAAACACAGAAATCACAAGTCAAAGTCTCATTTGCATCATCATCTTGGTTTGAAAAGTCGGCCTTTAAACCTTATTTTGACAAGGGATCTGAAGGGGGTACCCGGGAACGGGGTCGATCCTCTTCTTAAATATTTGGCACCTCCCCCCATTTACTCTCTTTATTTTCTTTACTTCAGTTATTTTACTTGGATCTACTATGATTATGCTGTGTGAGGATTAACCTTTATTTGGACTTTAACTCTTGACCCTGAATTGACTCTATATTAAACAGACCCAAAGAGACCCAAATTAATGTGACAGGACAACCGTCATGTGTTGTCGGCAGCACATTAGACGAGAGGAAGAACCCACCCACTTATTTTCTCCCCATGTTTCTTCGGCTTTCGTCGAAGAACGGTGTTACGGCCGTATTCGTAGCTGGCGATCGTGATCCATTGATTTTGAGGGTAGTCGGAATCCTCATTTTCAATATAAAATTTAAAAAGCATATATAGATGAATGGAGGTTTTCCCACGTAAAATGCCCCTTGGGTGGGTCGAAATTCACATCCGACAGGTACCCCCCAAGGGACTTTTGTCACCTTGTAACGGTGGCTGGTGCAGAACTTCAGCAGAGTTTTCTCTCTTTTTCTTTCTCTGGATTTTCTGTGTCTGATGCTTTGGGATTTTTCTGATCTTTGGAAGTGTTTTTGAATGCTTGGAGTGCTCTCCTATTTATAGGCTTTTTGGTAGCCATTTAGAAGAGTTTATGAGCTTTAATTGTCATAAAGCTACATAAAGGGAGGAGTTACAAGATTGAATTCTTTATTTTGTAACTCCTTTTTCTTGGCTTCTGATTGGCCGGTGGAGAATAAGGGCATTTAATCGCCTTTAAGCACCATGATGGGAGGAGTTTCATGGTTTAAATGCCATGAATCAATTGACTTGTAACTCCCATTTCCTTGCTTCTGATTGGGCTAACCAAAGTAATGATATAATGACTACAATAAAGCTAGTCAATTAACTGTATTAAGTGGTTGCCGAGCAGTCGAAGAGTCGCGGGTCATGCCGCATCTTTTGGGATTCTTTTGGCGATGATCATCGATGGATCTTCATGCTGATTGACATCGGATGACTATGTAATTTCAGACATTGATTGCTAACAGTGGGCCGGTGACATCTAACCTGTCGATTTCTCAATCGATCGGGTAGAAAGCATACTTTTTTGGTTGACCGGTCGGCGATCAATGATGATCTTGATACTCTTGAAGACGGACCGTATTTTTTACGGATGTCGACTGATTTGGTACCTCAAAAGTCTGAATTTTGGATAGTCACAGAGGTTGGAAGCTTCAAAAAGCGAAAAAAGATGGAAAACAGGCCATCGGGGGCTAATCCGGAGATCCGGAGCTCCATGGTCGTGGGCGACCATGGGCCAGGGTCGCCGGGGGGGGGGGGTGGGGGAATTTTCCCCTTTGGTCCCATTTTGCAGCCGTTTTGATGTCTTTTCTGTTTCTTTTCTCTTCTGTATTTTTCTTGACATTTTAGCACATTTGTTGGCTTGATTTCCCTATAGAAAACTTGATGAGAGTCCTTTCAATTTGGAGTGCAAAGTTTTCGATTTTCCGGGAAAGCCGAAGACTTAGTCACGTAAAGCTGTCGATTTTCAGTCAGAAGCCAAAACTGGGTCAAACGATGTCGAAAGGTGAAGCCTCCTGAGAAATAAATAAGACCAACCATGGGCTTTTTTTTTAGTTTTGAAGCCGTGTGGGGTCCTGTCGCCAGTAGACTTATTTTTGTCGCGAGGAAGATGTCGCGCTTTGATGTACGGTCAACCGATGTCCGATTGACCTGAAATTTGACAGGGAGCCTACTGGAGTCATTTTGAGATGATCCACATGCTCTGTCTTGGAAACCATGGTCCCGGGTAGATTCACCGCCGAGAGGCCTGATTTTGCTTTTGAGCGTCAAAGTCTGGTCAAATGTTGTCGAAATGACCTGAAACTTGATGTGTAGCCCTTTGTAAGCATTTTGAAGCCGCCCATGTGCTCTGTTTGATGAGTGATGGCCTCGGTGGTTCTCTTCACCGAGAGGCTTGATTTAGCTGTTCGAGGGATGATGGAGGGTCAAACGTTGTCAGTTTGACTTGGAACTTGACGTAGAACCTTTTGGGTGTACTTTGAGACCATCCACAGGATCTGATCGAATATTTGATGTCTCTGATGCTGTCGCCGTTGGGAGCTCCCGTTCAGCTGCCAGATGAGCGAAGTTAGGCCAAATGATTTTGAAATGGCCCGAAACTTCTTGTGTACTCCTCTCTTGGCTATCTTGAAGGATCTTGTAGTTTTTGTTTGATTTCGACAAGATTTGATTTTTCTGAGAAGTAGCATCGCTCGTTTGTGGTAGGCTTCGACTTCATGTAGCTTTCTTGATGTTGAAGAGGCAAAGTGACATTTTTGGTGTCAGCACCAAGTTTCAAGTCAAACCAACAACATTTGACCCTGTATCAACCCTCAAACAATAGAATCAAGCCTCTCGGCGGTGAGAACCACCGAGGCCATAACTCATCAAACAAAGCACATGGCCAAATTTAAAATGCTTACAAAAGGCTACGAGTTTGAGGGCATTTCAACAACATTTGACCAGACTTTGACTCTCGGAAGCCAAATCAGGTCTCTCGGCGGCGAAACTCCCCGGGACCATGGTTTCCAAATCGGAGCTAATGGATCGTCTCAAAATGACTCCAATAGGCTCCTTTTCAAATTTCAGGTCAATCGGACATCAGTTAACCACACATCAAAGTGTGACATTTTCATCGCGATAAAATCAAGTCTACTGGCAAACAGGACCCCACACGGCTTCAAAACTTAAACAAAAGCCTATAGTTGGTCTTATTTATTGCTCAGGAGGCTTCACCTTAAATTTTAGGTCATTCCGACATCATTTGACCCAGTTTCGGCTACCGACAGCAAATCAGCAACTCTGCGCGACAAAGTCTTCGGCTTTTTCGGAAAATTGGAAACTTTGCACTCCAAAATGCAAGGATTCTCGTCAAGTTTTCTACAGGAAAATCAGGCCAATAGATGTGCAAAAATGTCCAAAAAAATATAGAATAAAATAGAATAAAAAAAAACCAGACGAAACGGCCGAAAATCGGTGACCAAAGGGGGAAAAACCCCTGGGTCGTCGGCGACCCTGGGTGCATGGTCGCCGACGACCCGGATTTCCGTCGAGGGGCCATTTTTGGACTCCCTTTCGTTTTTCGAGACTTCCGGCCCCTGTAGTTTTCCAAAATTATGACTTTCGAGTCTCTAAATCCGTTGATCTTCATCAACATCATGGGTCCCTCTTCGAGAGCATTAAATCATCATTGATTGCCAACCGATCAACCAAGAAAGTGCACTTTCTGTCCGATCGATCAAGAAATCGACATGACAGATAGCACCGGCCTGCTGTTAGCAATCATTGTCTGAAGTTTCATGGTCATCTGTTGTCGATCAGCATGAAGATCCATCGATGATCATCGCCAGAAGAATTCCAAAAGACGCGGCACGGCCCGTGACTCTTCGACTGTTCAGGCGATCACTTAATGCAGTTAATTGACCCATTTGTGGCAACTTATTGCGGTCATTAACTCATTACTTGAGACGGCCTAATCAGAATCAAGGGAAAATGAGTTACAAATCAAAGATTCATGGCACTTAAAGCCATGAAACTCCTTCCATGATGGTGATTAAAGGCAATTAAAAGCCCTAACTCTCCACCGACCAATCAAAAGCCAAGAAAAAGGAATTACAAAATAAAGAAATAAATCTTGTAACTCCTCCCATTATGTGGCCTTAAAGCCCATAAACTCTCCTAAATGACTACCAAAGGCCTATAAATAGGAGAGTATTCCAAAGAAATTCGATCCAGAAAAATCCAAGCATCGATCTCGGAAATCCAAACAAAAAATCCGAGAGAAAGAAAAGAGAAAACTCTGCTGAAGTTCTACATCGACCACTGCTACAAGGTGACAAAAGTCCCTTGGGGGGCACCCACCAAGGTCCTTGCCTTCTCCTTCTGCTTCCAATGGCTTAGACGTGGCTTTTTCAGCCCGTCTACTTTGCTTTTTATTGGACATAGGACCTCCTATTGGTCTTTGTCCTCTAAAAATTTGAAGTTGAAGCCGAGCCAAGCGAATCAAAAGCATCCTATGTTCTCATCTGCATGGATGATGGCGAAGTCCACATATGGCTTGCGACCGTCACTCTGAACGAGTCCCCTACAATCTCCTGAAAAGTTAGATCCTCATTTTCTTGCTTTTCATTGTAGTTTGTATTTTTCTAAAGAGACAAAAAAAATCACAACTCTTGTCTTTCACTATCGATAAGAACTGTAAATCGGCTATAAACGTTAAAAATAGGCTATAAATGCCAAAAATCGCCTTTTACGGTAAAAATTGCCTTTCACGGCAAAACAAATGAAATTGCCTCTCACGGCATTTCAAAAACATGTCTCTTTTCTTAAATAAATGTGCAATGAAAACTTGAAAGAAGTTAATTTCCTTTTTACTTGCGAAGGTTGATCTCCGGATCACCACTTGCAATTCCAAGTAAAATAGAAAATCTGGCACACCCACCCAAAAAAATGTTGGACCCCGTGGACTCTCACATCCGCTGACCTCGGTAGCGCCGAGCGAAATGCGTGTCCATCAGACGGTTGCTGGATCTAACAACGTTCGGCCCTCTGTATAATAGGAAGGTAGTAGTGTATCTATTTGCTTTGTGTATTTTGTCTCACCTCGGACATGTTTATGCGAGAGTATCATTGAACCATGTGATTTCCTCCCTTTTTCCTCCTTTACATTTATACCTCATGTTACATTTCGTTTAGCATTTCATGCAAGATATCGAGGACGCAGTGTAGTTTAGGTTGGGGGGTGGGATTAGGCACGCTTGTCCAATTTTTAGACAATTTTTTTTTTCAGTTTTTTCTAAAACAAATTCATTTTCCTAGTTTTTGGTTTTTGTCTGGCTGAAGACGTTAAACTTAGTGCTTGTTGGGAGGCAACCCAATGGACTATTTTTGCTACTGTTGTACTAGATTGAATTGTAACTCAATTATAAAAGAAAATAGGAAAAAGTGTAATGGATTATTTTTACCCTCAGCAGTGAGATTACAAAGAAGGCTGCTGGTTTGGGAATCGCTGAGTATGGTCTGAGACGGGTTATACTACAAAAGAGATGAATGAATTTCTGTTGAGGTAAAATTAATCCACTTTCCACGGTAAGCAACCCATCTAGGAATCTGACGTTAAAAGACCATTTTAGGTGTTTCTTTTTCGTTTTGGTCGTGTTTTTACGAAAAGAGAGTTTTCAAAGAACTTGATGATTTAAAGATATTTAGAAATCTTCAATTTCAAAAATTTTGGAAGGAAGTAAAATGAATGTTTATCTTTTTTTTGAAAAAAATAATAAAGTCTATCAAAACATTACCGAACATTGTTTTTCACGAAATCATGTGTACATCTTTTCAAAGATTTATGGATAGAAAGCTTTAAATGTCATTTTCAGAATTTTAATTTTCAGGAAAAATTGGATGACTTTCTGAAATTTGGCCATATAAGTTATCCTGGTTCATTAGATGGTTAGGCCCACCAAGACTAGCGAATTAATTCGGGTGAATTGAAACTGGTTGCCTATTGTTGGGGACCATTGTGAATGAAAAAAATGGATGAAAAAAGAGAAAAAAATCAGGGATGTACAAACTTAAAATAGGTGAAATACATCGAATGTGGGTTTGCTCCCCATTTCTTACATGTTAAAGCAAAAATCACCTCAAAAGAACCCTGCTTTTGAGTAAAAACAAAAAGAAGAGCTACATCTTGCGGTCTTTGAAAAAACAGTAGTGCGAAAGTCACCATAGTAGTCTTGAGAGGAGACTTAAATTTTCCCGAATCTAAGAGAGTTGGAGAATTTGAGGGAAAATTTAAGCCAACGGACATAGTGGGGGCGTTGCCTTGCCACCTTAAGCATGGCATGTTAGGAGCAAACCGTAGTTCTAGGCCAACTGAGCTACCCTCGAGCTTATATGATAAAATTATATTATAAACCTATTTATTATCATAATATGATGATAATATTATCATCATATTACGGACCCCATTATAACTGATGATAAACCGGTCTATCACGACAAAAATTAGGTCTTATCATTGTCTCGTTATTTGGAAGGGACCTGTTTCCCATTCATCATCATATTTAGGTTTTTTTGACATAATGTCCCTTATACTATTTTGATTTTTTCAATTTAAATCCTAAACTATTAGATTTATCAATTTACCCCTTATATTAATCGATTTTGCTTTAAGTTGGCCCTTCCGTTTGCTAGCCGTCCAAATAAAAAATGGAGAGTCAAACGCCTTTCGAAATTTGTAACGGGCGACTAGACGTTGACGTCCCATTTATCAGTAACCTGAGAGTGTCCAAAGCCCTAGGGCTTTTCTTTTGAGGAAGAAGGGCAATTAAGAAGGAATGCGAGTGAAGAAGGAAGACGACGAAGAAGGAAGGCAAACGAAAGAGGGGCGGCGATCGAAAAAAGAAGGCGACGAAGAAGAAGGGTGAACGAAGAAAAAGGAAGGCGGCGAAGAAAGAGGGTGACGAAAGAAAGAGGGCAAACGACGAGGGACGCGATCGAAGAAGGAAGGCGACGAAGAAGGAAGGATATTGAAGAAGGAAGGAAAAACAGAAGTAGGGCCGAAACAAGGCTTTGCCGCCTGGAAATTGAAGAAACGCTGCTGGAGGAGTACAATTGAAGAAACACCTTGCTTTGTGGAAGAGGGAGATCGAAGAAATGGACTGGGAACATAGAGAATCAACCTACGAGGATCTGGCTGGTTTGGATTCTCTTCCTTATGGTAAGCATCATTTCTGTTTTTGCATGTAATGTTTTCATTTGTATATTTAAGCTTTGTATCCATTCATATTGCAGAAGAAGGGGATGGGTATTATACCATTCGAATGCATCATGGTGGAAAGGTGGGTCATTTTGATTTTTGCCACTCAGATAAGATGTCAGCCTTAGAATTATTTGCAATGACAAAACAGCTTGGTGTAGGAATGGACGAAGTTATATCCTTCCAGTATAAGTTGCAAGATCATGTATGGAAGGAAGTAATTTCAGATGTTGATGCTCTGGAGATGGGCCTATTTGTTTATTCCAGTAGAGTAATTGATCTTTATGTCAAAGAAAACTGTGTGAATGTTAATATACAGAGCCATGTTCAATCAAATGTAGTGTGTTCTACTTCTGAATGTGAAGTTGATGTGGTGGATGGATATTGTGTCAATTCTGCCAGTAGTGATTTGTACTCACTGGTTGAAGGGACTGATTCAGAGAATGGGACCGATGGTAGTTATCAACTATCAAATGATTCCAGTGTTGAGGATGATGATGACTTATTTGAGGCATCGGTTGATCCTGAAGTTGAGTTTGTTGGGATTAGGAATGAGGATGAGCAGGGGACAGGGGAAGGTCAGACTGAGGCAATATCAAAGGAAGAGACTGGGGAAGGTAATGATTCTAATGACCTAAGGAGTCTTAGTAGCTCATCAGATGGTGAAGAAGGAAAAACTAAAATTCTAAGTAGGAAAAAAACGTTAAAATATACGAGATTCAATCCAACTACTGATATGGATGATCCAAAATTTAGCCTTGGTATGATTTTCAGCACAGCAGAAGTGGTGAGGAATGCTTTGAGAAATTACTCAATAAAAAATGGAAGAGATCACAAATACATTATGAATGAGAAGTTTAGAATTCGAGCTACATGTAAAGATCCAACATTTGACTGGTTATTTTTTGCTTAAAAAATGCAAGGTGAGTCATCTATGCAGATTAAGACGCTTAGGAAAAAGCACAAGTGCAATAGGGCTTGGAAAGTCAGTAAGCTAAACAGTGCATGGATTGCAGAGAATTACAAGCATAGGATTATAACTAATCCTACATGGCCTGCAAAGTCATTGCTCGAGACAATCCAACAGGAGACCAAGCTTAAAGTTGATAAGCAAGCTATATACAGGGCTATGAAGAAGTCAGCCTCACTGATTGATGGAAGTGATGATGAACAGTATGCCATGCTATGGGACTATTGTGAGGAAATGAAGCGAACTAATCCTGGTAGTACTGTGGTGATTAAGACAGAAGCTCTTGGAGATGGTTCAGGTTTATTCAGGTTCAAAAGGATCTACATCTGCTTTGATGCCCTAAAAAAAGGTTTTAGTGAATATTGTAGGCCTGTAATTGGGTTGGATGGATGTCACCTGACAGGACCAAGGTCTAGTATACTGCTTACAGCTGTTGGCAGAGATGGAAACAATCAGATGTATCCAGTTGCATATGCTATAGTAGAAGCAGAGAGAGCCAAAACTTGGAGATGGTTGGTGAAAAAGTTGAAACAGGACTTGTGTATGGTAAACTCATACGGTTGGACTATCATATCTGACAAACAGAAGGTATATATTTTGCATTGTTCTTTTCTCACACTAATTCTTTGTACCTTGATTTCATATGTATGCTGAATATAATTCACTACCCTATTGTTTGCTGTTATAATTTGCATTGAAGGGACAGAGGGAAGCAATAGAAATTCTATTGCCAAATTCAGAACCCAGGTTTTGTGTGCGACACATGCTCAATAATTTCAAGTTGGAGCATAGAGGATTAAGGCTGAGAGAATTATTCTGGAAAGCTGCAAGGGCTTCTAGGGTCGTGGATTTTGAGAATGCAATGACAGAGATTAAGGAAGTTGATGAGAAAGCCTATTCATGATTATGTAAAAGACCACCTGTTAACTGGTCCAGATCACACTTTAGTCCTTTCCCAAAGTGTGATCTACAAGTCAATAACTTGTGTGAGGCTTTTAATGGGACAATCTTAGAAGCATGGGGAAAGTCTATAATTGCAATGCTTGAGAAGATTAGGTTGATGTTGATGAACAGATTGGTTGAACAAGGAAAGATAGTAGCAGCCTCCACGGGCATTATTTGTCCAAGTATTCAGACCAAGTTAGAGAAACTGAAGGCTGATTCTGCATCATACATTCCTCACTGGAATGGCAAAGACAAATTTGAAGTTGTGGGAATGCATGGAGATCAGTTTGTAGTGAATATTACTGATAGAACATGCAGCTGTCGACTGTGGGACATCACAGGGATTCCATGTAAGCATCCAATTGTAGGGATCAACCACTTTGGAGACAATCCAGATGATTTCGTACATGAGGCCTATAGTAAAGAAACTTTTTTGAGTTGTTATAAGTATTTGTTAGAGCCAATGCATGGGAAGGATGACTGGCCAAAGACTGGATTAGCACCTTTACTTCCTCCTGAAGTTAGTAGACTCCCTGGGAGACCAAAGAAAGCCAAAAGGAGAGAGCCAGATGAAGCTCCCAAAGGGTCCAAGTTGAAAAGAAAACAAACCACTATCAAATGTAGCAAATGTGGGAATGAGGGGCACAACAAAAGGAACTGCAAGTCAAAAGTCAGAGGTGAGAATGAGGGGCATGACACTTCACAAGGCAATGTGAAAACTCCAAGCCAAAATATTACTTCTCAAACAATGACAGCTGCAAGTCATAGACCAAAATTCAATGTCAGTATACTACTTTTGTCTTTGTTCTTTGTAACTTTCACAACCAAAATTCTTTTTTCATGTTTCAAATTTCATATCCTGTCGTGAACAGGTCAGACCATCCCAGTTCAGACCTCCACTTCAATCTAACTCTGTAAGTGGAATTGGAAGATCTATAGTAAAGCCAGGACCACGACCACCTGCCCAGTTTAGACCTTCACTTCAATCCAGCTCTGTAAGTGGAATTGGAAGATCTGCAGTAAAGCCAGGACCACGTCCACCTGTCCTCCAATCCAACTCTGTAAGTGGAATTGCAAGCCAAGTTCAGCAGCCAATGGTAGCACGACTCAGCAAAGAGAAGTTGATGAGGATTAGAAATCAAATTGTAAAATAAGAATCTGGTTCTTGTGTTTTGTTGGATTTTGGAAATTTTTTGATGTAAAAAGTAGACTTTGATGAGTTTTTTTTTTTGGAGACAGACAGTAATGTCTTAGTTTGTGGTGTTTCTATAACATGAATCAAAGCATTTTGGTATTGTTCTATGCAGCAGTTTGTGGTGTTTCTATAACATGAATGATGGATACAGTTTTAATTCTGTGCTACGGTTTGTTTGTATTGACTGTTTTTACATTAAGGTCCACAGGCATTTTTCAGATTTGCTCATCTGATTGAAATTACAATAGATAGGTCATTCCACCATTGGACAACTAGTGATATTACAGTGTTCAGGAATTAAAATTTGGAACACTAAAATTTAAAACAAAACTCCAAAACAGACAACAGAAAAAAACATTGAAATCTGCATTCATGTATATTAATCATCAAAAGGAACAACGGACTCAATGGGCTTTCAATTACAATATACTCCATTCAACTCTAAAATTACCCATCCCCAATATCACACCCACCAAAATTCGGATTATAGTCCACATAGCCCTTTCACAACTCAATCAGAAATATTTCTCCCAAGAAATATTGCAGCGATCAATACCCATGAAAAAAATAAAGATACCCACAAATTCCTTTATCGTGCTCTGTTCCTCTAGATTTTATTCTCAAGGCCTCCGACCCTTCGCAGCAGTCCAGGAATAATCTGCTTTGAACGAGGACACATCAATGGATCGACCCATCGAAAGAAACCACATACTCCATCTTCACATGCAACAAATCTTCGCCCTGGATTGAGATCAGTCCAATATGTCTTCTTCTCGGCAACCTTACCACAGTGACATACGAATTCCATGGTGATCAGCTGCTTCCCACTTCAGTCAATGAAATTACAGTCCTGGCGGTGCCTTCCCAACGAAATCGCGTTCTTCCTTCTTCAATCCTAACGTTTCCTTCCCAACGAAATCAAGTTCTTCCTTCTTCAATCATGACGTCGCCTTCAATCTTCGCCCATTCCTGCAGATCAATCCAGTTTCTCCTTCGTCGCCGGACAAAATACCTAACCAGAGAGGAGCGATCTCAACCTAATATAGGTTGCCTTTATATTGGGACATCAACGTCTAGTCGCCCGTTACAAATTTCGAAAGGCGTTTGACTCTCCGTTTTTGATTTGGACGGCTAGCTGACGAAGGGGCCAACTTAAAGCAAAATCGATTAATATAAGGGGTAAATTGATAAATCTAATAGTTTAGGGTCTATAATGAAAAATTCAAAATAGTATAAGGGGCATTATGTCAAAAAAAACCTCATATTTATTATGATAAAACAGGTCCATGGCAAAAACAACTTGGCATTATTTGAAAATTTCCATTTTTTTAAAAGATACTGCCAATACTGGGAGATTTGAAGTTGGAACGGTTTTCATGGCACCATCGGATAGAATCATCCGCGTATTGCGGAATGGAAATCTCTACTTGGACCGACTGGGGGGGGGGGGCGGTTTTTGGACCGACCCCCTAGGTCCTCATCGATATTTGGATGAGGACCTAGGGGGTCGGTCCCCAGTCGGTCCAACTAGCACGTCTCGGTGCGGAATTTGGTGTTGTACACTTGTGATGAAGACCAGGGTCGTAATCTGAAGAATGCATATAACCGAGCTAGGCGATTGCGTATCAAGGAGACCAAGCTTAGTTCACATAATGAAAATGTTGCAGACTGTGCATGAATTATGCATGAATCCATTAATGGTCACCATATTGAGTTATTGAGCAATGATGGAGATAATGGAGTAATCATTGGAGATAATGATGGGAGCAATAAAGATGCAGTTTTTGGGAAGATTGATGATGGAGTTACGTGCCACAAAAGTGGCTAGAAGTCAACCATTATGATATCAAGATAGGAAGGGTTTTTATCCTATTGGAAACCCACCTTTTATGCCTTAATTTTAGGTGCAATAATGGTAGCTGATTAAGCTTACCAAAAGTAGTTTCAATTCCATCAATTGTTGCCTTATCCTTCACTTACAGGAGGAGGTTAAATAGGGCTTTGTATTCAGGATAAAGGAGGAAGATAAAAAACGAGATTTCTATCTCAATCAATTGTTAGCCTTGCTTGCTTGAGTTTGAAGGTTAATTAGGTCCAAGGAGTTTGAGGGATTCATCATTGGTGCTTTCGTTGAGAGTAAATCCCTACCGAATCCCAATTTCTTGGAATGTCTCATAAGGAGAGGATTGAAGCTTTGGAAACCCACATGCAAACTCTCGGCATGGAGATGCAGCAGAGATTTGATCAGATGGCAGATATGCTACATGGGAAGAAGAAGGCCCAAAAGGGGAGACGAGCTCGGAGCCAAGATAGCCAATCTTCAGGGTCGAGTAGCCAGAGTCTTACCGAAAATGATTCAGACACCACGGAAGATGTTTCATCGGATGATGGTGAAAAGGAGCAGCCTAAAAAAAAATACAAAGAAAAGAACATGCCCAAGATGACTTTTCCCTCGTTCAAAGGAGAAGACCCAATATCATGGTTAAGTCGTGCTCAGCAATTCTTCAGTTTCCAGGAAGTTAAGTCGAACGAACGAGTAGAGTATGCCTCATTTTTCTTGGAGGGAGAGGCCAACCAATGGTGGCAATGGGTCCGACGACTATATCGAAAGAAACACAAATCGGTAAGGTGGAAGGATTTTGAACGAGAACTTGTGGCAAGGTTTGGTCCTACAGGTTACGTGGATCACGACGAAGCCTTATCTCGGATTAAACAAACTGGTGATTTACGTAATTACTTGAAAGAATATGAACGACTCTCCATGTTGGTGCATGGCTGGCCCGAAAGAGCTCTGTTGGGGACTTTAATAGGAGGCCTTAAACCAGAATTGGCGAAGGAGATCAAAGTCGCCAAACCGCGAACAGTTTGCAAAGCTATTGAGTTAGCAAGGCTTGAAGATGAGCATATGGCAGATGTCCGACGCGGGTGGAGACCAGACCAGCGGAGAACCATCAACCCTGTGAATGATAGCACAGTTAGCAAGTCTACAAGTCCAGCAATCAAACCTCTTCCAGCTGGAGTAAAGAGGTTGACTTGGGAGGAAATGCAGCAGAAAAGGGAGAAGGGCTTATGCTTCAATTGTAATGAAAAATTTGTTCCTGGACACCGCTGTAAAACACCACAATCATTCATGATCGAAGCATGCCACGAGGAGGAACCAATCTATGATACTGAGGAAGAGAAACCAAAAAGTGACACTGATGATCCGCAAATATCATTACATGCATTGGCCGGTGTACGAGGGCCCAGAACGATGAGACTACAGGCTCGAGTTAACAACAGACCCGTTGCGATTTTGATTGACAATGGATCGTCACACAATTTTGTCAATAGCCTATTTGCCAACTCTCTGAAATTGGGCATCAACCCAATTGAACCATTTGAAGTCAAAGTGGCTAGTGGCGAACATCTATTGTGCAAGGAGATTTGCCGAGATACACAAATTTATTTGCAGGGGATACAGATGAGAGTTGATCTATTCGTATTACCATTGAGTGGGCTTGACATTGTGCTTGGGGTACAGTGGCTATCGGGGTTGGGCCGTGTGGTGTCCGATTACAAGCAAATGACTATGGAGTTTCAGTGGGGTGATAGTTGGGTAAAGTTGACAGCAACAACAGTGGAGGACCTTAAGGCAGTAACCTCCAGGTCCCTTGAGAAGATATGGAAGAGTGGGGGGCAGTGCTTCTCCATTCAAGAAGTTAACACAGTGAACTACAGTTCCGAACAGTCGGATGTGATCTGGCCACAAGAAATTGAGGCGCTCTTGCAAGAATTTATTTCGGTGACAGAGGAACCAAAGTCCATTCCACCAAAAAGATTCTTTGATCACAAAATACCATTGCAAGATGAGGCAAAGCCGGTGAATGTGCCACCGTACCGGTACGCTCATTTTCAAAAAAATGAGATTGAGAAGCAAGTTCAAGAAATGCTGCAAAATGGATTGATTCGGCCAAGTAATAGCCCCTTTTCATCTCCTGTTTTGCTCGTAAAAAAGAAAGATGGCTCATGGCGGTTTTGCAATGACTATAGAGCTTTGAATGAGGCAACAGTCAAGGATAGATTTCCTATCCCAACGGTGGACGACATGCTTGATGAATTACAAGGATCTCAATTCTTTTCTAAATTGGATCTTAGAGCCGGATACCACCAAGTACGAGTCCATGAGACCGACATCCACAAGACGGCTTTCCGAACTCACAACGGCCACTACGAGTACTTGGTAATGCCTTTTGGCCTTTGCAATGCACCATCCACTTTTCAATTTGCTATGAATCATATATTTGCTACCCACCTGAGAAAATTTGTACTTGTCTTTTTCGACGATATTTTGGTTTACTCTAAAAATTGGGCTGACCATGTATCACACCTGCGGGTAGTGCTTGAGATATTAGTATGTCACAGGTTTTTTATTAAGCCCTCCAAATGCTCTTTTGCGCAAGAGGAATTGGAATATTTGGGTCATATCATATCTCGAGAAGGAGTAAAGGTGGATCAACGAAAGATAGAAGCCATGCAGTCTTGGCCACAACCAAAGAATATTTCGGCACTACGAGGATTCCTTGGGCTAACCGGATACTATAGAAAATTTGAGGAGCATTACGGTCTCATAGCCAAGCCCCTCACAGAGATGTTGAAAAAAGGAAAATTTGGCTGGAATTCCACAAGCATGGCGGCTTTTCAGGCCCTAAAGGATGCGATGACGCGTACTCCAGTCCTTGCGATGCCAATTGTTAATGAGGTTTTTGAAGTGCATACAGATGCTTGTGATGAAGGGATAGGGGTTGTTCTCACCCAACAAGGTAGACCTCTAGCTTATCTAAGCAAGATGTTGGGACCCATGAAGCGTGGCTGGTCCGTTTATTCAAAAGAGATGCTGGCCGTGAGTGAAGCAATTCGAGTCTGGCGACCATATTTAATTGGCCAAAAATTCAGAATTTACACCGATCAACAGCCTCTCAAACACTTGCTTGAACAAAGAATTGTCACCCCTGAGCAACAGAAATTCATAGCAAAACTCTTGGGCTTTGAATTTGAGATTCACTATAGACCCGGGAAGGAAAATGTGGTTGCTGATGCCCTGTCACGAAGGACTGAAGGTCCGATTCTTGCAGCTGTTATCGAACCTACTTGGCACATCTGGGACGAGATAAGAACACGGGGACAAACTTGTAGCTACTATGAGGCTCTACGGGCCAAGATTCATGAGTCACCAGAGGCTGTGACAGACTATACCGAGCGGGATGGGATCATCATCCATAAGGGTCGTACCGTGGTCCCTGCAAATCAAGCGCTCAGGCATCAAATTCTTCACCATTTCCATGATTCAGCTGTTGGAGGCCATTCCGGTGTCTACCGCACTTGGGTAAGACTCAATAATAACTTTTCTTGGACAGGTATGAAAAGCGACGTCCAAAACTATGTAGCTGCCTGTGATACTTGTCAATGGGTCAAGAGTGACTCGCGTCGTCCCGGTGGACTCCTCCAACCATTACCGATTCCAAATCAAGTCTGGGAGGATATTTCAATGGACTTCATTGAGGGGTTACCACAATCGAATGGGTATGATGGTATTCTTGTGGCTGTTGACCGGTTAACCAAGTATGCACATTTTGTCCCAATGGTGCATCCTTACACTGCCAAGTCCGTGGCTCACCTATTCATCGGCACCGTGGTTAAACTACATGGGGTACCCCATTCAATTGTTACTGACCGTGATCGCATCTTCACTAGCAATTTTTGGAAGGAGTTATTTCGGCTACAAGGATCCCAACTGTCGATGAGCTCAGCATACCACCCTCAAACCGACGGCCAAACTGAGGTGACGAATCGGACCCTTGAACAATATTTACGGGCTTTTGTTTTTCAGAACCCACACAAATGGGAAGATGTGCTGGCTTGGGCTGAATACTGGTATAACACAACTTACCATGCATCAACCAAGAAGACGCCATTTGAATATCTGTATGGGCGGGCTCCACCAAATTTGATCCACTACAATGAAGGTCGATCATTGAATGCTGAAGTGGACAAGGAATTATCTAACCGCGATGAACTCCTAAGAGAACTGAAAAGTAATCTAGAGAGGGCTAACAATCGGGCAAAAATATACTATGATCGTGGTCATAGAGAGCAGCAGTTCGAAGTAGATGATTGGGTGTTTCTCAAAATTCAACCTCACAAGCAGAAATCAGTGACACAGAAGGCTCTTTTTAAATTAGGCAGCCGGTTCTATGGGCCTTATAAGGTGCTTCAGCGTATTGGGACAGTGGCCTACAGACTCGATTTGCCCCCTACTGCTCACATTCATCCAGTATTCCATGTTTCACAGCTTAAACAGAGGGTCGGAAATTCAAGTATTGTGGAGACGCAACTGCCAGTCATGGATCAAGATGGAGATGTCATTCTTCAACCATCTCGAGCCCTTGAATACCGCCAAATGAAGAAAGGGAATCGGGTACGCTGGGAGGTCTTAATTCAATGGGATTCCTTACCACCAGAAGAATCAACTTGGGAGGACTTGTCCTTAATGAAACTACAGTTTCCTTCTTTTGTCCTTGAGGACAAGGACAAACTGAAAGGGGGGAGGAATGATGAAGACCAAGGTCGTAATCTGAAGAATGCATATAACCGACCTAGGCGATTGTGTATCAAGGAGACCAAGCTTAGTTCACATAATGAAAATGTTGCAGACTGTGCATGAATTATGCATGAATCCATTAATGGTCACCATATTGAGTTATTGAGCAATGATGGAGATAATGGAGTAATCATTGGAGATAATGATGGGAGCAATAAAGATGCAGTTTTTGGGAAGATTGATGATGGAGTTACGTGCCACAAAAGTGGCTAGAAGTCAACCATTATGATATCAAGATAGGAAGGGTTTTTATCCTATTGGAAACCCACCTTTTATGCCTTAATTCTAGGTGCAATAATGGTAGCTGATTAAGCTTACCAAAAGTAGTTTCAATTCCATCAATTGTTGCCTTATCCTTCACTTACAGGAGGAGGTTAAATAGGGCTTTGTATTCAGGATAAAGGAGGAAGATAAAAAACGAGATTTCTATCTCAATCAATTGTTAGCCTTGCTTGCTTGAGTTTGAAGGTTAATTAGGTCCAAGGAGTTTGAGGGATTCATCAACTTGTACACACTTTCGTGCTCCCCGCTGAGCTCCAGCCGACGAGACGATAAGTTCATTCGCTTCACAAAAAACATTCGCCAAAATTCAGTAGAAGGCGGGCCGAGTTTGTCCGTCGCAACGGTTTTTCGATCCGCAGAAGATAAGAAGGGCCTAAAAATATCTTCTCTCCTCCTTCCATCCTCTACAGCATAACTGATCTCTCTCCTCTCTCGCACACATCGTTTCTTCTCCCATCATCAGGTGCGTTTTTTTTCCCCTTCTCTCTCGTCTGTTTTTCTGGCCATTTCCTCTCCCCTTCTCTCTTTGTATGATGCTGTTGTAGCAGCCGAAAATGTGTGCAAGCGAGAGAGGTGAGGATTTTTCTTATCTATCGCCTATTTGATGAAGGGCTTTTATAATGCCATTTCCAAATTAAACCATTTGGCTTGAGCATGGATTCTTGTTTAAATGGTCTTTCAATATGATGAATGTGCACGTTATTTAGCTATGAAAGTGGAGATATTTTAAAATGGGTGAAAGGTGAAAGACAATGTGCAAAATAAGGTCTAGCGAAGGAAGGAATGATAAAGTGGATGAGTGAAGTATATAAAGTGGAGATATAGTTGCTACCTTCACTTTCCTAGGATTTGATTTATTGGGTCATGGCTGGGTATTTTCACCCTCGCACTCTGTATATTGTTGTGAGAGCAGAAAAGGAGCTTTTGGAGAGCAAATCTTTGAGTGCCTTCTCTGTTGGGAAGAAGTGGTGTTGAGTGATTCCACCCCCCAAAGCCTTGAGGAATTGATTTGGTTGGGTCGCTGGTCAAGAATTCCTATTCTTTTATCTGTCTGATCTTTTTTTTTTCTTCCAATGGCATTGGCTACCATTCTCTGTCGACCTTGGAAACCAGTGACATCATCATTAGCATGAGGAGTCCCATGCATGCATCACCTCTTCGTCTCTACAACTCACATCTTTTCGACTTCCCCTCTCCTCTTTCACTCCCCTTAAGATGTTTCTCTGTGAATACTCCATCTGGTGTCTCTCTTGCGGTCTCTAACCCTTCCTGAAGGTTCACTCTCTTCCATCTTGGCATTGGTAATCTCGCCTCTTCTTGCTTCTCTCCTAAGTCATTTATAGTTTCCTTTTGTTTAGCCCTAGCTTTATTCTCTGTCTCAGCAATCTGCTCTGGAAATCTGTTTAGCGTATTCAGCTTTGGACTTCTCGTTTAATCTTGTTAAGTGCACTAAATGACACAAGCTTATTGTGTAAATCTCTTGATTTTTGTACACTTTTTTTGGTTTTCATTTCCATTTCTTTTCTTCCCTTTTTTGCTTTTCAAGTGATGTTTTTAGTTTTTCTTTTTCTTTGTTTATTTCAAGGGTGGAGAGTTGTTTTTGGATGACGTGTCAGTGGGGGAGGGTTATTCAAAATCAAAGGTTGGCGATGAATACAAAACATTAATGAGGGCTATGAGTTCTGATGGTGGGGGCTCTGATTTGGGTACGATTTCAGAAGATGTGGAGGAGGAGACTGGTTATGTAGCTCTTCTGAGATTTCAATTGTTTACCGGGATTCTATAGATGTGCGGATTTGGAAGCCTTTCCCTTCGAGGAAATCTTCATTCAAATATTTCTTCTCTCTCCTACACATCTACACTTCATTCTCTTTGTTCTTAGACTTGGGAGGGGATCGCCCCTCATAAGGTGGAAGCCTCTCCTTGGTTTGCATCACAGGGGAAGATTGTCACAATCGCGAACTTAAGGATAGTCATTTCATCCGCTAATATCTCAGACGTCTCCTCCCTATATAGAGTAGAAAAATAAAAGAGACTATGGATCATCATCTTCTGTATTATGCTTGTTCTTAGAAGGTCTGGCATTCTTTCTTATAGTAAGGTGTGGGGTCAATCGGTACTTCCCTAAAGCAGTAGGGAAGGCCTTGTATTCATGGATGCATTGCTTTCTTTTCTAGAAAAATAAACCTTGTGACAATGTTAGTTGTGGTCATCGTGGAAGGAGATAAATCTGATTAATGTTGTGATTGCTAGTATTCAGAGGTGGTTTCTTATTAGGCCATAGCATGGGGGTCACGACTTAAAAGTTGGATATTTATTTATTTTTGGGTTGCTTGCATGAGTGGAAATACCGGGAAGTGCAAAAATTGTTGAAGTGGAATATGCTGCTATTGCAAGTATTTAAGGTGGATGATGCTGCTAGAGGGAAGCCGGGTTTGGCTGGTACAGGTTGAGCTCTCTTTAATGATAGATGGGAGTGTATATTTGTCTTTTGTGGTCAGATTCGTGCGAAGTATTGAATGTGAAGAATTATGGGCTATTAGAGAAGCATCGAGGATCTTCTACATCTTTATGGGTACTCTTATTGTAGGGAGTGAGCCATTCAATGGTGTGGACTGGTTATCTCATCTCGCTTACCAACATATTAGTGGAGGATGCGTTTCTTGTTTTGGGGGGGTGGGGGACAGCCCATGTGTTTCCATTCATTTAGGGAGGGGAAAAGTGAACGCTCTCTTTATCCTATTCGAGGTGAAAACTGATTCCCTTCACTAGTAAGAACATTTCGGAGAGGGGGGGAGGGAGGGACCCACTAAAGAGTTACACGCTGCCTGCCTATACTATTTTAAATCTATTGACTAAGTATGAATGTGTCACGACTTGAAATCTAGGGCCTTTGAATTCTGCATCGTGAGCAATAAGCATCACATTCATACGCATAGGTCAAATCAATAACTCCATAATAAATTGGGCAATTTACCTGAATAATCAATCCATTATTTATAAGTCTGAATCCAAATATCAATGAAACAATCCAATGAAACTATACAATACCAACTGGAAGTCTTTAATGTTTGACATGAAACAAACTCAAATGATTTAAAACTAATGCTCTAATAAAACCGGTGAGTCCCGGTGTCACTCAGCCACATATATCAAATCCTATTGCTTTATTATCGGGATCCTCCTTTATCTCTATGTTCTGGTTGTAAAGAAACAGATCAGGTCCATTCGACCTAATGGGTCAGCTCGACCCATGTTCTGGGTCAGCCCATGTATTAGATTAAGATAGATACTAATCTGCTGAAATCTTGTGGTTAGAATAACTGTAATTAGATTTAGTTTCTTATTCTGTTCCTTTGATTATGTAATTAGATTTCCTAATCTAGTCAACAATGTATTATAAAAGTACATCTTCGTCAATACAAAGAATATAAAAACATTTCATACATTCACTGTTTCGTTTGTCTTCTCCTGTAAGCTTCTAGTTTAGTTTGATATCATCTCACATGGTATCAGAGCCCCTCCAGCACTAATCATCTATCCATTCCAGCATAAGGAGAAGATCTGCAACTGAATCCGTGGTTCTGAAGCACTGTATCGACAGTGATCAAAGGTGGCCCACCTGTTGATCACCCACTGCCCAGAGAAATTGTCCCACCATGGTCGACCATCTCTTCTGGTAATTATACACATTTTTTCCAGATTTTTTGATCATCTGAAGTGGGCCATCTTCTCAGTTTTGCACATTTCTAGTTTGAGCATACTGTTTTCATCTCGACCGTCCATCTTTCTGGTCTCTCGAGCTTTCATCAAAATTCCACCTAGAGGAGTTTCGAAATTTTGAGGCCTAACTCTCTGTGAGATCTGATCATACAGCTGATCATCAAGTGGGACCCACAGACCAGATCTGTGCTCAGATTCATGCTCGCCTGGGCCATTTTTCTGCATTTTTTTTGCACGATTTAAATCTACTTGCTTCTGTTTGGATCTTTGGGTGTGATTAAACCTCTGGTTATTTAGTGGAGTCAAACAACACTCTGTGATCAGATTCGGGACATCTGATTCTATGATATGGCTGACATTTTCATCTGCTGTTTGGATCTCTGGCTGTGATCATCCATCTGGAGTCTACAGCATTCCTCTGTGATCAGATTCAGGACATCTGATTCGGTGATTTCTGATAACTGTTTTTTCTCCCTGTGACCAATATGTCTTCTGATCGTACTGTCACGGGTATTACCATCAAACTTGATGGTACTAATTATCCCTATTGGTCCCACTTAATGCAAAATTTCCTTAAAGGTCAGAAACTTTGGAAATATGTTGCTCAGCAGATCCCTCAACCAGATAGTAAGGCGGATACATTTGAAGAATGGGAAGCTTCTGTCGGAAAAATAAACTCTTGGATTGCCAATTCAGTCACTCCATCCATTGGGAATCAGTTGGCTAAATTTAATTATCCTAAGGCTGCTTGGGATTATTTAGCGCAACTATACACTCAGTCCAATGCTGCTCGTCGATATCAATTAGAATGGGAAATCAAAAATGCAGATCAAGGCACTGACTCCATTCATGATTTCTTCATCAAAATGACTGCATTATGGGATCAACTGGCTCTCATGGAGCCCACTTTTAAAACAACCGATGATGCTCACACCTTTGAAGTCTATCGGCAGCAGACTCGTCTGGTTCAGTTTCTTATGGCCCTCCGCCCTGATTTTGAACAAGTTCGTGGTCAGTTATTACATCGATCACCACTGCCTTTTGTTGATATGGCGCTCTCGGAACTTTTGGCAGAAGAACAAACTCAACTTTCTCTTACAAGGAAGAAACATGTCGAACCCACACATGTCTTGTCCGCAAATGTTGGTACCCCTCAGACTGATCGATATTTTCCTCCTGGCACCAATGACTTTTGCAACTACTGTAAGAAGAAAGGACACTGGAAACGGGACTGCCCCATCAGACCTCCAAGGCCTAATACTAAGAACAAACCAACTGGTCAACAGTCCAATCGTGGTCCCATGCACTCTTATCCACAGAGAACCTATGCAGCCAATGTTACTGATGATGATAGTTTTGTGCCTCCGCAAATGGATCTTTCATCTCAGATTCAAGCTATGGTTGATGAGCGTATGCAACAATTGTTTCTGGCTTCCTCTTCTGGTTCTGCTTCTCAGATAACCACCACATCCTCAGCTCCTGGTTCTGCCATGTCCATTTCTGGTCCATCAGGTACTATTGACTCTTCATGGATATTTGATTCTGGTGCATCCTACCATATGATAAATGATGTTTCCAAACTTCACAATTGTTATACTCCTGCTAGCTCTCTCATAATTCATACAGCTGATGCTACTCCTCTCCCAGTCTCCCTTATTGGCTCCATTTCAAATAAGTTGATCTCTCTCACTAATGTTTTATGTGTTCCTCATCTATCTATCAACTTAATATCTGTTAGTCAATTGACTTCATCTGGCCTTCTTGTCTCATTTTCTTCTACTGGCTGTTCTGTGCAGGATCCGCGCACCGGGAGACAGATTGGGACCGGCCTTAGGTCAGGAGGACTTTACTATCTCCAGTCACTGCACCTTCCATCCTTCACCATCTCTCCTGCAGCACTCGTTTCGTCTACATCTCCTTTTGCCCTTTGGCATTCTCGTTTAGGGCATTTATCTTTAAATAAAATGAAATTTTTGTTTACTAGTGGTGTTTTTGGAAACATTTCTGTATCAGACATTTCTTCATGTTTTGGTTGTCAGTTTGGTAAACAACATGCTTTCCCTTATAATAAAAGCACTTCCTTTACTACTGCACCTTTTGATTTGGTGCATTCTGATGTCTGGGGTCCTGCCTCTCAGCCAACAAAAGGTGGTTCTATTTATTATGTGTTGTTTATTGATGATTTCACTAGATATACTTGGTTATATTTAATGAAAAATCGTTCTGAGGTATACTCCATCTACACTGCTTTCTCTAACATGGTTTCCACTCAGTTTAACAAAAAGATTAAAATCTTCAGGTCCGATTCCGGGGGAGAATACATATCCCACAAATTCCGTTCGTACCTAACCAGTCAAGGGACTTTAGCTCAATTATCCTGTCCTGCCACACCACAGCAAAATGGTGTAGCAGAACGGAAACACAGACATATCATTGAAACTGCTAGATCCATGATTTATTCCTCACATGTTCCTTTGCAATTTTGGGGGGAAGCAGTCCTGACTGCCATATATCTGATTAACAGAACTCCTTCCTCTGTATTATCTGGCACATCTCCCTATGAAAAACTCTTCTCTTGTCAACCAGATTTGTCCTATCTCAAAGTTTTTGGCTGTACCTGTTTTGTCCTGTTGCATGATCATGAGAGAACCAAACTTTCTCCTAAATCCACTGTCTGTGTTTTCTTAGGGTATGGCATCGAACAGAAAGGCTATCGATGCTATGATCCTAAAACCAATAGGTTACGGGTCTCTCGTAATGTCACCTTCTTGGAACATATACCCTTCTATACATTACCTTCTCAATCTCCTTCATCTGAGCACCCTACAGTCTATCCTCTTGATCCATTTCCAGACCTGTTTCCCTCCGATACTCCTTCTCCTCCAACCCTGCAGGTATATCATCGTCGACCCAAACCTCCGTCTGCTCCTTCGGAATCTGAAATCTCTCTTACTCCTGATCATGGGCCTATCTCTTCTGCTCCAGATGTGCAGGATCCTCCTCAAGCTCCAAGGTATCCTGTTCGCACCAGAAACCCTCCCTCTCGGTTTGGCTTTGTTTGCACTGACCATTTTTCTCCATCATATAAGTCCTTCCTTGCAGCAATTCATAACTTGGCAGAACCACAGTCTTATAAGGAGGCCATTGCTCATTCAAACTGGAGGTCTGCCATTGCAGAAGAACTTGCTGCTCTGCAGAAAACTCAAACATGGGATCTTGTTCCACTTCCGTCTGGAAAACGGGCTATCGGTTGCAAATGGATATTTAAGATCAAGACTAAATCTGATGGATCTGTTGATCGTTACAAGGCTCGCTTGGTTGCCAAAGGCTATAATCAGGAATATGGGATCGATTATGAGGAGACCTTCGCTCCGGTTGCTAAAATGACAACTGTTCGTACCTTTATTTCTGTTGCTGCTGTTAGACAATGGCCTCTATATCAGCTTGATGTTAAGAATGCCTTCTTAAATGGTTTTCTTCAGGAGGAAATCTATATGAACCCTCCTCCAGGCGTTGTGAGACCTCCTCATTATGTATGTCGTCTCAAACGTGCTTTATACGGTCTCAAACAAGCCCCTCGAGCTTGGTTTGAACGATTTAGCACAAGCATCATCAGCATTGGTTTTTCTCAGAGTGCTCATGACTCCGCTCTCTTCACTCGCTATTCGAGATCTGGCTGTGTTTTTCTGTTACTATATGTCGATGATATGATTATCACTGGCAGTGATACATCTGGTATTCAATCCTTGAAGCAGTTTCTTCATCGACAATTTGAGATGAAAGATTTGGGTCATCTACGCTACTTTCTGGGCATTGAGGTTGCCTACTCTCACACAGGATATCTTTTGTCTCAAACAAAATACTGCAATGAAGTTCTCCAACGTGCTGGTCTCACCGATCTTAAACCTGTCTCTACTCCGATTGAACATAATTTGAAGCTTCGAACCACTGATGGAGATCTTCTTTCTGATCCTACTCGTTATCGGGAAGTGGTAGGTAGTTTGGTTTATCTGACCATTACCAGACCTGACATTGCCTTTGCAGTACATGTGGTGAGTCAATTTGTCGCAAGACCCACTCATCTTCATTGGGCTGCTGTACTGCGCATACTCAGATATCTACAAGGAAGTTCCAATCGTGCCTTCCTCCTTTCCTCCAGTCAAAATCTTACCCTGCATGGTTATTCTGATTCCGACTGGGCAGGAGATGTCAATGATCGGCGCTCTACAACAGGTTTCTCTATTTTTCTTGGCTCCTCTCTTATCTCTTGGAAGAGCAAGAAACAGGAAGTTGTCTCTCGTTCTTCCACTGAAGCTGAATATCGTGCTGTCTCTCACACAACAACCGAACTTATTTGGCTTCGTTGGTTACTTCAGGATTTAGGAGTTCAAGTTCCTAAATCTACCCCTCTCTTCACTGACAGTGAAAGTGCAAAGAAACTGGCCACAAATGATGTCTTTCATGAACGATCCAAACATCTTGAAGTTGATTGTCATTTCATCCGTCAACATGTTCGGAGTGGTACTATAAAGCTTTGTCAAATATCATCCGCTGCTCAGATAGCTGACTTTTTCACCAAAAGCCACTCCACTTCTCGTTTTTCAGAACTAGTTTCCAAGCTCTCGATGGTCACTTTCTCCCATCCAAAGCTTGAGAGGGGGTGTAAAGAAACAGATCAGGTCCATTCGACCTAATGGGTCAGCTCGACCCATGTTCTGGGTCAGCCCATGTATTAGATTAAGATAGATACTAATCTGCTGAAATCTTGTGGTTAGAATAACTGTAATTAGATTTAGTTTCTTATTCTGTTCCTTTGATTATGTAATTAGATTTCCTAATCTAGTCAACAATGTATTATAAAAGTACATCTTCGTCAATACAAAGAATATAGAAAACATTTCATACATTCACTGTTTCGTTTGTCTTCTCCTGTAAGCTTCTAGTTTAGTTTGATATCATCTCACACTGGTTACCTGGATTGGGGTAAATCCATAAATCAGTACAAATAAGTGAATATGATGCAGGCCAGACCATGGGTTGGCCAACCCATTGGGCCCAGTCCATTAGCCAACGGGACATCCATTTAATTAGGAATCTTGTTTAGATAATTGATTTATTTAGAAGTATTTAAAAATAGGAGTTTTATTTAATTTGGATTGTTAGTCAAGTTAGTGATTTAGTTTCCTTTATTGTTTAGGAAAGTCTGTGTCCAAGTTACAAAAGGCCGATCCTATATAAGGGTTGATAGGGTTCATTGTAATTCATGCTCATTTCAATTAATGAAGGACTTATGAGTTTCTCTTCAGTTATGGAGTGTTTCATGATTTTTAGTGTGCCCTAGTGCTGGAATCCGCCCTTGGATTGGATCAACCCTTCGGGAGATTGATCTATTCATTGATTGCGGATCCAGGCTGCGCTAGAATTCAACTCTAATCTACATGTGTGCACATTCACATGTAAACAAGAATAATAATGCCACAATAATAACATAATGCATTCATTAAAGTCTTATCAAGGTTTCCTAAAGGTAGCCTTCAGACAACCACCTAACCAACTGACAACATAGGCCTGTAAAACTGACGTCTCATGGATGCCTCATATCATATAAAGAGCTGACCTACAGTTAGGGAAATTATCTGACCTGTAATTAAGTAAACAATGTAACTGACCTAAGAGTTAGGGATTAACATATCTGACATAAAAGTCAGGGAAATAACACAGATGCCATGACCTTGGTATGTCCTAGTGGTCTAGGGGTGTCCAACGGGTCGGTCCCAGTTACCCATGTTTTTTTACAAAGATGGTCTCTTCTTGGAGATCACATAAACATAATTCTGATTAGAACATATTCCTTTGTTGTTCTCAATACCTACAACAAGGTAGTTTGAGATCAGCCCCTTACACGATCCTAGATTTATTATGCCCCGCACTGTGTCATTACTGGTATCTGATGGTGTAAGGGCAACCGCATACTAGCCTTTTATAGGTTTGAGATGTTTCCATAAACATAAAAGGCCATAAGTCTTAACATCTTCACCAGATGCCATAGGTCATAACTCATATGTGGAACCAACATAATTAATAAATCAATATGGAATCAAGCAGTGGATCACCATCACGTGAGTAGCATGATAGAATCTACAATTCAACATAAACACAATAATCAGATTCTCATAATGTAGTGACATCATCAATGTATACTCTGAAGCACTTAAAATTTCTATGTACTCAGGTCATGCCTAGTCATAATGAAACCCCAATACCTAAAACTGTGGATTCATCAATATGGCTTTCAAACAAGTCACAAACATAAATATATTTCAAATATGGCATCAAAACCCCAAATCTTCATGATGCGAGTAAACCCTAGATCCTAGGTAGAGTTTGGCCAATCATAAAACCCAACCTAGGGTTTGATTGTTCCAACTCCTTCATGTTAACAGCCAGCCATAACAAACTACCATCTTATTGAATTGGATTTCATAAAAACCCTAATCTAATTTAAGAACATCTATCATCAATAAAAACCTCTAATTCATGTTCATCCAACATCCAAGTTTCATTTGAAAATTGAATAATACAGCAATCAAATTATCTTGTTATAAACACCATAAGAATAAGTAATAAGGGTTTCATATAGTTCACCCAAAGCTACAAACCTTACTGATGATTCGGCCAAACCCTAACCCAATGTTTTTGGGTTTGGCCAGCATAAAAAACCCCAAAGTCCATTCAGCTATGGGTTTAAAAACCCAATCCTCAGTTCGCTATAGTTTTGAACCCAAATCTACATTCAGTTATTGGTTTTGAACCCAAATTCACTACCAGATATATCAAAAGACCTATAAACATAAGTCGGCCAATTCAAAGCCTATCATACAGCAGTCGGTCATATATATACCACAGTCCGCCAACTCAAAATCCCTTGCCACCCTACTTGGCCAAACAGATTTCATCAATCCTTCTCATTTGACCACTAAATTAACAACATTCGTCAAGTTCCATCCAAACCCTAGATCCCAACTAGAAAAGAAACATAAATCTATCATGAACACAAGTAGATTAGGGCATCTACTCACCTTGTTAGGCAATGGTGGCTTTAGCAATATGAGGAAGGCTATATGACATCAATCAAGGCTTCTAATTGCTGATCCTTCTTCTCCTCCAAGTTGGGCCTGTTTGGATAAATGAGGAGTGGAGTAAAGTGAAGTAGATTTCACATGAGGAGTGAAGTGGAGGAGAAGTGGGTTGAAGTTAAGGTTGTGTACTTCACTCTGTTTGGATGCTTGGTGTGAAGTTAAGGTTTGGAGTAGAATCGACTTTTCATGAAGGCAACAAGAGCATTTAGGGTTGAAGTGAAATGGATATACACGTGGCCGGCAACAATTCTTCATCTGTTGGGCCAAACTCATCCAAACAATGTAGGGTTGAAAATTTAAACCGTTAGGGCCCATTCAACTTCACTTTACTCTATTTTTTGCTCATCCAAACAGGCGGACTTCTAGACTGAGATTTGCTAGAGAATGGAAGAGGAGAGTAGAGAGGGAAGATCGAATGGAGGTTCTTCAAGTTGCGACATGTATTTATAGGTGAGGGTGTCAAATACAAGATGGCTCAGGCCCACTTGGGCCCAATATGGTGACATCCAATCTCGTTGGATTTGGTCAAATATTGCACAGATTTCTTTCCTTCCTTAATTTGATTAGATTGTAATTAGAGCACAGATTTCTTTCCTAAATTTGATTGTAATTAGATTTAATTTGATTAGTTGATTTGTAGCCTGATTTGTAGCCTTTGATAAGGCATCTGTATTCTATATAATGGGAGAGAATCTCCAATGAATAGGACACAAAATTATAGATCAAAATCTCTGTTACATGCTACGATTATTATGGTATCAGAGCTAGTCTTGTAAAGGCTACCAGTGTTCATCTTTTGAAGAGCCACAAGGACTCTATCAGAGAGAAATCCTTCTCTCTGTCGTGCAGCAAACAGATCAAGGATCTGTCCTCAGAAATCTGGTTCCAGGAAAGCCAGATCTTCAATCTGGTCATTGTGGCCCACTTGTGATCAGCCCTATTGCTCTTGGGAGACACAATCTTGTGTTTCAGAAGCACACAGATCAAGGATCTGTAATCTTGGCATCAACCAGATCAGGGATCTGTGATTTTTTTAAGCAGCAGGACTTCTGTCACGATCTGATCAACAGTGGCCCACCTGTGATCATCATGGGATTTTCAGGAAACTCTACAGCAATGGTCGACCATCTCTTCTAAGATTTTTGGTGATTTTTTCAACATTTTTTCAGGATCAGAGGTAGGCTTTTGGACCCCACTTGTGATTTTCCAGTTTTATCAGATTGTTTTGATCACAGTCGTTCAAAATCTTGGATAGTGGATGGATTTTAGTGAAACTTGTATTGCTGGAAACACATTTTGATACTGCTTGCATCTCATTGATCTGATTCTCCATCTGATCAAATCGTGGGCCCCACACCAGGAATCTTCAGTCATTTTTAAGGTCGCCTGAACCCTTTTTGGTGTTTTTTTTTCTGCCTGCTGTGGTGAACTGTTGGATTAACCTCATATCTTGGCTCGTGGTTGGATTTGTGTGAAACTTATGTTGCTGGAAACACATTTTGATACTGCTTACATATAGTTGATTAGATTCTCCTTCTGATCAAACAGTGGGCCCCACGCAGAGATTATACAGCAAGTTTTCTGGTCGTCTGGACCATTTTTCTGTGATTTTTTCTTTCACAGACTCCTGTCTGTTGGTCTGATCTCTTTGTTTTAGTTCTAAATGGAGAAGTCTGAGGTAAAATTGATTCGATTTGATGGTAAAAAACTATCCAGCATGGGCTTTTCAATTTCAATTATATATTGAGGCCAAAGAATTATGGGGATTCATTTCTGGTTCTGATCCTAAGCCAACAGAAGATGATAAAAAGATTTCTACTTGGAATACAAAAGATGCAAAAATTAAAACATGGATTCTTGGGGCTGTGGAACCTCATCTGATTCTAAATCTCAAACCCTACGCAACCTCCAGGGAGATGTGGGGTTACTTGCAGTCAGTTTATCATCAAGATAATTCTGCACGACAATTTCAGCTTGAGTGTGAAATTGCAGAATACAGTCAAGGTACCTTGACCATTCAGGACTACTATTCTGGTTTTCGTAATCTGTGGGGTGAATATGATGGGATTAAATATGTTTCTGTGCCAAACAACATTCTTAAAACTATACAAGAACTTCAAGCCTCAAGTCACAGGGATCAGTTTTTGATGAAATTGCGTCCCGAGTATGAGACTGTAACCTCATCTTTGCTGAGCCGAAGCCCATTACCATCCTTGGATGTTTGTTTGAATGAGTTGTTGCGAGAAGAACAACGCATTCGCACAAAAGCCCATCTAGAACAAAAGCACACAGAAACCTATCCTGTTGCATACTCTGCTAAAGGAAACACTCAGTCTCTTCAGATCTCTCAGTCTTCTCCGACTCCTCAGAATCGTGATATGAGCAAAGTCCAATGCTACTCTTGTAAAAAATATGGACACCTTGCAACTCAATGCAACCAGAAGTTCTGTAATTACTGCAAGAAGAAGGGACATATCATTACTGAATGTCGCCGCCGTCCTCAAACTCGGGCTCCCAATGCTTATACTGCCCAGGTAGACTATTTTCCTGCTGACGCTGCATCCACATCTGTGCCTGCACAGCCTGGTTCGTCTTCCCCTGCTCTCACTCCCGAATTGGTCCAACAAATGATCGTCAATGCTTTTTCTGCACTTGGCCTCACAGGTAAATCAAAAACTCCTTCCATGTGGTATCTTGATTCCGGAGCATCAAATCACCTGACTCATTCCAGTGCACAACTCTCTAATTTGACAAAATATACTGGCAATGCTCATGTTCAAACAGCCGATGGCGGGCATCTTCCTATCACTGCCATTGGAAATATTTCCAGTATCTTGCCCTTAAAGAATGTTTATCATTGTCCCAATTTAATTTCAAACCTTCTTTCCGTTGGACAACTTGTTGAAAACAACTATAATGTTTCCTTTTCTTCATCTGGTTGTGTTGTGCAGGACCAGATGTCAGGGAGGGAGATCGCGAGGGGGCCTAAAAATGGACGCTTATTTTCTCTTGATCTATCTACTCTGATTGGGAAGAATTCAGCAAATGATTTTTGTTTTTCAGCTCAAAATAATTGTCAATTGTGGCATAGTAGGCTTGGACATCCTAATTTTAAAACCATGTCTCACATGGTTAATTCTGGATTGTTTAACTCCATAGGATTTTCTAAGTTTGTTTCTTTTGATTGTGCTACATGTAAGATTGGAAAAAGTAAAACTCTTCCTTTTTCTGTCTCCACTTCTACTAGCATTCATTGTTTTGATTTAGTTCATAGTGATGTTTGGGGTATTGCTCCTCATTTGTCTCATGCTCATTATAAATATTTTGTGACATTCATTGATGATTATAGTAGATTTACATGGGTCTATTTTTTGCATTCTAAAGCTGAGGTCTTTAATGTTTTCAAAATGTTTTTAGCATATGTTGAGAATCAATTTTCTACTTGCATTAAAATTTTACGTTCTGATTCAGGAGGTGAATATGTGTCTACCGAGTTTCAAACTTTTTTACAACAAAAAGGAATACTTTCTCAAAAATCTTGTCCTTATACTCCTCAACAAAATGGGGTCGCTGAAAGGAAGAATAGACATCTCCTTGATGTTACTCGCTCTCTTTCTCATTGAATCCTCTGTTCCTCCACGATTTTGGACAGAAGCTCTTAGCACTGCTGTCCACCTGATAAATCGATTACCTTCCTTTTCTTTAGAAAAAGAGACTCCTTTTTCTCGATTATACAAAACTACACCGTCTTATGATGATCTACATGTTTTTGGATCGGTGTGTTTTGTACATTTACCTCCTTCTGAGCGTACCAAACTTACGGCCCAATCTGCTAAATGCGCATTTCTAGGATATGTTAGTCACCAAAAGGGGTTTCTATGTTATGATCCTCAAATAAGGCGCATTCGTACATCCCGTAATGTCGTTTTTTTTGAAAATCAATATTTTTTCCAACAATATCTTGAGTCTGTCGAATCCCCCTCTGTTGTTTCCTTACCTGGTTTTTCGGACAAAACTCCATTTGTGAAATTTGATCCTAAATTGGTGTATCATAGGCGGAGTAATGCAGCAAACACAAATAGTCCCCCTAACGATCGTTCAACTACATCTGGTCCAACTGGCGATCCTCCCTTGCGTCGATCATCTCGGATTTCAGTACCTCCAACTCGTTATGGGTTTACCCACACTTCCTTGATGGCCACCATGACTTCTACATCTATTCCGAACTCTTACTCTCAGGCTGTGCAGCATTAGTGTTGGAATAAAGCTATGCAGGATGAATTGGATGCTCTTGCGCAAAATCATACATGGGATGTGGTTCCATGTCCTCCTTCAGTTAAGCCAATTGGTTGCAAATGGATATATTCTATCAAGCTTAAACCTGATGGAACTCTGGATAGGTACAAGGCCCGTCTTGTCGCTATGGGTAATCTGCAGGAATATGGTATTGATTATGAGGAGACTTTTGCTCCTGTCGCTAAGATGACCACTGTTCGGACTATTCTTGCCATCGCAGCATCCCAATCCTGGCCTCTCTACCAGATGGATGTCAAGAACGCTTTTTTTCATGGCGATCTTAAAGAAGATGTCTATATGCGCATTCCTCAGGGAGTATCCTCTATCATCACTGGTGCTGTTGCCAAACTACGGCGTTCTCTTTATGGCCTCAAACAAGCCCCCAGAGCTTGGTTTGAAAAATTCCACAATGCTCTCCAGCACTTGGGGTTTCATCCTAGTCCATATGATCCATCCATGTTTCTTCATCATACTTCTACGGGGATTACTATTCTTCTTGTTTATGTGGATGACATCATTATTACAGGTACCGATCCCGATATGATTCAACAACTTCAGGCCTCTCTTCATGAATCTTTCCACATGAAAGATCTTGGTCCTCTGCACTATTTTCTAGGTCTTGAAGTTCATCAATCTGCAAAAGGCATCGTACTTCATCAACATAAATATGCTCTTGAATTAATTGAAATGGCTGGACTTCAAGGATCTGCTCCCGTCGATACTCCAGTTGAAGTCAATGTGAAACTTCAACAAGACAGTGGGGATCCTCTCTCTGATCCTACACTTTATCGTCGCCTTGTTGGCAGCTTGATCTACTTGACGATCACTCGTCCTGACATCTCTTATGCAGTCAATTTAGTCAGTCAGTTCATGACTGATCCTCGACATCTTCATTTGGCTGCAGTCCGCCGTATTATTAAATACATAATTCGGACACCAACCCATGGATTATTCTATCCGACCAACAATTCCCTGACACTCAAAGCCTACTCAGATGCTGATTGGGCCGGTTGTCCGGATACTCGTCGCTCTACCACAGGATGGTGCATGTATCTGGGAGATAGCTTGATTTCGTGGAAATGTAAGAAACAAGATAAGGTCTCCAAATCTTCCACTGAAGCTGAGTATCGTGCCATGTCTGCTGCTTGTTCAGAAATTCTATGGCTTCGCGGGTTGCTTTCTGATCTCGGATTTCCTGCTGATAGTGCCACTCCTCTATATGCAGACAATACTAGTGCAATTCGTATTACTGCCAATCCAGTTTTCCATGAACGCACTAAACATATCGAGATTGATTGCCATTTTATCCGCGATGAATACAAGCGTGATGTCCTTAGCCTTCCTCACATCTCTTCTGAACTTCAAATTGCTGATATCCTCACTAAGGGACTTCCGCGACCTCGCCACCAGTTCTTGGTTAGCAAATTGATGCTTGTGGATTCCTCAGCATCACTTTGAGGGGGGGTGTCAAATACAAGATGGCTCAGGCCCACTTGGGCCCAATATGGTGACATCCAATCTCGTTGGATTTGGTCAAATATTGCACAGATTTCTTTCCTTCCTTAATTTGATTAGATTGTAATTAGAGCACAGATTTCTTTCCTTAATTTGATTGTAATTAGATTTAATTTGATTAGTTGATTTGTAGCCTGATTTGTAGCCTTTGATAAGGCATCTGTATTCTATATAATGGGAGAGAATCTCCAATGAATAGGACACAAAATTATAGATCAAAATCTCTGTTACATGCTACGATTATTAGAGGGTCCTTTCTCCTCTTCCTATTCGAATTCTTTCTAATTTCGTTTAGGAGTCTAATAGGAAACATGCACAGTCCTACTTTAGAACACGAGTATTGTGCACACAAGGTCACTAAGGAATTGGGTCCCATCTCTCATAGTTTAATGGTCTCCCTAGCCTTATTCAAGGGTCCCACATATGTTGACAGCGTAAAACCCAATTTCAAGAGGAACTTAAATCAAAATAATTAATGATTAACAAATAACATTTAAATAAAATAAAGGGCCACACAATTCAAAAATATTAAGTCAATCATCAATTAAATCAGGCCCAAAACTCGAACCCCAATTTTGAACTTAGGGATATTACAGAATGCATCACTGATATTTATAAGTCGAAGAAGCATCTTATGTTGTGGAAATGTTCTGAAGTAAGCTAGTTTTGTGATTGGAGAAAAGATGTCGAAGAGCCACCGCATTCTAGGATTAAATTTGAATGAAGAGACACTATATCCTTTCCTGGAAATTATGTGGTATGATTTCTTTGTTGAAACATTCCTAAATATGTTCCTGTTAGCTCTTGTGAAGTTAATACCTACAGTGAAAGACAAACTTCGAGGACTGTTCCAAAAAGAAAAAAAAATGTTTTGAGGAATTTAATTGCGACCAGAAATTATGCACTGTTGATAGATTATGAATGCATGACTGTTTTTAATTGAAGTTGAAATACCATCTTATGTTGTTGATAGATTATGAATGCACGACTGATTTTTATTGAAGTTGAAAAACCATCTTATGTTGTAGAGACATTATGAAGTAAGCTAGTTTCATAATGGGAAGCAAATTGTTGAAGAGTTTACTAGTGTACAGCATTAAATCTGTGCTTAAGTTACAATATTCTTAACCAGAAATCACGTACTGTAGTTTCCTTGATGAATACATTTCCTAATTATATTTATGTTACCTCTCTTGAAGTTTAGGTATATAATGGAAGATCAGGTTTTGAGATTCGACTTAAACGTTAGAGATGAATTGGATGGTGATCAATTGCATCATTAACTTTCTTGAGCTTTGTAGGATGATGGTTGAATCGGCATTAAATCATCCCTTTTTAGAATCAAGATGCAGAACCCTTCTTTTTGGTTGTGAGAATAAGTTCAGTGGAAGAGCGAAGCATTCCCATGGGACTGTTGAGAAGGACAAATGTGACAGATTCTTTCTTGACAGGCGGGGCACGTTAAGAAGCTTTGATGCCAAAAGGTTATCCAGGAAAAAGGGTACTACTTATATCATTATTCCTTTTCATATTAGATCGCTTTGATTTTATATGATTTTTGTCTCATTTAGTTTCTGTTTTCACCAATGATACAATCAAACTGATGAAAGCAACATCTTTCAAAGTTGGTATTATGAGTTGCACTTCAGTAGGGAATAGAACGGGGTGGACAAGCATAAGACAAGTTCATGAGATGTTGCATCATCGAGTGCTATTTAGGTTGATGGTGCACTTCCACGTGATGCAGTTAGACCTGCATTGCCTTATGGATCTGACTTTAGACTTAAAATGGGCGAGCAGAGCTTACAAAGCTAATCCAAACTGGCATATGTTTCGATGAAGATGATGATGATGATGATTGTATTGCTCAGACGTTGTCTTCCTGATACAATATTTTGAAAAAAAAGGATGATTTCCTTCATTTTGTATTTTTTACTTTGGTATATGTATATATTGTAGATTCTAACAATTGTAGAGATTGTAGACCAAACCAATACAAATCAATAAAGTTTATGAGATGAAAATGGGTTTTGCTTCCAAATCTCTTCATTGTGTGAGTTACTGTTTTTTGAATGGGATTAGGATTCCCTTGTACTTTTATGAATCATCATCTAATTAAACCTTACTTGGATTAGAGTTTCAGTAAAATACAAGATACATGGATGAGCCGTCTCTCCCGATTCTTTGATGAGTGCACATATATGTCATCTACTGAATATTACGGCAGTCCGTTATATTATGAAAACATGTTTTTTCCACATCCTCAAATTGTTGCGTATCAAAAAGCTTTAATTTGTCTGTAAGTAATGGATGGTGGTTTCATTGCAAAATTGCATGGCTTTGGTAAATATGTCCATTAGCTGAAGACCAGTAGAAACACATCGAGAGAAATAACTTTATCTTCAGCTTGTTCGAAACTATAGTGGAAGATGAGTTTAGTATGTTTAGTCTGCTCATAATAAACTAGTTTGAACTTTGAAGTGATTTGGATGCACTAGTATTATCATCATGTAGAGGAACCAAGCAGAGAGGCTATCCCAAATTGTCATTTGAGGCCAATGAGTTGGACAATTCCTGAACATGCATAAGATGCCGATCAATACTCACCTTAGTTGGTGACTGAAAAACTCTTATCTTGTTTTACACTTCAAAGAGAACAAAAAATTGTCTAACAAAATGTACCATCTGTTAGGGCTACCAAAGGGCTAGAGTATGCCAGGCCCAGGGTTTTCTAAGCCCTACCCTCAACACATCGGGCAGGGCCAATGCCCTGGGAGGGCCTGCAGTACTTCAGTCCTTATTGGCCCCTTTCAGGCCAAGGTCAGGCCCAAGGCCGGAAGATGAAGAAAATAAAATTTTAATTTCTTTTACACTGTCACCAAACATCGAGTGTCAATATCGGGGCTGAGCAACTAGAATTAAGGAATTTCTTGCAAGTCTAAGTTGCCCACCTCCTAATGATCTAAGAGTTAAGAGATTATGCCGATCATCTTGCTAGTGTAGGCAACGACAACTACATGAAAAGATTTTCAAAGAATTACCTTTGTATGTTTAATTCTTCAAAGGGTTATAAATTCATAAGAGATAAGAATCTCCATAAGGTTATTGGATCGTTCACGGAAATCTTCAATTCAAATCTCAATGGTGATTTCTTAGGTACATTGCTATTTTTTCTTTTTTTTTTTTTTTATATTGAGATCTCAAATGTATTCAGTATGGCCATAGCAGAGCCAATTTTTGCTGCACCTCTTCGTTCTTCAGAAGTTTAGAGCTTTAGCTGTGAATTCCACATAATGATTCCGACCGTATATTTCATTACTAATTGCATCAAAGCAACTTTGAGCTGAGCTTACAACTAGTTGTTTTAACCATTGGTAGAGATCTAGCATTGACCTTATATTCCAGTGTGATTTGGGCCATTTTGGCATTGGGTTTTTAAAGCAAACGACCATTTATCGCTGACAAAGATTTACATCTAAATTCTGACTAGGCCATGGCTAATTGTTCTTTGATTAACTATACACCCCAGTCCAATGGGTTCCTTTTTGTTTGAGATAATAGATTCTTTTAAATTATGCAAAACTATGAAGATATTGCCTTCATATTTTCTCTCATACATGATATCCTCCCGTGTCTCGTGATAGCGTCTTTGTTGCTGATGGGTCTTTTACATGAGTTGTATGTGAATGATCCATTAGCATCTCTCCAAACTTAACCCTAGCTTTGCATGTACCCTATTTCCACATAAATTAGGTATATATAACACAGAGATATATGTGGATATATAATACATACATATATGCCCCCCTCTGCTGAGCACCGATCCTTGTGGGGCCCACCTGAGGCCCCATCTGGGGATGGAAACTAGGCGGATCAAAAGATCTCCCCCACCTAGCCTATGTAGTGACAAAAGCTCAAATCATCATCCTAACCACTTGATCAAACACGGTCGATCCAATGTGCAGTCGATTTGGATGGATGCAAAACTCGGGATTGATGACTTTTTTTGCGGGGCGGGGGTGGTCCTTGTTTTATGGTCCATTCAGATGGATCATAAGGTGGGCCCAACTAGGTATGTACCTTCGTGGTTCTCACCTTATTGTGAGCACAACTGCACAAGAGCTTAGTGGAGGTTTTTCCTCATATATATATATATATATGGGAGGTTCTCCTATGAGAGCATCTCTCACCTTACTATGAGAGATAAGGTGGGGGCCCTCACATCCATATCCAATGCCAACAACTTACCCACATTATCTCTCATAGTAAGGTGAGAGCATCTCATAGGAGCACCTCCTTATATATATATATATATATGAGGAATTCTAGAAAATGCCCCCTTCTAAAAGGGGCATTTCTGCTCCTATGCAAACATCCAGTAAAAATAAGCCATATTTATTTTGTTTTAATGCACTCAATTCAATAATGAATGCAGCTTAAAAGTAGCTGGACATTAATGAGGGATAAATACGCTTAAAAAGACCACTCACTCTTGTATGGCATCGATTTGATCATCTTCATTTAACAATCTTTTCAATACCTCCTGTAATCCTACCCGCAAGTCCGTATCTATTGCTTCGGTGTGTAGTTTGGCATTACGGTAATAGAATTTGGATTCAAAAAATAAACTACATTGAAAATAAGTAGAATGTACCGTGAGCAAACAAGATAATAAGTACATGAGTTAGGAAAACAAAAAAGCATGAAAGATATATATATATATTAATTACTTGTAGCATGCAATGGATGGTGCAGCTGATCGTTCCACTGGGCATTAATAATTTTTATATATTCTTCGTGATGTCTAACATTTTCCATAATCGCTTGCTTTGCCCGATGCATTGCTTCATATATAAAGCCCATTGTCGGCTTGTCATGACCATCTATAAGCAGCAACACTTTAACTAAAGGCTAAAAAACCCTTAGTATATTCCCCACTTTCTTCCAAAATTTATTGTCCCTCATCAAGTTTGGGACTTTAAACTCCGGACCACTGGTTGCATTGCCCCATCTCGAACGAAGCCATTCTTCTGATGCAAACATCTGAATCAGCTCCGTTCATCCTTACAAGGCTTTCCATAGCTAGAAAATGGGTTGCAAACCTAGTTGCTCCTGGACGTAGCAAGGCATGGTTATTTGTGTATGTTTTCATCAAGCTTAACACCCATGAATGATCATATATAAATCTTGTAATTCCTTTACATGCCTTGATCAATGAAGCCACTTTTTTCTTCCTTCCAATCTCTTCCAAGATGAGATCTACGCAGTGTGTTGCACATGGCGTCCAGAATAAATGGATCCTCTTCTCCATCAACTTCCTACCTGCTATCTTAAAATTTGCACCATCATCCTAACGATGTGTACAATATGCTCTTCTCCAACACTTTCCACAACTTTATACGTAACAATGAATATATATGTGGCTGTCCGTCTATGTTCAGTTGCATCAACGGACTTCACGAAGACGGTCTCGACGACTAAATACACCAAAATTTTTATTAATTGTGTTTGTGTGTCGCTGGTCCACCAGTCACACATGATGGTAACACCATTCTGTTGCCACATGGGCTTAAACTTTTCCACCTAAGCTTTTATTTCTTTGTATTCTTCTTCTAGATATTTGGTGCCCACTCGTATACGGAGGGCGACTATATACCCCGCCCAGCTTCGACGGTAACATCAAGAATAGTCTGAAAATAAGGCAAATCTATTGTTGTAGGGGGTATGTTCTTGTGAATTAGCCATTTCGCAGTAGCTTTGGCTAATTTATCTCTTGCACTTTTCAAAGCGCCTTTGAGAACATTTGAAATCTTTGGCTGCTTAGCTCCCTCCGATCTATGTGCTAGAGGATCAACCGGGGGAGGGGTTGCTTTTCTAGCAGAAATTATCTCTACATCGTCATCTCATTGACGGGTGCTAAATACTCTACGCATTGCCCTTATTTGGCACACTAGATGATCCCCCTGCTTCATACTGGGAGGATCGTCCACTAGATGCACGATGACGATGCTCTTGTTCTTCTTGGTGCGACATGAATGCCTCTCGGCGTGCAGTTGTCATTTGTGGGTCATCCTCATCATCAGAATCCTCAAATACAACATAACGGGCAGCATCAACATCTTACTGCCTCTTTTCTTTTATTTCAACTTTTCTGGCTTTGTTTTGATTCAACAAAGCTCTCATTTGTTCCCTCACTTCCCTCGAAACTTCAGTATAGCCTGCAACATTGCTAGCAACATGGGCCAAGTGTTGCTTGAATCTTGTAATGCCACCAGTGGTCACTTTCCCACAGAAGTTACACTTGATTTTCAACCGGTTATTCTCAACTGCCTGACCAAAACTCCATGCAGGATCAATTTCACGCGGCATTTTCAATTGTCAGTTGGCACACACAATGACACAAATAAAATACTGAATACCTATAAAATATGAAAAATTAGTATGTTAAAATTGCTCAAAACACAAAAATACGTGGGAGGAAACATACATCTAGCATTTAAGAGTTATTCTCAAGACATTTGATGGGCATTTCACTAGTTAAAATATTCTCTTTAAAAAAAATAAAAAATTTAGAAAATAAAAAACCAAAAAAACTAACAAAAACAAAAAAATGTGTTGGATTGATCTATGGGAGACATACTTCAATACTTTGTGATCCATTTTCAATACATTTGATCGGTTTCCAATTATTAAAAATATTTATTTTTTCAAAAAATAAAAAAATCAGAAAATAATACAAAAAGAAAAAGAAAAAGAAAAAGTGATGGATTGATCTATGGGAAACATAGATCTATCATTTAGAATGCATTTCCAAGTGGTTTCATGGGTTGTCCATGAGTAATCACATTTTTTTTTCAAAAAACAAAAAAATTTTGAAAATAAATAATAGTAAAAAAATAAAAAAATGTGTGCATGATCAATGGGAAACATGGATCTCATCATATTACAAGACATGGAGGCATTATCATATGATTTATAGTACTTAGAGAGAGATGAATAGATGAGTAGATCTCAAAAGTCAAAACTAGAAAAAATCCAAAAGAAAAAACATACCTAGAATCTTGATGAAGATGGAATGGAAGCTTAGATCTTGTAGTTGTGTTTGATTCCTTGTATTTGATGTTACTTGTGGTAAAATCTTGAAACTTTGGAGTTGGGAGGCACTTGGAAGCTTTCACAGCAGTAAAAAAGGAAGTAAAAATTGCAAAGTGAGTGAAAAGAGAGAACTAGGGTCAGATAGAGGGCGTCACGTATCTTGGCGGCCTGTATCGGCCGCTACGCATGCATAGCGGCCGATATGGGTGCGACGGGCGCTTTTTTCCATTTAGCGCGGTGGCAGTGGCCGCCACGGCCGATATGCGTAGTGGCCGATATTTTCATCCATGCTCTTGAAAATAAGCATCTCCTTCATGTTATTGGAGTTCTCTTGTTTGAAATGAATGTTCCAAAGTCTTATTTGTTGAATGGGGTGTTAAGTGTGAACCATATGCCCTCACAAGTTTTGGTGGGTAAAGGTTTTATTCAATTGTTTTCCAATAGCCCATTATTTCATGGCGGGCTCTCTAGCAAAGTAGGGGGTAGATCATTCTTGTAATTAGTCCGCACTTGTTGCTTGGTATTGGGTTGGGTTTCGGTATATATCTCTTATACTGGTACATTATTGTATTTTTCTTACGATGATGGTCGGTTGCAATCTCTTTTCTGTTTAACAAAAGTTACCATTACCAATCAAAAAGAAAACGCCCATTATTTCTTGTTCCACCTAAGGTAGTTCAAGGTGTTTGTTTCGTTTATATTCAAAAATATCAAAGGGACAAGTTAGAACCTAAAGCAATCAAATGTATTTTTGTTAGATATGTAATTACCTAGAAGGGTTAGAACTTAGAAGCAAGGAAAAAAAACTCGGACTCAGGGCCCGACTCGGCTAAGTCCCAATTAAAAATAAAAATAGTTGTCCGAGACTCTGCCGACTCGGCCGAGAACCAAAGTTCGAGTGTGAGTCCCATAGGACCTGACTTGTTAAGGGCCGATGCCAAGTCGACTTGCACTCGGCCGGTTTTTCAATCCATAGTTAGCAGTGTTACATGCTAGGAAAACCTGGAAAACAGTTTGTCACCGTGGGTGTGTTGTTCTTTGAGAAAGTTACAGTCTATTCATCTCAAAGCAAAAGTATTGATAACATATCTAGTTGGGGTGAGACTGAGAGTCCTTTAAACCACCAACATACTTTCCCACTTACTTCTCAGCTGATGATCATGTAGAAAAGACACTGCAAAAGGCTTTAGAAAAAAGAAAACCTCTTCAAGTGTATTCTCGTAAGTACGAAAGTGGGAGACCATTATCTGCATCCGATCCATCATTCAGGAACACTTTTATATCATTCTTTCTTTTGCATATAAAGCCTTTGTGTCATGACTATCTTTAGAATGCAATTTATGAGGTCTTTTTGATGCTTTATCTCTAGGGGAGGCAACATCTGACCTGACCCACTAATCCGCCCCATATTTGACCTGCATTAGCCTTGATAAAATGGGTTGGTTTGAGGTTAGGGTCGACCCGCATAACCAGTCTAACCTGAATTAAATTATTAAAACTCTAACCCTGTCCTTTGATTGTCGCTGTAAAACACTGTCCATGCCTGTGATTATCTTGTGTTGTGCACCCACTAGTTCCCTCAGGGCCATAACCTGTTGCTCTTCATTTTTTTGATTGGTGCCCCTTCCTCATTGTATGTATTTCATGCGTGACGTGGCTAACCACGAGCAAGGGTGCTCCTCATTTGTTTTCTTTTTCATTGGCCTGTGTTTGTGGTGTGTCCAACAATCATTCTCTCTCATCTCCTTACTCATCTCAATAATGGAATGAGATTGGCTTTTTGTTTGGTAGAAGAGAAAGGATCTCTTCTGCTTTATGTTTTATGTTTTTATGTTTTTCCCCTTGACTGGAGAAGTCTTTTGCCAAGGACAATTAAAAGAAGATAAAGTGCATATTTTGTCCATTTTGCCTCTCGAATCTAGAAGTCTTGCGTCCATTGTGGGTTTTCTGGTAGCAAGGACAATCGGTAGTAAGCAACCCTCCTTTTTCTGTGATGTAACGTGCCCCTGTGCCATGTCGCCTCTCTCTCTCTCTCTCTCTCTCTCTCTCTCTTCCTGTATTGCTTTTTTTCTTCTTTCTTTCTTCATCTGATCAGGGTTGGACAGGTGCGGGATGGGTTGAGATTTGGCTATGACACTGTCAAGTTGATCACACTTTATTTGTCAAAAGAACTCATGATAAGGTAACCATCCTTGTATTGTATATGGATGATACTCGTGTCAGTCAATCATGAAGTAAAAACTGGGTATTTAAAGGGCCATTTGAGTAAGGAATCTCAAATAAAAGATCTACGTTTGCCTGATGCTTTCCTGGTTTTGAAGTTGCTAGATCAATTTGTGATTTCCCAATGGAAATACACCTTTGATTAGCTAAAGGAAACGGGAAAAACAGTGCAGAACTGTTTATTACACCAATAAAACAGAATCAAGGTTTTAGCTCTTGAAGAAGTGGATTTTGTTGCATAATCCTAATGCATTTGTTCGAAAGTTGATTTACCTAACAATTACATGTCCTGATACTTCTTATTCTATCAGTGTGGTAAATCCATTCATGCATGCTCCTTGAACTGAATATAGGTATGCTGATAATTAGATTCTAAAGTACTAGAGGGATTCTCCTGGAAAAGGTATACAATTCTTTTGTTATAGTCATCTGAACATAGAAATCTTTACAGATGTAGATTGGGCAGGGTCAAAGGAAGAAAGGAAATCTACTCCAGCCATTATTCCTTGGTTGAAATCTTATTTTGTGGATAAGTAAAAAAACAACCTGTTCTGGTCCTGTCCGACACGGAAGAGACCTGTTGAAAATGAAAGAAGTTTTTGAGAGAATTAATGGAGATGACCGGAAGAGACCCGTTGAAAATGAAAGAAGTTTTTGAGAGAATTAATGGAGATGAGTGCTCATCCTTTGATGGCTGCCTCAATTTATTTATCATTACTTGCCACAATTGTAAAGATTACAATGGTACAAATCCATGTTTGATTGGGGCAAATTACATCGAATTGCCTATTTAAAAAGGATGTACACTTGTCTACAAGATTTTGTCTACAGTGTCAAAAACTACCATAATAGGCACATGGTCCATGAATGGTGCTAATTGAACAGGATTGATCGCCTCCGCCGCCCCCACCCCCTCCCCACTCCAAATTGATGTTGGCAAGTCCATTAAAAATAACTTGTTTACTTGAAATTGATGATGAGGTCATGGTAAAGCTTTGGTGAAGATATTTGCATTTTGAAGATCCGTTGAAGATGAATCATACTATCATCAAAGGCATCCCATATGAAATGACAATCCACTTCGATATGTTTAGTACATTCATGGAAAATGGGATTTTCTGTTATCTGGATAACACTGGTATTATCAACATATGGAGAAGTGGGCTTTGCCTGAGGAAATTCTAATTCTGATAACACCCTTCGATCTAAGCAAGCAGAAGACATAGCACGATATTTAGCTTCGGTGGAGGATTTAGAAACACGCTTTTGTTTTTTACACTTCCAGGAAATTAGCGCATCGCCAAGATACATGCACCATCCAGTGGTTTACCTTGTATATAGACAACCTATCCAATCTACATCATAGAAGCATTTGAGATTAAGAGAAGATCTGACAGAGTAAAATAATCCTTGATCCGGAGTTCCAAGTATGTATCGAATGATTTGTTTGATTGCAACTAAATGATGATGATGTGGTGTAGTCATGACTTGGCTCATTAAGTTAACAACATAGGAAATGTCCAGACGAGTGATGGTTAAGTAAACAAGACTGCCGACCAATTTTCTATAGTAAGTCGCATTAGAGAGATGATCACCATCCTCACGTCTATACTTTGCATTAATCTCCTATGGGGTATCAAGTGGAGTGGAATTCTCCAAGAGGGCCAATTTTATCAAATCTGTATCATATTTATGTTAATTTATGATGATTCCGCCTTTAGACGTATGAACATCTAGACCTAAGAAATATTGAATCATTCCCAGATCCTTCATATGAAATGAGGAATTAAGTGTATCCTTGATCTCTTGAATGCCAATCATATCTGACCCAGTGATAATAATGTCATCCACATAAACGAGAAGAACCGTAATCCTAGAGGAACTTTTCCGAAGAAACATAGATGGATCATTTTTACTTTGCACAAATTGAATCTTTCATATAGTTTTCTTGAATTTGTTGAACCACGCACGAGGTGCTTGTTTCAATCCATAAAGTGACCGTCGCAACTTGCAAACCTCAGTAGCAGAACTATTCTGGAAACCAGGAGGAGGTTTCATTTATACATCTTTAAGATCGCCATGAAGGAATGCATTTTTTAAATCCATTTGATAAAGTGGCCCTGTTTGTGAAGCAACATTGGCAAGCAATCTTCGTACTGTGGTCATTTCAGCCAACGGGGCGAAGGTTTCTTCATAATTGATCCCATATTCTTGACGATTGCCCAGTGTGACAAGACGTGCTTTATATCGATCTAACGATCCATCATATTTGAGCTTGACCGAGTAAACCCACTTGCATCCAATGGGTTTTATCCCTTTTGGACAACTTACAATTTCCCAAGTGCCATTTGAGATCAAGGCATCAGTTCTTCCTGCATTGCATGTTGCCAACAAGGTTGCTGTGTAGCATGCGATTAGGAATTAGGTATAGAGTTAGATGACAAGGTGGCAAGGAGTTATTAGAGAACCTATACCTATCAGGTGGTTTAGAGGGACGGGTGGACCACCTTTGAAGTGATTGAGGATCAGGCGCTAGAGATTGTTCCTGTCAGGATCCTCTTTTGTAGTTGTTGTAAGCGTCCCTCTTCACTAATAAGCTACCCCTGGTTTGAATCTTATATTTTCAGAGGAATCATGAAAGTCATGTAAATTGGAATGTGTAGACTGAGGCAAAGGCACACGGTGAAGTTGAACATAAAATTGTTTTTCAAAGAAGATGACATTCCTAGATGTGTGAATATGATGGATTTTAGGATCAAAACACAGGTAACCTTTTTGATGTGCTGCATAACCTAGAAGACACATTTTACAAATTGCACAAATAATTTATGACGCTCATGTGATGGAAGATGCACAAAACAGACACAGCCAAGTGGATGAAGGTGAGTGTAGGTAGGTGGATGACCATACAAAAGAAAATTTGGAGATTGGTTTTGTAACTTAACTGAGGGAAGTCTGTTTATAAGATGAACTGCGGTGGAAATTGCTTGTACCCAAAAGTAAGAAAGAACATAAGATTCAAGCAGTATGGTCCTTGTTACATCCAAGAGATGTCAATTTTTCCATTCTGCGACCCCATTTTGCTGAGGGGTATAAGGACAGTAACATTGGGAAATAATTTCCCTGTTACGAAGGAGTTCTTGGAAATCATGAGAAATATACTCTCCACCATAATCTGAACACAGAATTTTAATGCTTTTTGAGAATTGATTTTCATTAAATGCTAAGAACTTTTTAAACACATCAAACACTTCAAATTTGGAATGAAAAAAAATATATCCACGTATATCTACTAAAATCATCGATGAATGTCAAAATATTTGTGATGCGAATGAGAAATAACGGGAGAAATTCCCGAGACATCATTATGAACTAAATCAAAACATTTAGTGGTGATATCACGATGAGTAGGAAAAGACAAAATCTTACTTTTACCCATTTTATAGATTGCACAATTGAAAGAAGCATCATGAAAAGAAACATTCTTTTTATTGAATAATAATCCAGAGTTTATCATAAACAATAATTTCTTTGCAGTTGGATGTCCAGAGCTTTGGGGAAAGTTTTGACGAAGGGTCCTAAAAACGGTCTTATTGAAATGCGGAAGGTTGTTTCCTAAATTTAACATAAACCTTCCGCATTTAGGAACCTTCGCCAAAATTTTCCCCAAGACTTGATCCTGCACAACATAGCCAAATTGAGAAAATGAGACTGTGTAGTTGTTATCAATTAATTGCTCAACAGATAGTAAATTAGATAATAACCGTGATAAATAAAACACTTGATTCAACGGCAAGGAATGAGAAAATTTTCAATAGACTCAATGGAAAGACTTTCCCCATTTGCGGTGTGAATTTTTTAGTTCCTATGATATGGCTGAATATTAGTAAGAATGGATGAAGAAAAAGTCATATGGTTAGAAGCACCGGAATCTACATACCAAAGCTGTGATGTTGGTGTTTTTACTTGCAAGACCAAGGGCAGAAAATGTAGACTGTAAAATCTGTTGGACAACCTCAGGAGGAAGAGTATTGGCTGGAGTAGTAGGATTACCTGATGGAGCAGGCTGCTGGGCTAGCTGTTTCACAGTTGCATCAGAAGATCCTTCATGATGGGAAGTATGAAGTGCCCGATACCCTCTATTCTGCAGCCTCCTTCGGCATTCAGAAATTATATGCCTAGTTTTTTTGCAATAATTGCATACCTTTTTCTTACACTGGTTAGCCACATGACCATACTCCTTGCAGCTATAACATTGAGCTTTTCTTAAGTCCCTGGGCTTGGCTTGATTAGCAAAGGGAACATCCAAAGAAGTGCCTTTATTGTCAATCATAGCTTGAGTCAGAAGACGCTGCTCTTCACAAAGAAGCTCTCCAAGACAATTATTCAAAGAGGGGGTTGGGACACGACTTAAATAGATTTGAGTGAAATGATTCATATTCCACTCGTAGTTTCATCAAAAACTGATCTCGTTGGCTGTCTGTCCCAATGTTCATTTTGAAAATCAGGGAGAGAAGCATCAGAAAGAGTGGAGTGAACCAGTTCCGTGTATTCTGTCCATAGATTGATAAGCCCCGTATAGTAGTCTTGAATCAACGTTTTCCCTTGTGAATATTCAGAAATATCACATTTCAATTGGTATTTTCTAGCAGAATTTTCTTGGTCATAGATTGTGCTCAAATAGTTCCACATTTCGTTTTCTGTCTTATATGGACATAAATTGAGCACAATCTGTTGGTCCACTGAGCTAGTGATCCAACTCATGATCTTAGCATCATTGGTCTCCCATTAACCCAATTTAGCATTATCTGTTGGTTTAGTAAGAGGCCCATCTATGTGTCCCCAAAGATCCTTTCCCCTAAAAAACAGACGAACTTGGAATTCCCAAGAGGAGTTTTTTTCCATTAAAATTGACCGGAAAAACTTCCATTTCATTAGCCATTTTAACGTGAGCAAGATGATGGAAATTTCAGAAATCCAGATTCCACAGTTCCACAGAAAAGTCAGCCAAAAAAAAAAAATGCAGAAACCACAGAAAATGGCTCAGGCGACCAAGAAAAATAACACTGTTGTTCTATTTGTGTTCGACCGAAATTCCAAACCTCTAATCTGATTTCCAGAATAAGTAGGTATTGAAATTATATAACTTGTGCTAAAGTTTGGTCCAGATCTGACCATGGATCACAGAATCCTATGGTCCAGACAAAAACTATTTCCCAAAACTGTTAAAAGACAAAGTGGGGTAAAATTAATCTTTCAGAGCTCAAAAAATTCTGAAAAATTATTGTAAAGCCCGAAACTATTGGTCAATGAACCTCAAAATGGTACAACTTCAATTGACTCCTTGAGTGGGCCCCACAGCATATCAGCTTCAACTTCAGATCTGATGGAGGCGACGCCTGCTTCTAGATTTGATGTCAGAACAGCCTTTTGATAGAAACAATCTTCCAGAATGATGAATCTGATCTTTTCATGCCAAGACTTGATCACCGTGATAAAAACCGATCACTGATAGGCCCCACGGATTGAAACGACACCTTCTGTGTAGATCAGTATCACCTAAGATATCAGCAGATCTGATTCACAGATCTCTGATATGAACAGGCAGGTAATTCCACCGATGTTTGCCAGAAATCAGTAGATCTGAATGTCAGATCTCTGATATTGAACCAAGAAGACTCTCGACAGTCAACGAAAAAAAATCCAATGCATGATTGAATTCTTTTAGGTAAGTGGCTCTGACACCATGACAGGGAAGAGACCCTTGGAAAACGAAAGAAGTTTTTGAGAGAATTAAGCGGGATGAGTGCTCGTCCTTTGATGGCCTCCTCAATTTATATATCATTAGTTGCCACAATTGTAAAGATTACAATCCCCTTTGATTGGGTTAAATTATATCAAATTGCTATCTAAAAAGGAATGGACACTTGTCTACAAGATTTTGTTACGGTGTCAAAAACTACCATAATAGGCTCGTGGCCCATGAATGGTGCCAGTTGACCAGAATTGATACAGTCTAGTTCAAAAGCTGAGCAAGCAATGGCTCATGGAGATTGCGAGTTGTCAGATGCTTTGGATTAAAAATCTGCTAAAGGAGTTGGGATTTATGATGGGCTGTAAATCTGCTGGTCAGGGACACCAAATGCTGGGGATGGGGCTCAAAAGTGTGTGAGTTCGAGCCCCCCGCCCCCCCCCCCCCCCCCAAAAAAAAAAAAAAAAGGTGTAGAAGAAAAAAAGAAAAAAGGACCTCAAAATTGCAAAGAATGTGCCTACAATTTGACATTGTGATGATACAACTTAATGCATCTAATCTAGTATATTGCGAGCATAAGAAATATATTGAAGTTGATTGTCACTTTATTCGTGAGATAGTAACAAAGAAAGGAATACAAATGCAAAGTACAGGTAACTAGGATCAAGTGGCAGACTTTCTTACAAAAGCTCACAAAAAAACGTAGTTGATCCATGTTTTCTCCAAGCTGCACATTACAGACATTTATGCACCAGCTTGAGGGGATTGTTTTGAGCTTTTCATTTGTAATTTTTATGCCACAGGGATTGATTTGTAATTACTGAATACAATTGTGAGAAGTTTTTTTTTTTTTCAAAATACTAAATAATATAAATAACATCATCTGGCTGATCATCCAACCCTATTGGACATCCAGCAACTCTTTATCTCAAATTTCTCTCATTCTTTCTCAAAATCTTCTTGTTTCTTCCTTTTTCATCTTCTTGGTTTTAAACTAATTTGTCTGAGTTGAAAAAGAGCAGAGTTTGTGGCATGAAAACAGTGGCTGAAAATGTTTTATTCTAGGGCTTCTCTATGTGTGTGTATGTGTGCTTTTTTTTTTCCTACAAGGAAATTGTATATTAAAAGAGAGAAAGAATAGAACATGGTCGTAATTGACTCTAAACACCTTACAATGTGGGCCAAATATAGCAATACAAAAAAGAAATTCACGAAGACAACAACATGAAGGAAAAAAGTCTCTAAGCCGCCAATCTTCTTCTCGTTCTGGCTTTAAGATGTTGAAACTTTGGAAGATATAGCATCCAGATGGTTTCCATGGAAGTGGGACTTAATTCTCTCAAGATAGTAGGGAAGTCCCCTCCTTAATTGCTGATTAAATGAGTTGAGGAGAGGCTTCTGGCCTTTAAAAAGAAAGGCATTTCTATTCTTCCAGATTTAGAAGCCTCTGATGAGTGATGATCATGATTGCTCCAATTCCAAGTTAGCCATTTTGTTGCTTTTGATTGAGAGAGTAGACCATATGTCTCAGAATTCCAAAAAAGACTAGGCCATATGTGGCGAAGCGGAGAAAGGGGGCTGATGGTTAGCTTTAGCAGAATGGAGCCACCTCATTTCTGAGATGAAAAGGAACATCCAAGAAGAGTGTGAATCTCATTCCTCCTGTTAAGCACAAGGGCAGGGCTTGTGTTAATTGAATAGATTCCACTATGGTATTAAGATGGGCTCAATGGCGTTATTCCTCAATGATTTTTCCTTCATTATACATTGTTTACATCACATTTCAAGACAATGAAATTAGAAGGCTGATTTGTAAAGCAGGGTTGAATGGAGCCATGGTGATATATTGATAATTTATGTTTTTCTCCTCGATGGGCCGCAAGTTTTGATGCATGCTTATTCATTCTCTAATGAAATTCCCTTTTGTTGCATCTCAAAAAAAAAGAAAAAGAAAAAGTGAACATTTGTTTTTTTACTTTTGTTATGATAAATGGGAATTCTCTATTACTTTATAGCTGAAATGCTCACTCATTAATTTTTGAATTTTTATCTTCATATAGGTGGTGCACTGAGGGGACGAGGATGGAAATATGGTTCTGGATTTGTTGATGGTGTCTTCCCTGCATTGAGTCCTCGAGCCCAAGAAATTTTGAAATTCTTGCAAAAAGAAAGTGATGCTAGCAAAACTCGGGCTTCTCTCGAGACACTTACTTCTACTCACAGTAGCTGGGATGACCTTATTAATGTAGCTATTCAACTTCGTTGCAGCAAACATTGGGATTCAATTGTTTCAGTAAGAAGCACTTCTGCCATTTTGGTTACTAAAGTTAATTTCACATCTTCGGTGCAAAACACTTCATCACTTTTGATTACCCACGCCTGTAAATTTCATGACTCTCTGTAGTCAGTCAAACCTTGAAATTATGCAGTGATATTTTATAGCAGTCAGTTTAATAAATGGGGAAAATAATTTATGTCATAGTTGGTATGCACCAAGCAACCTAGAAATAAGCTACTTAATATGCACACAACTTAAAACTCTCAAGCGCACAAGATCACTATGTAGTGTAGTGAATTGTAACTTGTAAATACGAGGTCGATCCCACGAAGACTTGTGATAAAATAATGTCAAAATTAACTAAAAATCAGAATATTAAATGGAATAATTGAATGATGAAAGATTAAATTAAACTAATAAAAAAGTAATTTAAACTATTAAAAGCTAATTGGAAAGTGAACTACAACACACAACTAGTATGAGAATTGAAATTAATAAGAATGAATGAACTAGGGTTTCACCTACTCCCCTAACCAATCTTATGCACGTCCCTTATTATCTTTTAATCAAAAATCAGATTTTATTAGTGACATCTATCAACCTAGACCATGGCATATGCGTCTAGATTATAATTCCCCTAAACCTAATTCATGAGTGGCATACTACATGAATCGTTCATTATGATGCAAAAACCAAGCATGGCATATTTCCTAGTCAAAACAAACATAATGCATAAAACAATGGGAAAGATAAATGCATGAGTCTAAGCATGGCATATACTTAGATTATTCATGGTTCTAAACCCTAGATGCTTGACATCAAGATCAATCAAAATTAAGTTAGCTACTCTTAAAATTAATTGAACATCACATGGTTGGCATGGCATATACACAACTCATCAATTAATAACATGGTTTAGAATCTCAACCAACAAAACTGAAATCTGAATTAAAAGGCGCCAGAAGAGACTACAAAGAACTAGGCTAGGGTTTCAATTACACCCTAGCCCTAAAAAGTTTAGCTACTCATGTCTTTACTGAAAAATAAACTAGAAAGTAGAGTCATAAGAAGAAAACTAGAAGATGATGAAAATGCAGTGGATGGCCAGCAGTTTGTTCCCCTTTTCCTTGCTCCAAAAGCTCTCCAAAAGATGCTCCAAATAGGCTCCCAATAGGGCTGTACGGCTGCTGTGTTTTGTGGTTTATGGGTGGCTGGAATTATGGTGGTCTATGGCTGGGCGTGTATGGCTGGTGGTGGCTGGAACTGTGCTGGGTTGTGGCTGGGATTATGGAATGAATGGTGCTGGACGTGTACTCCCTTCTTGCCTATTTATGCTTTTTGCAAAAGCATCTCTTTTGTGAATAGATCCCTCCTTTTTAGGCTTTTCTCCTTGCATAATTAGATCTCCATCTTTCTTTAAAATTCTGCTTCCTAATTAGATTAGAGTAGGAGTCTTCTTTTCTTGATTAGCGAACTTTCTAAATCTGGTTCCACTTGTATCTTCTAGAAACTTATTCACATGGACCCACAAATCTGAGATTAATTGCAAGGAATTAAATCTGAACTTTTGACATAAAAGTGGGCCCTATTTGGTGCGTGCAACATGATCGTGGGACCCCGCTTTTAGGACTTCTATCTTGGCTTGAACTCTTGCTCCAAACTTTCCTTCTTTTTCTCCTTGTTTTTCTCCATTCTTGAACTCCACTTTTAAGTTGAATAAGACTTCTAATTTCTGAAATTCTTCTATTTGCAATAGATGTGGACCCCCCTTGGGCGTGTAACCCTAGATTGGGTTTCTTCTTTTTTCTGCTTTCTTTCTTTTGCTTTTCTTCTTTGGTTAGAATTTCTTTCTCTAATTCTTTCCTTCTTTGATTTGAATTGTAAGTTGTCCCAAAGAATTAGAAATTAGTCTTGAAATCTGGAATAGCTTGGATGGGACCTACCATGGCCCTACTTGATGATTCACGCCCATCATCCTCTTCATTAATTCCTCTCTCTTTGCTCCTTTTTACCTTTGCATAAAAATTAACAAGACTATGTAAAAACAAATAAAATAAACATGAACTAGCATAGGATAAACAAAATATTAGGGCTTGGATTGTAAACAATTAAGCACTTATCAATAATGAATCTCCATTTTCTAATAAATTCTCGTCTGAAAACCCATATATATGTTAGGTTTTAGTATTTCTATTCGATAGGGTTTTTGTTCTTGTAATTGAACATTATGATGCAGTACAATTATGTTTTCTTTTTGAGAAATCTTTTAGTGTGAATATTTATTGCTGAGAAGGGAACTTGTCCTTTGTGTGTTGGACCCTACCACAAGGTTGTCTGATTTGGCCATTGCAGGTTTGATCATTACCTTCGATTCCTTCTACAGCCTATTTATGTGTGAAGTGTTCTTTTCTTATCAAAAGATCTGATCAGGTTGGGCAAAAATAATTAAAAATCCATTTTTTGACTTCTATTTTTATCTTTAAAAATATATTAAATCTGGTTTTATCTCTTGTGATGCAGGCCCTAGGGTTAGGGCTTGCTAGAAAGTGCCGAAGCACAATAAGGTGCTGAAGTATGTGTACGCAGACACCTCAACTAGTCTCCGCTGAGACGATAACAAGGACACACCTCAATGGGAAAACCCAAATTCAATTAATCTAACTCTGAAAATCTATCTTCTACAATGCCATATAAATAGGAAACATAACTTAGGCCCTAAGAAAACTAATTAAAATAGGAAACTAAGCAAACCTATCCTAATTACAATTCCTCACATAAAACTAGAACTAATGACATATAATTAGTGAATAAAAATCCTAAATCTACTTGGGCAATACACATATGGCCTGAGGTCTATCCTGCACCATCTTGGTTCTAATTTCTGAAATTTGTGTATGCATGCAACACATTTAATGTGCTGAAGCTGGGACCAGTGAATCTTAATTCATAAAAAAGCAGGGTGATCTAGGATGTAGAGAGATTAATAGGAATTTCTAGGTTTCCTGATTTTTCTTTTTTATTGAAAACCAAGCCATGCTTAGGCTGACCCATGCACAGAAATTTACAAACCAATTCTGCTCCATTGGTGAATTTTACCTATCAAGAGTGGGCTTTATATTAGGCATAAGGGAGGCTATTGCTCTTATAGTTTTTGCTGAATTTCATGCAATTGTTGGATTGTTTTACAGAGTGCTGTTTTGGCATGCACCCTTGGTTTAGCAGTCATTGATTTGCACTGTCACGACCCAAATTCCGGGGCCTTGTCGAATTTCAGGATCGTGATAATTTGGCAACATTCACTACATATTCATCAAATAACTTCCAGAAGGAATTAGGCATTTAGATCAAACTATAATTTCAATTAACTAATAAAAGTCAAATAACATCAATAATCACTGAATAAGCAAAATTTCCATGTTCTGACTCAAATCAATGATGTCCTAAAACATTGAATAAAATTTCCTAAACAAGGCTAATCCTTTTATCAACTATTTGAATTTTTTCCCCGCTCGCTCTTCAGCCACACATGCCGAAGTCTACAGGCTGAATGTTGTTCTGCTCTAGGCCACCTGCAATATTGTAGGTGCAGAAAATAATGACCCACAATAACTGGGGTGCCTTAGAGGACTTATCCAAGGTGATGAAGATTAGGTACCGCCCGAAAGCCTGAAAGGGAAGAGCAAACGGTCAGAGGACCCTGGCCTGGGCGGCGCAAGGCTCTCCGATACCAAAGTCAGTGAATGAACTGGAACAAAGGAAGGAGAGGAAGAAGAGAGACAGAGTAACGGCTCTTTCTGTTGGATTGTGCATACCTTGCATGTGGAATGAGGCTCTATTTATAGAGGCTTGGGTCGTATCTTTGGATGATATCTTGGCGCGGGTCCCATGACTCGACTGGGAAGTCATGATCAGCCCACAAAGTAATTAATGCGGTCCAATCCAGCCCACTTTGCATTTAATGCCAGTCGGATCAGCCCACATCGCATTAAATGTGCGTCTTGTTGGGCCAGATCGTGTTGGACGCCTTTGGCGGTAGGGGTACCATCGGATCCGCCCTCGGGCCTCGCCCTGATTTGGCTTCAGCCGCTGGATGCCACCCTGTCAATGATCTGGCGAAGATTGTGAACAGCTGGATGTCGCATCTGTCTCACTGGCTCGCGCCCCTATTCCTCAACGTGTCTGATGACGTGGGGGGCGAAGGGCGCGAGTGGAGATTCTTTCCTGCTTCGGCTTTCGTCCCGGTTCCTTCGGCCGAGGTGGAGCTTTCAGCCGAGGTGGGCACCTGGGGTAGCCGAGCTCGACGCTAGCGGCCCGGACCTTCCTGACTTCGGCCGGGCCCCCCGCGCTGGTAGCCGAGGTGAGTCTGGTGCCACGTGGGCGGCACGTGAGAATGCTTAGTCTCATCTGATGGCTGTGATTAGCGTAATCCTGGAGCTCTGGAAATCTCCCCACACAATTGCCCCCTAGCTTTTGACCTCTTAAGCGTCCTAGCCTTCAGTGGTCGAAAGCTAGAAAATCCGTCTGGGGATGCGGCGATCATTGCCTGGTGTCGCTTCAACTTTTCTGAAGCAATAAATGCTCTGTCCTGCCCGTTCTGAGAAGCGAGCCGACGGCTACACGTGTAGCTCCTCTACTGATTGCGCTGTCTCATTGATGGAACGGGCGCGGATTGCGAAATCCGTCCCTTCGAATTCGAAAGTGGCGCGCAACGAGGGTTCCCTTTCCATAAATAGGGTCGTCTTCTTTCTTTCTTGTTTCTGATTTCTTTTTGCCTTCGCCTTCGCCTTCACATTCGATTTCTGCTCTGCTGCTCGAGATCTGTCTAGCGCGGATGACCGTAGGACACGCCCGGACCTGTCCTTGACTTGCCCTTTCTTCTCTGTAAGTAACTTCGTGCCTCTGTCTGGTTTTTTCTTTTTTTTAGGGTTTCTCGATTTCTAGGGTTTAACTCCGCCGTTTCCCCTCTTTAGACATGGGCACCCCTAAGTTTCGGTTAGATACTGACGAGGGTATAGCTAGGTTTAGGGCCACTTACAGTATCCCGGAGGGAGTCCGCCTCAAGCCGGCGGATCCCGTTGACTATGCTGCGCGTTGCTTTTCCGGCGGCTGGATGCCGTTCCCTCTGATCTCTGTGATCGAGGGCGGGGTCAGATTCCCTCTGCACCCCCTGCTTAGGGCTTGCCTTAGCGCCTGGTGTATTACCCCATGCCAGCTGATGCCCAATGGCTACAAAGTCATCATGGGCACGGCGAAGCTGAACGAGATCTTGGGGACCAACCTGGGTGTCCATGACATCGAGGATGCCTATGATATCTGCAAGGCTGGGGAATGAAAGTACTATCTTTTCTCGTTCTCTCTTGTCAGCCACGCGTATTGAAATCTACGTGCTGAACATCGTTCCCCTCTGTCCCGCCCGCAGCATGATTACCTGAAGGGGGTAACACAACATCAGTACTACTGGTGAATGAATATTCCTAATTACACAAATCACATAAAACATCACATAATTCAGCAGATATAAATCAATAATCAAATATTATTAAAATTCTTTCACATACAAATCCGTGCCCATGCACATCACCACGCCTCAAAGGCCTTATCGTAAAGATCCAACCAATGCCCAGTGTAATATTGTCCTCTTTGGCTCATGGGCTACTTGACCAGAGGACTTGGCCCAAGCGCATCCAATCTTGCCTCAAGCTTATCGTATACATGTATACCGGTCACCATGACCCTGTCTCATCAGACACGTCCACCAAGGACCAGCCATCAAAGTCGCTCATCACGTCCATTAAGGACCCGCCATCAAAGTGGCTCATCACGTCCATTAAGGACCCGCCGCTATAACGGCCACCATGGCCCGAAGCCATCTATCATCCGGACACAAGTCCAACATATGAAACCCAATTGCATCATATCTCATAATCATACAGTAATTAAATTCCATTATTAATAGTTTACACAACATTAGTGTGGACCCAATCCACACACACTTCACTGGTTGTTGCCCCACTTCTTATCAAAATTGGTTTATAGTGATATAGTGGGCCCACACTGTGTGTAATACAACTTTACATCATAATACTCAATCATATTCTATTTAGTTAATCTTAGTTAACTAAACATTGATTAGAAAACTTAATTTCACTTAAGGAATTTAATTAATTATTTCTACCCATTCCAAGTCTATTTCCACAATTAGACTTCCCTTCTCAAGTTTATTTACCTGTACAGAACATATACAAGAATAAATCACACCTGAACCTCTTAATAAGATCCAGTGGGTCCCACTTGGTAGAACCAAAATCAGACTTCTAAGACACTGTCGCCCCAGAGTAGCTCTTTAGTCTATTGAATCTGATCCATCATCAGATCACATACTATGGCCCACAAATCAGAAACTAAATTCTGATAGTTCTGTACAAAGTCACGGCTAACTTCTTGGTAACTATTGGACAGTGGGTCCCACTAGTTCTCATCCATGATCATACAACTAGGTCTTGGTCGCCCAAGCCTGATGTATCTCCCTAATGACTTTGATTCATCATTGGACCATCCTCTAGGGTCCACAAACCAAAAACGTAACCTACTGTTTCAACTCCCAAATCACGCCTGGCTGATTTTGCACTTATTGATCTGTGGGTCCCATTGATTCAAACATCAGATGCCCACCTACACAATGGTCGACCACAACTCTTCTCACAGATGTGGGGTCTAGATCCTTGATCAGATCATGTGGTGGGTCCCACAACTACAAACTATCAATACAGTAACTTTTACAATTTTGACGTCTGAAATCCCTTGAACACAATGATCAGTGGGTCCCACTGATTCAAATCTTAGATGCCCATCTACACAGTGGTCGACCACCACTCCTCTCACAGATGTGGGGTCTTGATCACTAATCAGATCAATAGATGGGTCCCACAACTCCAAACAGTCAATCTGTTCTTGTCGTTGCTGGGACTGAAATTCCAGTTCTGGCTGATATCTCCGGCTGACCCTCTTTCTTTATATCTTACAGTGAATCATAAAAATCATAGGAAGCATCTCATCATATCACAGCAACAGAACTTGAGGTTTTATACCATCAAACATACAACAAAACCTTGAGTTTGATTCCATCGAACACCAATTCCAGTGTTAATATGTAATAAAACGTCACCAACAATTCATGGATTCAGATTTAGCAAATCATCAGGAAATTCACTCACCTTTGATACGCGATTGTAGTTCATCTTCCCGCTGACTTCTTCCTCTTCTTCCCTTGGATTCCAACGACCAACCTCTCTCTCTCTCTCTCTCAGATTTTCTCTCAAGGAAAGAATTGAATATGATACTCCAAAGGGGTCGTTGGTTGTTAATATAGGCAACAGAGAGGTAGAGTCCTAATTTCTTTGTAACTGGACATAGAGTCCTGTCCAATCTCCTCTCATCAGAGTTGTTAAACAACTCCTCTTTCATTCAATAATAATGCACGTGAGGTTCTAATAATCTAATAGGAAAGCTGAAATCCAGGATATTACATACTTCCCTCCTTGGGAAATTTGGTCCTCCAAATTTAAAACATACCTATAGTGAAAGGTTGAGGGTACTTGTTCTTTATAGTCACCTGGTTTAACCATCTATATTCGATGCACATTCTCAAGGTCCCATTAATTTTCTTCACAACATCATCGGTGCTCACCACGGAGACACGCTAGGTCGGATGAATCCCTTGTCCAATAATGCTTTCAATTTATCCTTGAGTTCGTTCAGGTCCGTAGGGCCATTCGATAAAGTGCCTTAGAAATCGGAATTTATACCCGGCATTAATTCAATCGTGAAAATCAACCTCCCTAATTGGGGTAACCCAGGCAAGTCATCCAAAATCACATCGGAAATTTCCCTAACAACGGAGATATCTTCTACGCTTGGTTTCTTTCTTATCCTCTGTAATGAAGGCTAGAAAGCCTTCGCACCCACTCCTCAATAGCTCACCAGCTTTGATGGCTGAGATAACCATTGACCTAACAGGTTTCCTTTTTCCGCCAAACTAACATGAGTAAGTTCCTCCAGGTTAAACCGAACTACCGTAAAAGTAATCTAAAATAGCCCTAAACTTAGCAAGCCAATCTATTTCCAATATAACATTAAAGTCGTCCAGACGTAACAATACTAGGTCTGCCGATCATCTGGGCTTGCCCAATTCTTAACATACAGTCATAAATGATGGTTCTAGTAGATGTTTGCTCGCCTGAGCCATCTCTGATATCGCTGTGTCCTTCACCATTCTTGCTTTGGTGGTGATGAATAGCGGAAATCTGCTCTTGGACCTGTGCATATGCCTTCATAAAGCTCTCAAACATTTGTCAGGCGTACTCCGGCATCTCCATAGTTCCACCGTTTAGCCGAACATTGATGTTCTCATTCTCTTTTCCAGAAGCGTTATACATTGACTTAGTTCTTCTGCAGAAAGAAAATTGTGAGCCAAAAATTGATAACATATCATACGTTATTTCTACCGTTGACACCCCAACGTCCTCACCACGTGACCTATGGGTTGCTAATTCTTTTAATTGCCCAAAATCTTATGCTCTGATACCACTTTGTCACGACCCAAATTCCGGGGTCATGTCGGATATCCGGATCGTGATAATTTGGCAATAATTACCATACATTCATAAAATAATTCACATAAGCATTTGGCATTTAAAATCAAATAATAATTTCATTTAATCAAATAGTTATAAATACTCATACTTTAATATGTTCTGTCTGCATCAATAATGTATTAAAACCTTAAATAAATTTCCTAAGCAAGGGCTATCCCCTTATCCACTAAATTATCTTTTCTCGTTCTCTCTTGTCAGCCACGCGTATTGAAATCTACGTGCTGAACATCGTTCCCCTCTGTCCCGCCCGCAGCATGATTACCTGAAGGGGGTAACACAACATCAGTACTACTGGTGAATGAATATTCCTAATTACACAAATCACATAAAACATCACATAATTCAGCAGATATAAATCAATAATCAAATATTATTAAAATTCTTTCACATACAAATCCGTGCCCATGCACATCACCACGCCTCAAAGGCCTTATCGTAAAGATCCAACCAATGCCCAGTGTAATATTGTCCTCTTTGGCTCATGGGCTACTTGACCAGAGGACCTGGCCCAAGCGCATCCAATCTTGCCTCAAGCTTATCGTATACATGTATACCGGTCACCATGACCCTGTCTCATCAGACACGTCCACCAAGGACCAGCCATCAAAGTGGCTCATCACGTCCATTAAGGACCCGCCATCAAAGTGGCCCATCACGTCCATTAAGGACCCGCCGCTATAACGGCCACCATGGCCCGAAGCCATCTATCATCCGGACACAAGTCCAACATATGAAACCCAATTGCATCATATCTCATAATCATACAGTAATTAAATTCCATTATTAATAGTTTACACAACATTAGTGTGGACCCAATCCACACACACTTCACTGGTTGTTGCCCCACTTCTTATCAAAATTGGTTTATAGTGATATAGTGGGCCCACACTGTGTGTAATACAACTTTACATCATAATACTCAATCATATTCTATTTAGTTAATCTTAGTTAACTAAACATTGATTAGAAAACTTAATTTCACTTAAGTAAGGAATTTAATTAATTATTTCTACCCATTCCAAGTCTATTTCCACAATTAGACTTCCCTTCTCAAGTTTATTTACCTGTACAGAACATATACAAGACTAAATCACACCTGAACCTCTTAATAAGATCCAGTGGGTCCCACTTGGTAGAACCAAAATCAGACTTCTAAGACACTGTCGCCCCAGAGTAGCTCTTTAGTCTATTGAATCTGATCCATCATCAAATCACATACTATGGGCCACAAATCAGAAACTAAATTCTGATAGTTCTGTACAAAGTCACGGCTAACTTCTTGGTAACTATTGGACAGTGGGTCCCACTAGTTCTCATCCATGATCATACAACTAGGTCTTGGTCGCCCAAGCCTGATGTATCTCCCTAATGACTTTGATTCATCATTGGACCATCCTCTAGGGTCCACAAACCAAAAACGTAACCTACTGTTTCAACTCCCAAATCACGCCTGGCTGATTTTGCACTTATTGATCTGTGGGTCCCATTGATTCAAACATCAGATGCCCACCTACACAATGGTCGACCACAACTCTTCTCACAGATGTGGGGTCTAGATCCTTGATCAGATCATGTGGTGGGTCCCACAACTACAAACTATCAATACAGTAACTTTTACAATTTTGACGTCTGAAATCCCTTGAACACAATGATCAGTGGGTCCCACTGATTCAAATCTTAGATGCCCATCTACACAGTGGTCGACCACCACTCCTCTCACAGATGTGGGGTCTTGATCACTAATCAGATCAATAGATGGGTCCCACAACTCCAAACAGTCAATCTGTTCTTGTCGTTGCTGGGACTGAAATTCCAGTTCTGGCTGATATCTCCGGCTGACCCTCTTTCTTTATATCTTACAGTGAATCATAAAAATCATAGGAAGCATCTCATCATATCACAGCAACAGAACTTGAGGTTTTATACCATCAAACATACAACAGAACCTTGAGTTTGATTCCATCGAACACCAATTCCAGTGTTAATATGTAATAAAACGTCACCAACAGTTCATGGATTCAGATTTAGCAAATCATCAGGAAATTCACTCACCTTTGATACGCGATTGTAGTTCATCTTCCCGCTGACTTCTTCCTCTTCTTCCCTTGGATTCCAACGACCAACCTCTCTCTCTCTCTCTCTCTCAGATTTCTCTCAAGGAAAGAATTGAATATGATACTCCAAAGGGGTCGTTGGTTGTTAATATAGGCAACAGAGAGGTAGAGTCCTAATTTCTTTGTAACTGGACATAGAGTCCTGTCCAATCTCCTCTCATCAGAGTTGTTAAACAACTCCTCTTTCATTCAATAATAATGCACGTGAGGTTCTAATAATCTAATAGGAAAGCTGAAATCCAGGATATTACAGGAGGTATGGACCTGTGAAGGATTTCCTGTAGAGTTTGCCTTCGGGAGAGAGGCAGAATCGAGCTGCCTTGAGTCTGATTCGGTGGGCTTCGGTCTTGTCCTCAGCGAGCTGATCGTCCTTCAAGTAAGCGATGATTGGGTCCATCCAGCTTGGGCCGAGGTCAGCACAGAGGATTAGCCGAGATGAATGGAGTTCTAAGCTTGACATTGATATCGACCCAACCTCGACGGTCCTCTTCTTTCCGGCTTCGACGGCGGAAGCTAGGCTGGCAAGCGCGTCAGCGTGCGTGTTGGTATCTCGGGATATTTGCCTGACCTCGGCTTTCTGGAAATGAGACAGCAGTTTTTTCGTGAGGGCTAAGTAGGCCGCCATCCTTTCGTCCCTGGCCTGGTAGTCTCCGGCGAGCTGGCTGGTTACCAGTTGGGAATCGCTGAAGATCACCAGGTGCTGGGCTCCGAGGATTTGGGCGCTGTTCAACCCTGCTATCAGTGCTTCATACTCTGCCTCATTGTTTGTTGCTTTGAAGTCCAAGGTGAAAGCCTGCTCTATGACCAGACCCTCTGGCGATTAGAGGACTATGCCGGCGCCAGCTCTCTTGGAGGTGGACGATCCGTCGACAAAGATCTTCCATGCCGGGGCGGGAGACTGTTCGGCCTTGGTCACTTCTGGCTCGTGCCCTATGCCCCCCAGTTCCGTGCCGAGCTGGGTCGGAGCCGAGTTTGGCGAGATGAATTCGACGATGTAGTCTGCCAGAATTTGGGCTATGATCGCAGTTCGGGGACGGTACTGTATGTCATACTGCCCTAGTTCAACTGCCCACTTTGATATCCGCCCTGAAAAGTCAGCCTTCTGAAATATAAAACGGAGTGGGTGCTCCGTGATCACCACAATGGAGTGGGATTGAAAATAATGGGAGAGTTTGCGGGAGGCACTGACGAGAGCCAGCGCGAGCTTCTCCAATAGAAGGTATCTGGTCTCGGCATCAAGCAGAGTCTTGCTCGTGTAATAGATTGGTTTTTGGATTCCCTCGTCCTCCCTGATGAGGACGGAGCTCACTGCTTGATCCGAGACCGCAAGATATAAATACAAAACCTCCCCCCGAGTTGGGGTGGAGAGTAAGGGTGGTGATGATAGATAGGTTTTGAGCGCGGCCAACGCCTGGTCGCACTCAGGAGTCCACTGGAATTTTAAATTTTTCCTTAGAAGCTGAAAGAAAGGCCTGCACTTATCTGATGATCGGCTAATGAAGCGATTGAGTGCTGCAGCCATTCGTGTGAGCTTCTGGACTTCTTTCGTGGTAGAGGGGCTCAGAATGCCCTGGATCGCGGTGATCTGGTCTGGATTGGCCTCTATCCCCCTCCGCGTTACCAAGCTGCCGATGAACTTACCAGAGGCTACGCCGAAGGCGCACTTGGAAGCATTTACTTGAGCTTGAACGCGCGAAGGATGCCGAAGACTTGGCCGAGATCCGCCAGGTGGTCGCTGGAGTGCACTGATTTGACGACCATGTCGTCGATGTACACTTCCACCGTTCGGCCGAGCTGAGCCTGGAAAATCTTTGTCACGAGGCGCTGATACGTTGCCCCTGCGTTCTTTAGCCCGAAGGGCATCACCTTATAGCAATAAGTGCCGCGGGGGGTTATGAATGACGTTTTCTCCTCGTCAGGCTCGTGTAATGGAATCTGGTGGTAGCCTCTGTAGGCGTCGAGGAAGCTCATTCGGTCATGGCCAGCGGTGGCGTCGATCATTTGATCGATCTTTGGAAGGGGGAAACTATCTTTAAGGCAGGCCCTGTTTAAGTCTGTGAAGTCCACGCACACCCTCCATTTACCAGTTTTCTTTTTAACCACCACCGTATTAGCCAGCCAGACCGGGTACTGGACTTCCCGGATGGCTCCTGCCTTCAGCAGTTTGTCGACCTCTTCGACGACCGCTTCTGTCTGCTGCAGCCCTGTCCTTCGGGCCCTTTGCACTACTGGCTTGTGGCTGGGGTCCACATTTAGCTTGTGGCACATGTCCTCGGGGTCGACCCCAGGCATTTCGCTCGGGCTCCCAGCGAAGACATCGACGTTCTGCATCAGGAATCTTGAGAGTTCGGCCCTCTCCTCGTCTGGCAGCTGAGTGCCGATCAGGAAGAACCTATCTGGGTCCGCCGAGTTCAGCCTGACCTCGGCCAGATCCTCAATACTTTTCTTCTCGGGATCTCGTCCGATTTCATCTAGCCCTTTCTCGAATTCGGCGAGGTTGACGCGCTCTGGCTCTTTCTCTGCTGGGACCGCGGCCAGCATGCACTGCCTAGCTTGCTGCTGATCTCCCTCCACTGTGACCACTTCCATCTTGCCCTCCTTGTTCTCGAGTACGAACTTCAGCTTCTGGTGGAGGGAAGAGGGGATCGCTTCCAATTTGTGGAGCCACGTTCTGCCCAAGATGACGTTGTAGGGAGAAGGGGCGTCCACGACCAGGAAGTCGGCCGACACGGAGGCTCCGCCGACTCGGGTTTCCAGGGTGATCCTACCCTTGGGATAGACTGGCCTGGCGGATAACCCTAGCAAGGGCGCACGGACTTCCGTGAGGTCTGCTTCCGAGAGGTTCATTTTTTTGAAGCACTCGTAGTAGAGGACCTCGGAAGAGCTGCCGGAGTCGACGAGGATCCTCTTCACGGTAAAGTCCCTTAGCTTCATTGTGAGGAGCAGGGGGTCGCTGTGGGGAAGCTGGATTCCCTCTAGATCTTTGTCCGAGAATGAGATCGCAGGTCGGTCGCGGCGAGCTCTTTTGGATGCCGGTCCGAGCTCGGCTTTCATAATCTCCTTCCCGTGCGATGCCCGCCTGGCCTCGGCACGGGCCTGCGAGCTCCGCGAGACGAGGGAGAGGGAGCTGAGGATGCCAGGTGGATCACGTTAATGATTTTTTCGGAATCCTCGCTGTCTGGATCCCGAGCCGCGCTCTGGTGAACTCGGCCCTCGCTGCCGCCGGCATCTTCTGCCTTGACGAACTCTGGAATGCGGCCTTCGCCGGCTAGCCTCTCCAGGTACCACTTCAGAGACTTGCACTCCTCGGTCTTGTGCCCGTTACCTTTGTGGTGGGAGCAGTAGAGCTTGCTTCGGCTGCCGGAGGTGGGCTCATTCCTCAGGGGCGGAGGCCACTTGAAGAACGGCTTGGTCTTTATTTTGTTCAAGATCTGGTATATTGGCTCCTTGAAGACGACATTGACGCCCTGACTGGCGTTGGTGGGAGGTCTTGGCCTCCAGGTGCCCCCAGATCTGGAAGACGTAGGCTTCGCCGAATTAGCGACCCAGGCCTGCTTGGGCTCCTGCTTCTGGAAGGGCCACCCGCCTCTCTGCCGAGGCTGGCTGCTCTTCTGCCCGGGCCCCGGGCTTTCGTCCTCTTCCCGGGCCTGGATTTCATCTTCCTCCCGGGCGACAAAGCGCTTTATCCGGGACATTAACGCCGGCATGGATTCTGGGGTGTCTCCGACCAAGTCCTTCCGGAGGTCGTGGCCGGGGATCAGGGCATGTTGGAAGGCAAAGATTGTTATTTCCTCCCTAGTGCCTTCGACCTGGCTGTAAACCGCCCAGAATCGTTGGGCGAACTTGGTGAGGCTCTCGCCCTGCTTCATTCTCAGGGCGAGAAGGTCCCCCTCTGTCTTGGGGACGACGCTGTAAGCTTGGAACTTCTTTAAGAAGGAGAGCTGGAGCTCCTTCCAACTCGAAACTGACTTCTCTGGGAGGGCGCGGAACCATTTCAGAGGGAGGTCACCTAAACTGGAGGAGAAGATTTTGCAGTTGAGGTGGCCCTCGTTTCCCCAGATGGACATCTTCTGGGAGAAGTGTCGGAGGTGAGCGGATGGGTCGGACAGTCCGTCGTAAGGGACGAACCGCGGGACAGAGAACTTCTTGGGCAAGGGAGTCCGCTCGATGTCTCTCGTGAAGGGTGAGGCCCCCAGATCGGTATGGCCACAGATTTGTTTCTGGTCCCGCACGTCCAGGTTGTGCTGAAGAGCCAACCTGACGCGTTTGTCGAATCGCTCCTGCTCGTCGTCCTTCTCCGGTGTCAGCGCTTTTGGCCTTCGCTTGGAGTGGTTCGGGCTGCGATGGCTATAGGCTCGGCCATCGCGGCTATGATGACTTCGGTTGTTGCTTGAGCCTTCATCATGGATCTGGCTTCGCTTGTGGTCCAGATGGTCTCTCAGATCCTCACGAGGAGGCTGGGCTGCCCCGCTCGGGGCGTCCCTCCTCTGTCCCTGAGGATTAGAGATCTGCCTCAACGAGGCAGTTTGCGCTGCCCTCAGTTGCTGCTGGAGCTCACGGATTAACCGCTCCTGCCTCTGGAGGAGAGCATTTTGAGCTGCGACATCTCCTCCGGCGGCAGGAGGTTGAGCGCGGCGCGCCTCTTCTACGGCCACGGCTTTATCTTTGCGAGGACGCTCATGCCGACGCTCGTCGCGTCGGGGTGGCGTGACTTCGTCTGCTGAGAGCGAGGCCTCGAGTCCCTCTTGGAGGGGGACCTCGACGTAGAGCTGCGAGCCTAGGCGGCCCTCGCCTGCAGACGTGCCATGCACCGTTCGGGACTGCCCTTGAGGAGGGACGTCCGTCGACGGTGCTGGCTGCTCGAGCACTGCTCTCGAGGATTCTCCGCCCTTCCTAGCTTTCGGAGGCATGATTTCTGGGAGATTGAGAAGGCTGGGAAGGTTGGGATATTACTTCCCCACAGACGGCGCCAATTGTAGGTGCAGAAAATAATGACCCACAATAACTGGGGTGCCTTAGAGGACTTATCCAAGGTGATGAAGATTAGGTACCGCCCGAAAGCCTGAAAGGGAAGAGCAAACGGTCAGAGGACCCTGGCCTGGGCGGCGCAAGGCTCTCCGATGCCAAAGTCAGTGAATGAACTGGAACAAAGGAAGGAGAGGAAGAAGAGAGACAGAGTAACGGCTCTTTCTGTTGGATTGTGCGTACCTTGCATGTGGAATGAGGCTCTATTTATAGAGGCTTGGGTCGTATCTTTGGATGATCTTGGCGCGGGTCCCATGACTCGACTGGGAAGTCATGATCAGCCCACAAAGTAATTAATGCGGTCCAATCCAGCCCACTTTGCATTTAATGCCAGTCGGATCAGCCCACATCGCATTAAATGTGCGTCTTGTTGGGCCAGATCGTGTTGGACGCCTTTGGCGGTAGGGGTACCATCGGATCCGCCCTCGGGCCTCGCCCTGATTTGGCTTCAGCCGCTGGATGCCGCCCTGTCAGTGATCTGGCGAAGATTGTGAACGGCTGGATGTCGCATTTGTCTCACTGGCTCGCGCCCCTATTCCTCCACGTGTCTGATGACGTGGGGGGCGAAGGGCGCGAGTGGAGATTCTTTCCTGCTTCGGCTTTCGTCCCGGTTCCTTCGGCCGAGGTGGAGCTTTCAGCCGAGGTGGGCACCTGGGGTAGCCGAGCTTGGCGCTAGCGGCCCGGACCTTCCTGACTTCGGCCGGGCCCCCCGCGCTGGTAGCCGAGGTGAGTCTGGTGCCACGTGGGCGGCACGTGAGAATGCTTAGTCTCATCTGATGGCTGTGATTAGCGTAATCCTGGAGCTCTGGAAATCTCCCCACACAAATATGATTACCTGAAGCGGGCAACACATATCAGTAACACTGGTGAATGAATTTTCCTAATTAACAACACAACATAGAACACATTATCACATAAGCGTACAAGTCTCAATTAACAAGTCAAGTACAATTAAAAGTTCATCCAAGTACATATTGGTTCCCCATGCACCTTACCACGCCACCAAGGCTAATCATACACATGTCTACCGGCCACCATGGCCTTGTCTCATCATCCACGTCCACCAAGGACCAGCCAATACAACGGCCTCCATGGCCCACATGGTCTGAACACCATGTCTAACACAATGAATCTGTATACCAATCCATAACACCATGTCTAACACAATGAATCTGTATACCAATCCATCCTTTCACGTGCACTAATAATTCCCAGTACACCAGTAATCATTCCATACATACCACATTAAATATAATACAGAACATCCACAAAGTCAACCTAAGTAGTGTGAGACCAGCCTCATACAAACCCCCATTAGATTTATTGCCCCACTTTTCATCATGGCAGGTATGGGGTATTGTAGAAGTGGCCCACATTCATAGAAAATTACACAAGATGACTGGATCAGGTCAATACTTCTAAAAGAGTCCATGGCTCCATGCAATTTAATATAATTCACACAGAAACCTTAAATAACTTAGATGGAAGGTTTATATGGTAATTACCTACCAAGTATAGGGCTGTCCCAATCTGTAAGTCCCACTCAGGCCTCAAATCCACATACAAAACATATACAACCGGGTGTTTCACGTCAGAACACATTTGTGTGTCATCCATGTCAAAGTTGCTAGCCAGTAATCCCAAAACCAATTGGTGATAGGAAACTGCACAAACAACTACTTAACACCCTCCCTCGGGCGGGACACCGCCCGGATCCGAAGCACACGCCCGCACAAGACTATAACGCGGCATGGGGCCTATTTGCCCTGCGCATTTTGCGCCCGCACAAACACACAACGCGGCATGGGGCATTTCTGCCCTGCGTGGTTTCGAACTCGAGACCTCAGGCTCTGATACCATGTCAAAGTTGCTTGCCAGTAATCCCAAAACCAATTGGTGATAGGAAACTGCACAAACAACTACTTAACAATCCAGTGGGTCCCACTTGATTGATACATGATTAGACCTGATCTCTAGGGTCGCCCAGTGCCCCACATTAAGTTCCATGGTTCTGATTCATCATCAGGTAGCCTTACTGGATTCTGGATTCCAGCCACAAAGCCTCTCTTATGTCAGATTTTCTTCTCAAGAAAGGAAAAATTGATACCAAAACTATTGGTCGATGGTTTGTTTATATACACACTAGGGTCATTATTCTTCTCAAACTACTCTTAAGATCCTATGCAAATTGAACATATAGTCCTACTAATACAAGACATGCAGGACTCTCAATTGGAGTTGAGGTACAACTCCTAAATCATCCTAATACCAACCCACGTGGGACTCTTCTAATAAAATAAACAATATTCGAGGGTCCCAACTGGGCCACATTAATAATGCTAATCCTGGGGCCCAGGTGACTCAGGATATTACAGCACTGGGGACAACTAGCTGCCGGTATTTTACTAATTTTGGCTGTTGATTGTGCAAGAGTGTCTAAATCCAGTTTTGGAGAATTTCCTGGCTAGGACAGACTTGAATTACGTTGGCCTAAGCTGATCATGACAAATTTGGTTCTGGCAGACAGCCTCAGATTGCATGGTTAAATGTGATAATCATCCATATTCTGTTTTGTGTAAAAGATTTCACCTTTCCCTGCTAAATGAGGGATAGGAAAAGTTTACTTCATGCCTTCCCATTCCATGTATGCTTATAGATACATTGATCGCCATGATATATTTTTTGATCAGTAATTGATCTTTCATGGTATGCATAGGGTAAATTTAATTATCAATGACAACATAACAATTCTCTCCAGGTCTGTGAGTGGATACTGTACAAGAGTTCCTTCAAACCTGATATTATCTGCTACAATCTATTAATTGATGCCTTGGGGCAGAAGTCCCAGCACAAGAAGGCAGAATCAATTTACTTAAAGCTTCTGGAAGATCGTTGTGTTCCTACTGATGATACTTATGCTCTACTTATATCAGCCTATTGCATGTCAGGATTGCTACACAAGGCAGAAGCTGTCTTTGCTGAGATGCGAAGAAGTGGTGTTCCTCCAAGTATGTTCCCTTACCACCATATAAAAAATTTATGCCTTTTGGTTTGGCTTGAAATTGTACCGGGAGAGTAGATGGAGTAGGAAGCACTTGATCTCCCATCCTGTTAATTTTTAAATTTGGACTTTTTTTCAGTTAAAAATGCATTTAGATTTATCTCAGATCGCAAGCAGTGGGATTAGTTTGGTAGAGTCAATCCACGTTGCGTTTGGGATGATTGCATTAGGTTTTGTGTGCTCGTTGCTTTTCCTCCTCAACTCTTTATGAGGACCGATTGCTGGTATTGGCATAGGTTGGAAGTCTGGAAAACGAAAAAAATAGAAGAAAAAAAGAAAAAATCCCCAAAAGAAAGAAACATTACAGTTTCTTTGATGTGATCATTGTTGTCAAAATCCTACAATTCATATAGATACTCCTTCATTTGGCATCGAATCACAAGGAAAAATATTTGTATCTATGCAATAAATTCTATTTACAGGTGAGTCTTAGGATTTATATGTGAATCTTATGATTCAATACTTGTTTCATCAAATCTTATGATTTAAGCGATTCTTTCTTCTTCTTCTTTTTTCCCATTATTGTTTCTATTTTTAAAAGGTTACTTAGTGGTAAATGTAAAGGAACAAACATGTGACATAAGTGTTCGACTATACCATGGGTTATGTGATTTGGATATTGTTTTTTGATTTAAAGAGAACAAAGGAAAACTATTGCAACTTTATTAGCTTCCCTAGCATTGATATCTTAGACATATTTAACATATGTCAATGATGTTCTTAATATGATTGTATCAGTCTTATTTTTCATTGTATTTATGCTGCTATGTGTGGAAAATTGGTGGATAATGAATAACTATTTTTCTAAACTTATAATTATTTTTTCATTTTATAAGAAAAACTAAAAATCCTATGATTTGCGATACGATTCATGATAGGATTGGATTCATTCCCTTCAATGATTTGCAGTACAATTTCAATTCTCAGAACAATGGATGTGATATCTGATTCCCTTATCACTGCAGAGTCAAAATGAAACATATAACCATCCGTTCTGCCAAAATTCAAAGCGACTGTGACATGGGGTACCCAAAAAGTGAACCCTTATAATATTTTGTATCTTATCATATAACTAGATTAAATCAGGAATTCATCTAAAAAGAGCCTTGACTTTTCTCAGGTGTCGTTGTATACAATTCTTACATTGATGGCTTAATGAAGGGAAGAAACACTCAGAAGGCAGTGGAGATTTTTCAGAAGATGAAGAAAGACCAGTGTCAGCCAACTACTACTACTTATACAATGATGATCAATTTGTATGGAAAGGTGTTCCTTTGACATTTTCCACATTGCATGGGCATGTTTGGATGCATCTTACTTCACAAGATACTTGGCTGTGATCTGGATGTTGTCCTTTCTCCATGGCATATATCCCAATCTGGAAAGCAAAGTTTTCTTTATACTGGCTTCCGCCTTCCAACTTTTCTATATCAAATGTACCTGATTGTTAGAGGTCTGACCTGAAATAATCTGACAGTTGTGATTGGAAAAAATCAATCCAACTTTGCAAGTTAATTCGTGATTCGCTGCAAATTAGTAGCTTGTCCATTCTCCATAGCATGTGTGCAATTGTGAATAGCAGGGACTGCTTTATAGTTGTTTTTCCATCATTTTGTGTCAAAATGTACTTGACTATAACAGGTCTGACCTGAAATGATACAGAAATTAATTGTCAATCATGCCGACCTGAGATATTAGCTGGACATTCCTTAAATCTTATATGGTTACTTTCACATTTTCTCACCTGTTTTTCTGTTGCAGGCAAATCAATCTAGTATGGCGCTAAAAATATTTCATGAAATGAAAAGTCAAAGGTGCAAGGCTAATATCTGCACTTACACTGCTTTAATCAATGCATTTGCAAGAGATGGACTTTGTGAGAAAGCTGAAGAGGTATTTGAGGAGTTACAAGAGGCAGGGCATGAGCCTGATGTCTATGCCTACAATGCACTTATGGAAGCTTACAGGTTTCATTTCTCTTTATGATCTTACTATAAAAAAAATAACCAGCTAAAACTTAGTTTATGGTTTGAGTTTTTTACAAAATGGCCCCTATATTTTCACATAACCTAAAAAAATGCCACAACCCCGGCCCCCCCCCCCCCCCCCCCCGCCCCTCGACTAACAGTAATAAACTTAAAAACGGCTCTTATGACTGTCCACATCTTTTGTTTTGGACCAATTTACCCTTGAGAAAAACTCGGTGTATCATAGAAGAGAGAAGATTACCAAAACCGGACATTTGCTTTTCTCCTTTGGCTCTTGTTTACAAAATCATAATAGCATTCATCAGAGAGGAAAACAGCACCCAATTACAAAACCACTTCCTCCCACTTTCCACTTTTTCTTTCATATGCCCACCTCCTTTTGAACTTTTCACTCCACACTCCCCCCTCCCCTCTTCGCTCAACATCGAACAAATTTACTAAAACTATTGACCCCGAACCATCATTCAAGACAAAACTCATCATTATGCTCACTCCCAGTCAAGAAAGTACCTGCACGAATACATCAAGCAAAACAGTTACAACTCAAATCCAAAGTTCAACCCGATGAATTCAGCCATGCATAAATACTCTCCAGACATGGAAAGATCCGATGTGGAAAGCACCAACTTATCTCATAGAATCGTCCAATAGGGAAGATCCTCATCAAGACATTATATAGCAGAGAAGATTTTCATCTAGAGAATCACCCAACTCAAAGATCTTCATCAGGTCATTGCATGGCTCAGTAGATATGCATCAAGCCAAAGAGAATCATGCTGAAGAGGAGATACACCCTATTAGATATGCATCTAGTCCAAGAGAATCATGCAGAAAAGGAAATTAGCCCTGGCTAGGATCTGGCCGAGTCATATGCCTTGAATCCATCCAAACAAACAGCTTGGCGATCCTGTATATTTTCTCCAGTTTTGACGATCCTATAGCATCTTTGTATATTTAGTAACTCTCTGTAATCTAGCATAAAGTAGATGAAAGAGAATAGCAATAAAGTGAAGAAAAACAGTAAGAAAAATAACAATTCTTCAACCAACCGTGACCCACTTTTTGTTCCGACATAAACCTACCCCAAGTTTTTGATATATTAGTGCAATCTCACGCAACCTAGCCTGCAGGAGATGGCATCATCGTCCTCAATGAACTTTTCCCTTTTCCCTTTTCGAACAATATCATCATCTGATCAACATTGTCTCAATCAAGTTTCATGCCACAACGGGACTGCACAAGCAGATTCATCAGCTGGGCTATGGGCCGAGCTAGTGTTGTTTTGTCCCGACTTATAATCTTCCTTATCAGTCCCATGTAACCCAGCTGACTTAGTCAACTTGAAGGTGACCAAGTCTTGGCACTGCACACATACCTGCAAATCTGCTGCCAAGTTTAAATGCCTTGGATGCAGGCATAGACAATAGAGCTTCTGCAAGCTCAGCTTCAAGCTTATTGAAGACAGGTGAACTAAGTCCCTAAAATGAATAGGAATTATATGCACTAGAAATATTCAGATGAGAACCCTCGACCACTACACCCTAGTTTTGAACTCCATGATTGACCATCCCCCAAAACACCTCGTGTCCCTTGCCACCCACTCCACACCCCAAAACCCGTTCTAGCTCCAGTTATAAAGATGTGCATTCATGTTAACAATAGCTGACCCAAGACCCATGTACAATAGGACAACAAGCCCATTCCCATACCTCACGTGGGATTAGGGATTAGTTGACTCATCTTTATTCTCTTTCCATGTATACAAGACTGTACCACATATTCTTTATATTCTTTCCTCATATAGAGATTGTAATTTGCCTTGATTAAAGGCCAATAGTCTATAAGTAAAGTAAGGACTGATCGAATGGATCATCCCAAGGATGAAAATAGCGGTAGCGGCGGGCGTAGCGGCCGGCCGCCAAATCGTTACGAAGTCGGCGATACCTAGCGTAGTGGGGATATGTAGCGGCGTAGCGGTGCGATTTGAAAAAATTGCCCAAAAAATCTGAAAAAGTTTCAGAAAATCCAGAAAATAGTAAAATGAAAGAATATGTGGTTCTTTTGCAAAAGTAAGTAAGAAAAGGGGGCGTAGTGGTGCCCTCAATATATGAAGTCTTGTATCGCTGTATAAATAGAAAATAATAGTAATGATTAGTTTTTTCACATCTATTCATGTTTCTTAGTCATACTAACTTAGAAAGTAATGGAAAGCTCATAAAAAAAATAAAAATAAAAAATAAAAAAAATAAAAAAATTAGAACATGAAATAAAGGCATAAGACTTAAGAGTTAGGTCATTACTCATTAATGAACATTGAACAATTAAATATCAATACTTCAACATTCAAGGTTCAAATTCAATCAAGTGAATGAATTATGAAGTGATCAACAATCAACATTCAACACCAATTTAGAAATGACAGAGTAGAGAGTTAGTGAAGGAAATAGGAATACCTTAGTGTAATATCTTGAGTACTTGGGCCTAGGATTGGTCTGGCCCAGGTAGTATTTTAGTTAGCTTGGCCCAAGTTATAATGTTAGTAGAGCCCAAGTTATAATGGAAATAGAGTCCATGTTTTTATAACTTAGCAAGTATCCCACGTGAGAGTTTGAGAAAGATTGGAGTTGTAAAACAACTCTAAGAAGGAAGTTTGAAAGTAATTAGAATTCCCATCTTCCCTTTATATACTTAGAGAACCAACGACCACTACTAGTATAGCCTATTCATCTTCTTTAGAGAAATTCTGAGAGGGAAAGTCTGGATTGCAATTTAGGGGAAGGAGAGGAAGGCTGTTGATGTCAAATTCACATTCAAAGGTGACGATCGTTTTCCAAAGGTGAGTGGATCTTCCTAATTAATTGGATGCTTTAATCAAGGGTCTGATGATAGAATATGATTCTGTTGAAATTGGAATAGTAATGGTTCCTGTATCTATGATTATACATAAATTCTTTTGAGAGTTGTATATCATCTTTATTGTGAAGAATATAATTCCTAGGGAGTTATAATTCTTGTTTTCTTCTTAATTGTCAAGTTTTTGTGCAAACTGCAGAACTAGAAGCCTGTCGTCAATGACATAAATTAACATTAAGGGGCTGTGGGACCCCATGGCTCACTGTATGATGAATCTGGTCCAGGGATATTGCAAAAGGATCATGGACGACCATGGGTATAGTGGATTTATGCTGAAAGGATTTCATATGGTCATGGAAAATTCTCTATAATATTCTGATTTTGTCTGATGCGTGAATCAGAGCAATATGGTCGACGATAGTAGTGGGACCCACTACATGATCTGATCAAGGATCAAGACCACACATCTTTGAGAGGAGCCTTGGTCGACCATGGTGTAGATGGACATCTGATGTTTGAATCAATGGGACCCATTGATCAATTGATTCAAAAATAGTATGGCGTGATTTTGGAGTTGAAACTGTAGATGCTGTTTTGAGTTTGTGGAACCCAGAGATTGATCCAAAGATGAATCAGATTCGTTGGCATGCTACATTAGTCCTGGGCGACCATGGCCTAGATGTCTGATCATGCATTAGATCAGTGGGACCCACTATGCTTCAGGCCAAGATGATTTCAGGCATGAACTAGTCCCTGTACTAGCATCCGTATGATTAGATATGGCTGGATGGAAATTTGTAAGTGAGATTAGCCCTAGGCTTGGTAGGTAATGACCATATGACCCTTACATCCAGATTACTTAAGTTTTTAAGTGATTAATTAACTATGTTTAACTATATGGACATGTGATTAATTAATATTGTGTAATGTTGAGTTCATAATACATAGTGTGGGCCACCCTTACACCAATCAACACCAATTGATTAGAAGTGGGTAGCACTTAATGAATTGTGTATGGGTTAGATTCACAATACTGTTGTGTACATTATTACTATTGAGTTATGGTTAATGTGTGTTTATGAGTTATTGTGAAATAGATCCCAGATTTGGGATGTTGGACTTGTGTCCGGATGATGGATGGCTTCGGGCCATGGTGGCCGTTATAGCGGCTGGTCCTTAATGGACGTGAGGGGCCATGATGATGGCTGGTCCTTTGTGGACGTGTCTGAGGAGATAGGGTCATGGTGACCGGTATACATGTATACGATAAGGCCTTTGAGGCGTGGTGATGTGCATGGGCACGGATTTGTATGTGAAAGAATCTTAATAATATTTGATTATTGATTTATACCTGCTTAATTATGTGATGTTATATTTTATGTGATTTGTGTAATTAGGAATATTCATTCACCAGCAGTATTGATGTGTTACCCCCTTCAGGTAATCATGCTGCGGGAGGGACAGAGCGGAACGATGTTCAGCACGTAGATTTCAACATGCGTGGCTGACAAGAGAGAACGAAAAAGATAAATTAATGGATAAGGGGATTAGCCCTTGCTTAGGAAAATTATTTAATGTTTTAGTACATATTAAAGTTTGAGTATTTATAACTCAATTTGATTAAATGAAAGAATTATTTGATTTAATTTGCCAAATGCTTATGAGAATTATTTGATGAATATTTGGTAAATATTACCAAGTTATCACGATCCAGAGATCTGACAGGGCCCCAGAATTTGGGTTGTGACAAAGTGGTATCAGAGCATAAGGTTTTGGGCAATTAAAAGAATTAGCAACCCATAGGCCACGTGGTGAGGACGTTGGGGTGTCAACGGTAGAAACTAAAGTAAGATATGTTGTTATTGATCTTTTGGCTCACAATTTTTCTTTTACAGAGGAACTAAGACAATGGCTAACGCTGTGGGAAACGAGAATGAGAACAACAATAGTCAGCAGAACAATGGGAGTATGGAAATGCCGGAGTACGCCCGGCAGATGTTTGAAAGCTTATGAAAGCGTATACGCAAGTTCAAGAACAGATTTCAGCTATTCATCAACTTCAAAGTGAGAATGGCGAGGGAAACAGCAATAATAAAGGTGGATCGGGTGAAGGCAGCACTAATGGAGGCAGAAATCGTGAGAGGGATACTCTATACAAGAGATTCAACGAATTTCGCCCAAAGCACTAACCCATGGGATGCAAACAAGTGGGCAGAACATATGGAAGGCATCTTCGAGGTCATGGGATGTACTGAACAACAAAAAGCTATATTAGCCGCTTTCAAGCTAGAAGGCGATGCGAAGGAGTGGTGGAAAGCAGCCAAGAGGTCCTTTAATGGGCAAGAAGCAGAGATCACCTGGACCTTCTTCAAGCGCGAATTTATAAAGAAGTTTATACCGGATCACATTCGGGCGCAGAAGAAGAGAGAGTTTGAAACATTGGTGCAAGGCAACCTTACTGTAGCCAAGTATGCTATCAAGTTCACCGAACTGTCACACTTTGCTGAGACATTAGTGGCTACAGAAGAAGAAAAGATGGAGCGATTTGTTAATGGCCTGCGACCAGACATTAAGAAAGATGTGAAGCTGCACGAGCCGAAGACTTATGCTGAGGCTCTAAAGAAAGCTTTTGTTTCTGAAGAAGCAATTGAAGATATAAAGAGAGAAACCCAACTGGTGACAACAGAGGGCAAATCAGATAATTATAAACACCAGTTTCCTAACAAGAAACAGAAAACTGGAACTAAGCTAGTCTGCAACCACTGTGAAGGATTCCATGAAACAAGTCAATGTCGAAAGAAATCTGGTGTGTGCTTCGGTTGTGGAAAATGAGGTCATAAAGTAAAGGATTGTCTGGAGGCTAGGGAGAGAAATCAGATCAAAAGAAAGGGCGGATGTTTCGGCTGTGGGCAGGAAGGACACCGGGTAAAATACTGTCCAAGAAAGCAAGGAAGGAATCAGAACCAGATACAAGGACAACCTTTTAGGCAAAATCAACAGGATCGTCAACAGGAGCGTCCACAGAACCAGCGTCCCTACCAACAATTTCAGACCTACCAGCATCGAGGAAACCAGCAGAACCCACCTCAAGGACAATATTACAATCAAGGCAGGAACAATCAAGGGGGGAACCAAGCTGGGCAACAACAGAATGGGAGAGTTTTTGCTCTGACCCATCAGGATGCGGAAACAGCCAATAATGTGGTTGAGGGTATGGTTTTAATTTCCAATCATGAAGCTAGTACTTTATTCGATTCTGGTTCAACGCACTCTTTTGTTTCTCATACTTTTGCTGCTAAGATAGGAAACACCCCCTCAACTTTGACTCATGCATTGATAGTGTCAACACCCACGGGTGAACACATTCGTACTAGCACCATATTTTATAATTGTATGCTAGAAATTGAACAAGTTCAGATGCCGGCGGACCTGGTAGTGTTACATATGGATGACTTTGATGTTATCTTAGGAATGAATTGGCTTGCTAGGTATCGAGCTATTTTAGATTGCTTTAACAAAGTAGTTCGGTTTAACCTGGATGGATTTACCCATGTTAGTCTGGTGGGAAAGAGGAGACCTGTTAGGTCAATAGTCATCTCAGCCATCAAAGCCGTTGAGCTACTGAGGAATGGGTGCAAAGGCTTTATAGCTTTCATCACAGAAGATAAACAGAAACCAAGATTAGAAGATATCCCTGTTGTTAGGGAATTTCCCGCTGTATTTTTGGATGATTTGCCAGGGTTACCCCCAATTCGAGAGGTCGACTTTACTATTGAGTTAATGCCGGGAATAACCCCGATTTCTAAAGCACCTTATCGAATGGCTCCTGCGGAACTGAAGGAACTCAAGGATCAATTGGAGGAGTTATTAGACAAAGGATTCATCGGACCTAGCGTGTCTCCATGGGGAGCACCGGTGTTGTTTGTGAAGAAGGATGGCACCCTGAGAATGTGTATTGATTATAGACAGTTAAATCAGGTGACTATCAAGAACAAGTACCATCTACCCCGCATTGATGAATTGTTTGACCAACTACAATGTGCGAAATACTTTTCCAAGATTGATCTCAGATCTGGCTACCATCAGCTAAGAGTGAGGGAGGAAGACATTTCCAAGACGGCATTTCGGACGCGGTATGGTCACTACGAGTTTTTAGTCATGCCTTTCGGTTTGACCAATGCCCCAGCCGCATTCATGGCACTGATGAACCAAGTTTTCCAACCTTATTTGGATAAATTTGTGGTGGTATTTATTGATGATATCTTGATTTACTCTAAGGAATGGCACGAACATGGAGAACATCTGCGTGTCTCCTTACAGCTGTTGAGGAACAACCAGCTGTATGCTGTAGAAGATAATGCGGCTCAGGCCCACTAGGCCCAGCCCAAGGGCTTGTACACAACTGTATATCAGATCCTACTTAGATAATGTTCTGATTTGATGCTGATTTATTCCCTTGTATAGATTAGGAGATTAATTGTTATTTCCTTGTATAGTTTAGGAGATTGATTGTTAATTATTCTGATTGCCCTTGATTAGGGTATAATGTTATTATAAATATACAAACGATCCTCCTATTGAGGTATCGGTTTATCTTCAACCTTCGTCTCTTCCTCTTTCTCTAATATCATGGTATCAGAGCTAGGTTTATGAAAGTTGGTTTGTTATTAGCCTAAGAGACTTCCCAACCAACTTCGAATGCCTTTCTAATGGTGTATCTTCATCTCATGTATTGTTTCTGCTGATACGTGCCTCTGGAGTTCAACTGATCAAACGTGGCCCACCTCTGATCAATCTCTGGATAACAGCAACCACTCTCATAGTGATCGACTATTCTTCAGGGGTATTTTGAAGATTTTTCTGGATTTTTCCATCAACAGTCGAGGTTCTGTTCTTCCATTTCTTCATCTGACGAGTTTGGGTCCATTTTCTCAAATAGTTTTCATCACAACGGTACAGATTTGTGGATATGTATCCAAATCTCATCAGACTTGGACTAGAGGTCATACAATTGATCTCTTCCAAGATGATCAATCCTGATCTGTGATTGGACCACTTTTTGGGGCCCACACACAACTTCTGCCCAGAAAAACCTGTTCGTCTGGCATTTTTTTTCCTGTATTTGGCACTGTGTTGGATTATTGTCTTCTGAATGCATATCTCAGCCATACAAACTACATCCTTCATGCGTGGTTAGTACAATCATCTCAGATTACATCTTTTTATCAATTGTGATTGATAAATTCTTTATTGCTGGACTGTTTGAGTCTCTACTGTTTTTCTATTACTGGACTTTGGTTCCTACACTACTGCTGCACTGCTTGGTCCCTGTCTGCACCTCTCTGGCTTACTGATTTGTGTGGTCTCTCTCTCTTTTTTTTTGCGGATTTTGAAAATAATGGAAAAATATGATGTTATTCCAGTTAAGTTTAATGGAAATAATTATATGGCCTGGTCTTTTCATCTGAAGAATTTTGTAGAAGGCCAATGATTGTTTGGTTATCTTGATGGTTCGATAACTAAACCTACTACAACTACTGACACAAAAGCAGTAGCCACCTGGTCTAAAGAAAATGCTAAGGTCATCACTTGGATTCTTAACTTCATTGACCCTTCTCTTGCCATTGCTCTTCAAGCATATACTACTGCATCTGACATGTGGGGTCATCTCAAGAATGTTTATCATCAAACAAATAAAGCTCGCAAATTTCAACTAGATAGTGAAATTGCAAAATTCAGTCAAGGCGATAAATCTGTACAGGAGTACTACAATGGATTTCTCACCTTATGGACTGAGAGGGATGCTATGATAATTCAGTCAGTGTCTGCTGGGTTTCTGTCTGAGGCTCTTAAATTACAAGAGGAAACCCACATCAGCCAGTTTCTTATGAATCTCAGATCCGAATTTGAATCTGTTCGGTCAGCTCTCATGAATAGAGAAGTCACCGCGAACCTGGACACATGCTTCCAAGAAGTCCTTCGAGAAGAACTTCGCATCAACTCTCAGCGTGCCATTCTTGAAGAACCAAAGGCCTTCCTAGCTCCTCTTCAGGTTGAGTCTGCTCTTCTGGCAGCCCCCAATCAAAAGCCTACTCAATGCTATGAGTGCAAAAGCTTCGGTCATCTGGCCAAGAACTGTTGAAAGAAATTGGTGTGCAGATATTGCAAACGCTCTGGTCATCTTATTGATGATTGTCGCAGCTTACAGCGAAAGAATGGACCCCAGCAGAAGCAAAATCCTTTAACCGGGCCCCGACCGGCTGCATTCCAAGTTCAAGCTTCTTTGCCTGACACAGGAAGCGCTTTTTCCGGGGCTGTATCCATGACTCCAGCCCAGATTCAAGAACTGATTCAGAACACGGTGACTTCCGCATATGCATCCATGGGTTTAAACGGTGGTCGGTATCAAACTCAGTCTCCTCTAGCATTTCCTGCTTTTCATTCTTCAATCTCTAGGTCTTCCTCCATTACCCCATCTACCTGGTTTCTAGATTCAGGAGCATCAAACCACATGACTTCTGTGGAACATAGCTTTACAGCCTCTCACCCTTACCTTGGCAAAAACAAAATAACTACTGCTAATGGAGACCAATTACTCATTTCTGGAATTGGTACCATTGCTTTATCTAGTGTCTCTGGCCAGTCCCTCCATCTTTCCAATGTCTATTTTGTTCCAAAATTATCAGCCAATTTACTTTCTGTCGGACAACTTATTGATGATGGGTACCATATTAACTTTTTTTCCACTGGTTGTGTCATACAGGAGCGGCAAACTGGGAAGGTGATCGTGACGGGGAGTAAACATGGTCGACTGTTTCTGCTGGACATTGGACATCATTCCCTATTTTCTTCTTCTTCTCCGAATTTAAATAAATTGTGGACTATCTGGCATAGTCGTCCTGGTCATGTGAACAATGCTTATTTACTTTCTTTGTTTAAGATTGGTTGTTTAGAACCCACTATTGATAATAAAATGATGTCCTCTTTACTTCAATCAAAGTGTTCAACGTGTTGTTTGAGTAAGAGTCATATTTTACCTTTTCCCATTCATCGTTCTCGTGCGTTATCATCTTTTGATATCATTCACACTGATGTTTGGGGAATTGCACCCACATTGAGTAGGACAGGGTTTAAGTATTATGTAACCTTTATTGATGATCATTCTCGATTCACTTGGATTTATTTCATGCGCTTCAAATCTGAAGTCTTTTCTCTTTTCCAAAAGTTTTACAATATGGTTCATACACAATTTCAGAAAAATATAAAAATCCTTAGGTCTGACTCCGGCGGAGAATACATGTCCCATGATTTTTCTGCCTTCCTGTCTGATAAAGGCATTATTCACCAAAAATCCTGCCCACATACTCCACAACAAAATGGTGTTGCAGAGAGGAAGAACAGGCATATTCTTGAAACTGTTCGTACTCTCCTTCTTGAATCCTTAGTTCCTCCCAAATTTTGGTGTGATGCTGCACAGACTGCTGTCTATCTTCTCAGTCGTCATCCTAGCTCCGTTCTAGGAAAGACTACTCCATATGAAACTCTATTTGGTCATACCCCTTCATATTCTCACTTGCGTGTTTTTGGTTGTTTATGCTTTGTCCATCTTCCGTCTACAGAGCGCACTAAGTTGTCACCTCAAGCTGCCAAATGTGTCTTCCTAGGTTACAGTAGTGAACACAAGGGATTTCTGTGTTATGACCAATCCGAGAAACGCATGCGAATATCTCGTAATGTGATCTTCTTGGAACACATTCCTTTCTTTTCTTTGTGTTTGGATACTCATCCTGTTGCTGTATCGTATCTGCCACAATTCCCTGCGACTACTTCTCACCCACCACCTATTACCAATGTCTATGTCCGGCGTAACACGGTTCCTTCAGTGGGGCCTCCTACTCCTGATCCTCTCCCTATGCTGCCTCCTGCACCCTCAGGTATTCATACATCCTCTACTGATAGTGTCATACCCCTGCGACGCTCCTTCTGTTGCTCCTGACAGATATGGCTTTCCTGCCCTTTTCACTTCTTTGGATAGTGCTCCTATTCCCACCTCTTATTCACAGGCTTCGAAGATTGCATACTGGCAGGATGCTATGACTGAGGAGTTGCTTGCTCTAGAAGCAAACAAGTACCGACTCCTGAACGCGCCTCTGTGATTGGCAGTAAATGGATCTATTCTGTAAAGGTTAACTCTGATGGGAGTCTTCATCGCTATAAAACCCGATTGGTTGCGCAAGGTTACAAGCAGGAGTATGGCATTGACTATGAGGAAACATTTGCTCCAGTAGCTAAAATGACCATTGTTCGTACTCTCCTCTGTGTCGCTGCAGCACGCAACTGGCCTCTGTGGCAAATGGATGTCAAAAATGCTTTTCTTCATGGCGACTTGAAAGAGACTGTCTACTTAAAACCTCCTCCGGGATATGCTTGTCCTCCTCAGCATGTTTGCAAGTTGCGAAAATCTCTTTATGGACTTGAGCAGGCTCCCAGGGCTTGGTTTGATAAATTCCGGGCAGCAATTCTTCAAGCTGGGTTTTGTCAGAGTCATTTTGATAGTTCACTATTTCTTAGATGGACACCGAAGGGTTATACATTCCTTTTAGTCTATGTTGATGATATGATTATCAGTGGCAATGATATTTCAGGCATTACGGATCTCAAGCACCATCTCACTCGCCACTTCAGAATGAAGGATCTCGGTCCTCTCACATACTTTTTTGGGCTTGAGTTTTCACGTACCAAATCAGGCATTCGGGTCCATCAGCGTAAATATGCTACCGATTTGATCACCTCAGCAAGACTTGATGATGCCCACACTTTTGATACGCCGATGGAATTAAACAACAAACTCAGTGCAGAGGATGGCCTTCCCCTGGATGATCCCTCTATTTTTCGGCGGATAGTTGGTAGTTTACTCTACTTAACTATGACTCGACCTGATATTTCTCATGCAGTTCATACGGTTAGCCAATTTATGAGCAATCCTCACAAACCCCACCTTGCTGCTGCTTTGCGTATACTCCGCTATGTTAGAGGCACTCCTACTCATGGTCTTTTCTATCCTTCTGATACTTCTCTGCGCTTATCAGCGTATGCCGATGCCGACTCGGCTGGTTGCCCTGATTCTCGGCGATCTACCACTGGCTGGTGTATGTTTCTTGGTGACTCTCTGATTTCATGGAAGTGCAAGAAGCAAACAACCGTGTCCAAGTCTTCTGCTGAGGCTGAATATCGAGCAATGTCGTCCGCAAGTGCTGAAATCATCTGGCTCCGCCGTCTTCTCTGTGAATTCGGTATCATTGTTGATCATTCTACACCTCTTCATGGGGACAATACCAGTGCTACCAGAATTGCTAATAATCCAGTCTTTCATGAACGGACGAAGCATATTGAGCTTGATTGTCACTTCATCCGTCAGCATGTTGTCACTGAGAAGATAACATTGCCTCATGTCTCTACTCATGACCAGTTGGCGGATATCTTCACCAAAGCACTTCCCAAGCCACGCCATCATGAACTCACTCGCAAATTGTTGTTTTCTGCATTACCACATCAATTTGAGGGGGAGTGTACAAGATAATGTGGCTCAGGCCCACTAGGCCCAGCCCAAGGGCTTGTACACAACTGTATATCAGATCCTACTTAGATAATGTTCTGATTTGATGCTGATTTATTCCCTTGTATAGATTAGGAGATTAATTGTTATTTCCTTGTATAGTTTAGGAGATTGATTGTTAATTATTCTGAATGTTATTATAAATATACAAACGATCCTTCTATTGAGGTATCGGTTTATCTTCAACCTTCGTCTCTTCCTCTTTCTTTAATATCATATGCCAAGCTAAGCAAGTGTGATTTTTGGCTAAAACAAGTCACCTTTTTGGGCCACATTATTTCAGGAGAAGGACTATCAGTAGATCCTACAAAAATCGAAGCAGTTATGAATTGGAAACGACCTGCAAATGTGTCCGAAGTTCGAAGTTTCTTAGGCTTGGCAGGCTATTATCGAAGGTTCGTGCAGGGATTTTCTACGATTGCTGGGCCACTTACCAGACTCACAAGGAAAGATGTTCCGTTTACTTGGAATGAGAACTGTGAAAATAGTTTTCGAACATTGAAAGGCAAACTCACATCGGCGCCAATACTCACCCTCCCCGCTGGGAGTGGAGGATTTGTTATATACCGTGATGCGTCGTTGCAAGGACTAGGGTGTGTTCTCATGCAGCATGGAAAAGTGATTGCGTATGCTTCCAGACAGCTAAAGGTCCATGAACAAAATTATGCTACGCATGACCTTGAGTTAGCAGCTGTGGTATTTGCATTAAAAATTTGGAGGCACTATCTTTACGGTGAAGAATTTGAAGTATATACCGATCATAAGAGCCTCAAATACATGTTTTCTCAGAAGGAGTTGAACTTGAGACAACGAAGATGGATGGAATTTCTCAAGGACTATGACTTCTCTATATTTTATCATCCAGGAAAGGTGAATGTTGTAGCCGATGCCTTAAGTAGAAAATCAGCACAGATGGCTTGTTTGACATCTGAGTGGAGATTGCTTGAAGAGATCAAAGACTTGGATGTTAACTTATGGTCTATTGACAACAAGGTATTATTGGGAAGCTTCAAGGTTCAACCCGAATTAATACAAAGAATAAAGGACCACCAGCAGGACGATAAAGCATTGGCCGAAATCTTCGACAAGATGGATAATAAACCAGATTTCTCTATTGTTAGTGGTGTATTATATTTCCGAGGCAGACTTTGTGTACCAAATGTTCGACAAATCAAAGATGAAATTTTAAAGGAGCCACATCATACAAGATATACTATCCATCCAGGGAGTACTAAGATGTATCAGAATTTAAAAATCAGATTTTGGTGGGTCGGCATGAAAAATGATGTCACTGAATTTGTCGGCCGTTGTTTTACATGTCAACAAGTGAAGGTTGATCATAGGAAGCCGGGAGGATTATTGCAGCCGTTGCCAATACCAGAATGGAAATGGGAGCATATCACTATGGATTTTATTTCCGGATTTCCTAGAACTTCAAGGCATAATGAAATAATTTGGGTCATTGTGGATCGGTTGACCAAATCAGCACACTTTTTACCATTGAAAGGAAAAACTACAATTTTGAACAATTGGCCAAAACCTATGTTCGGGAAATTGTAAGGTTACATGGCGTTCTAGCATCAATCGTATCGGACAGAGATACTAGATTTGTTTCACAATTTTGGAAAAAGCTTGCAAAAGGCTATGGGTACCAAACTGCATTTTAGCACTGCATATCACCCCCAGACAGACGGACAGACAGAAAGAACAAATCAAACGCTGGAGGACATGCTTCGAGCTTGTGCAATAGATTTCAAAGACAGTTGGGATGAGCAGTTACCACTGGCAGAGTTTGCTTATAACAATAGCTATCATTCGAGTATTCAGATGGCTCCTTTTGAGGCCTTGTATGGCAGGAGTTGTCGTTCTCCGATTTGTTGGGAAGAAGTGGGCGATCGACGAATTTTAGGCCCTGAATGGGTGCAAACTTCTACTGAGAATATTAAGAAAATTCGGATCGATTAAAGACTGCTCAAAGTCGCCAGAAGAGTTATGCTGACAAACGACGACGAGAATTGGAATTTATGGTTGGTGACTCAGTATTCCTAAAAGTCTCTCCAACGAAGGGAGTGATGCGATTTGGCAAGAAGGGAAGGCTCAGCCCGAGATACATTGGACCATTCAAGATTACCGGACGTGTGAGCGATGGGAATGCTTATGAATTGGACCTACCATCACAGTTAGCTGGTGTTCACAAAGTGTTTCATGTGTCAATGCTGAAGAAATATGAACCAGACCCATCTCATGTACTGGATCTTGTGTCAATGGATCTACAACCCAATTTATCATATGAGGAGAGACCTGTTGCAATCTTAGACACCAAGGACATGATGTTACGGCGACGAACAGTCCGACTCGTTAAGGTGCTATGGACACATCATGATCCAAAGGAGGCCACCTGGGAGCTCGAGGACGTCGTTCGGAGCAAGTATCCACATCTTTTTGTCACAGGTATGTTTTTAATTTGGAGGACCAAATTTCCCAAGGAGGGGAGGATGTAATATCCTGAGTACTTGGGCCTAGGATTGGTCTGGCCCAGGTAGTATTTAGTTAGCTTGGCCCAAGTTATAATGTTAGTAGAGCCCAAGTTATAATGGAAATAGAGTCCATGTTTTTATAACTTAGCAAGTATCACACGTGAGAGAGTTTGGGAAAGATTGGAGTTGTAAAACAACTCTAAGAAGGAAGTTTGAAAGTAATTAGAATTCCCATCTTCCCTTTATATACTTAGAGAACCAACGACCACTACTAGTATAGCCTATTCATCTTCTTTAGAGAAATTCTGAGAGGGAAAGTCTGGATTGCAATTTAGGGGAAGGAGAGGAAGGCTGTTGATATCAAATTCACATTCAAAGGTGACGATCGTTTTCCAAAGGTGAGTGGATCTTCCTAATTAATTGGATGCTTTAATCAAGGGTCTGATGATAGAATATGATTCTGTTGAAATTGGAATAGTAATGGTTCCTGTATCTATGATTATACATAAATTCTTTTGAGAGTTGTATATCATCTTTATTGTGAAGAATATAATTCCTAGGGAGTTATAATTCTTGTTTTCTTCTTAATTGTCAAGTTTTTGTGCAAACTGCAGAACTAGAAGCCTGTCGTCAATGACATAAATTAACATTAAGGGGCTGTGGGACCCCATGGCTCACTGTATGATGAATCTGGTCCAGGGATATTGCAAAAGGATCATGGACGACCATGGGTATAGTGGATTTATGCTGAAAGGATTTCATATGGTCATGGAAAATTCTCTATAATATTCTGATTTTGTCTGATGCGTGAATCAGAGCAATATGGTCGACGATAGTAGTGGGACCCACTACATGATCTGATCAAGGATCAAGACCACACATCTTTGAGAGGAGCCTTGGTCGACCATGGTGTAGATGGACATCTGATGTTTGAATCAATGGGACCCATTGATCAATTGATTCAAAAATAGTATGGCGTGATTTTGGAGTTGAAACTGTAGATGCTGTTTTGAGTTTGTGGAACCCAGAGATTGATCCAAAGATGAATCAGATTCGTTGGCATGCTACATTAGTCCTGGGCGACCATGGCCTAGATGTCTGATCATGCATTAGATCAGTGGGACCCACTATGCTTCAGGCCAAGATGATTTCAGGCATGAACTAGTCCCTGTACTAGCATCCGTATGATTAGATATGGCTGGATGGAAATTTGTAAGTGAGATTAGCCCTAGGCTTGGTAGGTAATGACCATATGACCCTTACATCCAGATTACTTAAGTTTTTAAGTGATTAATTAACTATGTTTAACTATATGGACATGTGATTAATTAATATTGTGTAATGTTGAGTTCATAATACATAGTGTGGGCCACCCTTACACCAATCAACACCAATTGATTAGAAGTGGGTAGCACTTAATGAATTGTGTATGGGTTAGATTCACACTACTGTTGTGTACATTATTACTATTGAGTTATGGTTAATGTGTGTTTATGAGTTATTGTGAAATAGATCCCAGATTTGGGATGTTGGACTTGTGTCCGGATGATGGATGGCTTCGGGCCATGGTGGCCGTTATAGCGGCTGGTCCTTAATGGACGTGAGGGGCCATGATGATGGCTGGTCCTTTGTGGACGTGTCTGATGAGACAGGGTCATGGTGACCGGTATACATGTATACGATAAGGCCTTTGAGGCGTGGTGATGTGCATGGGCACGGATTTGTATGTGAAAGAATCTTAATAATATTTGATTATTGATTTATACCTGCTGAATTATGTGATGTTATATTTTATGTGATTTGTGTAATTAGGAATATTCATTCACAAGCAGTACTGATGTTGTGTTACCCCTTCAGGTAATCATGCTGCGGGAGGGACAGAGCGGAACGATGTTCAGCACGTAGATTTCAACATGCGTGGCTGACAAGAGAGAACGAAAAAGATAAATTAATTGATAAGGGGATTAGCCCTTGCTTAGGAAAATTATTTAATGTTTTAGTACATTATGATGCAGACAGAACATATTAAAGTTTGAGTATTTATAACTCATTTGATTAAATGAAAGAATTATTTGATTTAAATGCCAAATGCTTATGAGAATTATTTGATGAATATTTGGTAAATATTACCAAGTTATCACGATCCAGAGATCTGACAGGGCCCCAGAATTTGGGTCGTGACACTTAGTCACCAGCATAATGAGGGTTCTTCATAAAACAATTTAATTAGGACCGGTTTGAAATCTAGTAGTAATAGGTAACTATATCTTTACTACTATACAATTTCGAACACAATTAAATAGGTTTAATATCTTATCTAGCAAGTTATGATAATAATAGACATCCAAGCACAAAAACGGAAAGACAACTAGCAATAGAGTTCTAGCTATCATGGTCAAGTAGGATCCTTTCGTCTTCTTGATTGACACTTCTGTAAAAACATGCGCTTCGTGGAGGGGGTCCGGGGGTATCCCCCGATGGGGGTCAAGCTGAATTGGCTGCCACGTTTTGTGGCCATCGTAGCTGTTGCTACACATATGTAGCGGCCGCAACGGTGCGATACCCGCTATTTTCTAAATAGCGTGGCAGTACCGTAGCGGCCGATATTTTTATCCATGATCATCCAATATTCCAAAGATTATTCTCTTCAACTTAAAGTTCTGGTTCTGTCATGGTATCAAAGCCCTCTGATAAATCTTTCTTCTTCTAGCTATCACTCTTTGATTTCTTTTCGAATCTTGGTGATAACAGTCATTACGCGTGACTGTTCGTGCGTATTTCTTCATCAACATCTTAAAGTCCGATCACTGTGGCCCACCTGCGATCAGCCCTGCTGCTCTTGGGAAACACAATCTTGTGTCTCATAAGCAAACAGATCAAGGATCTGTAACCTTGGCAACAACCAGATCAAGGATCTGTGTTCATTGAAAGCAGAACATTTTCTGTACTGATATGATCAACAGTGGCCCACCTGCGATCATCATGGCATCTTCAACAATTTCTACAGTAGTGGTCGACTACCTCTACTGGTAATTTTGGAGATTTTTCAGCATCTTTCCAAGATCAGAGGTAGGCCATCTGACCCAACTTGTGGTTTTCCAGTTTTCTAAGATAGTTTTGATCACAAACGTACAAAATCTTGGATTGTGGATGGATTTCAATAAATCTTGTACCACTGGAAAGATGAATTGATCCTACTTTCATTTTGTGGATTTGATTCTCACTCAGATCAAGCAGTGGGCCCCACGCAGGGAACCAGCAGTGCAAATCAAGGTCGCCTGGACCTTTTATTTTGTGAAAAAGCTTACAATAGCTGGTTTGTTAATTCTGCACTATTTGCAAGCATTCTGAGTTGATCCGATCCCTTTACTGCACTCTGCTGGTTAACTTGAGCCATTTTTTAGCGTGATAATCATGGACAAAAGTGAACATTCACTAATTAAGTTTAATGGGACCAACTACACATCCTGGGCCTTCTAGTTTCAGGTATACCTTAAAGGAAAAGAACTATGGCATCATATAAATGGGACTGATCTGAAATCCTTAGAGGATATAAAGGCAGCTTCAAAATGGGAAACTAAAGATGCACAAATCATGACTTGGCTTCTGGGGTCAGTGGATCCCCAATACATCCTGAATCTCATACCTTACAAAACAACAGAAGGCATGTGGGACTACCTCAAACAGGTATATCAACAGGATAACTCTGCTAGGCTGTTCCACCTGGAACATGAGCTTTCTCAGTTTACGCAGGAAACTCTGTCCGTTCAAGAATATTACTTTCATTTTATTCGCTTATGGACGGACTATACTGAGATTATTTACTCCAGTCTCCCAGAGGCCTCGATTGCAGTTGTTCAAAACATCCATTCCACTAGTCAGAGGGATCAATTTCTAATGAAACTTAGACATGAATTTGAACAACTGCGATCAAAACTGATGAGCATAGTGCACTCCCCATCTATTGATTCTTGCTTCGGAGAGCTTCTTCGTGAGGAACAACGTCTAACAACCCAGGCTTCTCTTCAAAACGCAGTTTCCACCGGTCCACTAACTGCGGCCTATGTTGCCCGTTCCCACCAGCAGAACTAGAGATATGACCAAAGTATAGTGTTATTCGTGTCAGAAATATGGACATGTTGCCACGCAATGCAATAAAAAATACTGCTCTTACTGCAAACGCAAGGGCCATGTTCTTCTTGAATGGCGGCGCCGTGCTCAGACTTCTTATCAGAAAGCAAATATGGCAACTCTGGATGTGTCTACTTCTGCAGTGAGTCTTGCTGCTACTACAATGATGCCTGCTCCTTCATCCTCTCTCACTCTTGAAATGTTTCAACAGATGATCGTAAATGCTTTTTCTGCTCTTGGCCTTTCAGGTAAATCCAAACAATCACACTCTACCTGGTATATGGATTCGGAGGCTTCTAATCATATGACCCACTCGTCTGAAAATCTATCTCAATTAAAACCTTATGATGGAAGTCTCCGAATCAATACAGCAGATGGTGGCAGTATACCCATTACTGCCATCGGTGAGATCTCACATCCCTTACCTTTGAGTCATGTTTTTCTTTCTCCTCAGTTATCTACCAATTTATTATCTGTTGGCTAACTAGTTGATAATCATTGTTCTGTCGTTTTTTCTCGTTCTGGTTGTGTTGTACAGGATCAAGCATCGAGGAAGGTGATAGCGAAGGGGCCTAAGTGTGGCCGTCTTTTTCCGCTACAACTATCTACCCAGGATAGGAATTTGGTTACCTTTGCCTTGTTTTCTGCTTCTAGTTCAAATAAAAGCCACTTATGGCACAATAGATTAGGCCATCCTAATTCTCGTACTTTGTTATCTTTGTTTAAATCTGGTTGCTACATGATAATAAAATTTCTCTTAAGGATGTTTCTTTTGATTGTTCTAGTTGTAAAATGGGCAGGAGCAAGACTCTTCCTTTTCCCATCAGTAGTTCGTTATCATTGAAATGTTTTGATCTTGTTCATAGTGATGTATGGGGTATAGCACCTGTCATATCCCATTCTCATTTTAAATATTTTGTAACATTCATTGATGACTATAGTCGCTTTACATGGATTTATTTTCTGCATTCAAAATCTGAGGTGTTTGCTACATTTAAAATTTTCTTAGCCTATGTGGAAAATCATTTATCCACATCCATTAAAACACTTTGTATAGATTTAGGGGGTGAATACGTTTTTAATGAGTTTCAGACCTTTTTGCAAAACAAAGGGATAATTTCTCAACAATCATGTCCTTATACACCCCAGCAAAATGGTGTGTCTGAGAGGAAAAACAGACATCTTTTGGACATTGTTCGGTCACTCCTCTTAGCATCGTCTGTTCTACCAAAATTTTGGCCTGAAGCTCTGTCCACAACAGTTCATGTTATAAATCGGCTACCCTCACCGCGCATGAACGATGAAACACCTTATTTTCGTTTATTTCATAAGCATCCTATTTTTTTTCTCATCTCCACGTTTTTGGGTGTGTCTGTTTTGTTCTTCCCTCGGTTGAGCGAACAAAACTATCGGCTCAATCTTCGAAGTGTGCTTTTTTAGGTTATACGAATGATCAAAAAGGATTTCTCTATTGTGATCCCAAGGTAAAACGTATCCGGATTTCTCGTAATGTTGTGTTTTTTGAAAAATCAATATTTTTTTCATCATCATCTAGATCATGATCCATCTCCTGTGTTTTCACTTGTTCCGGCCTTTGGTGATCCGCCGGATCCACCTACGGAAAATATCAAGCCTATTCTTGTGTATGAAAGGCGTAGATGGGAAAACACGATTGCACCTGAGCCTCCTGATTTGTCAGCTTCCTCGGTACTTGACCCAGCTCCTGCTCCAGACATCTCCCAGCCAGTTTCTCTTCGTCGATCATCTCGGCTTTCCCGCCCCCCCTCCCGATCGGTTTGGCTTTACCCATACATCTTTCCTTGCCACCTTGTCTTCTGTTCAGATACCTAATCATTTTTCCCAAGCAGTGCAACATGAGTGTTGGCGGTAGGCCATGCAGGAAGAACTTGATGCACTTCAAGTGAATCACACATGGGATGTTGTTCAATGTCCTCCGTCCATCAAACCCATTGGCTGTAAGTGGGTTTACTCTATCAAGCTACATCCTGATGGTACTCTGGCACGTTATAAGGCTCGATTAGTGGCACTTGGCAACCGTCAGGAGTATGGTATCGACTATGATGAAACATTCGCTCCGGTCGCCAAGATGACAACGGTGCGTACTATTCTTGCTATTACAGTATCACGCTTATGGCCCCTGTGTCAGATGGATGTGAAAAATGCCTTCCTCCACGGGGATCTTAAAGAGGAAGTATACACACGTCTTCCTCAAGGATATGAGTCTCCATCTAAAAATGAAGTGGCACGGCTCCGTCGCTCGTTGTATGGACTCAAACAAGCACCAAGAGCTTGGTTTGAGAAATTTCGTTCTACTCTGCTGAACCTTGGCTTTACTTAAAGTCCCTATGATCCTTCTTTATTCTTGAACAAGACTGCTCAAGCTACCACTATACTTCTCGTATATGTGGATGATATCATCATCACAGGCACTCACAGTAACATGATTCAAAGTCTTTAATCCTCACTTCAAGCTGCATTCCATATGAAAGATTTGGGTCCATTAACATACTTCTTGGGACTTGAGGTCCAACAGTCTAGGAAGGGACTGTTTTTACACCAACATAAGTATGCTACTGACCTCCATGACCTTGCTGGCCTAACTGATGCCACCCCTGTGGACACTCCATTAGAAGTCAATGTGAAGCTCAGGAAAGATGATGGGGATCTCCTTTCCAATCCCACATTCTACAGACGCTTGGTCGGCAGTCTGGTCTAGTTGACCATCACTAGACCAGACATCTCCTATGCTATGAATGTTGTTAAGTTAATTCATGACAGCCCCACGGCATCACCATAAGGTTGCGGTCAAACTGATCATTCGGTACTTTCTTGGTTCTCCGACTCGAGGATTGTTTTTCCCGGTTGGCACACCCCCTGACACTTACGGCTTATTCCAATGCCGACGGGCAGGTTGCCTGGATACTCGCAGATCCACCACGGGCTGGTGTATGTATTTGGGTGAATAACTCATTTCTTGGAAATGCAAAAAGCAGGAAAGGGTCTCCAGATCTTCCACTGAATCTGAATATCGTGCTATGTCCGCTGCCTGTTCCGAAATCCTTTGGCTTCGTGGATTACTTACAGATCTTGGTTTTCCTCAAACATCAGCTACCCCACTTCATGCAGACAATACTAGTTCCATCCGTATCACTGAGAATCCAGTTTTTCAAGAACGTACAAAACATATTGAGGTGGATTGTCACTTCATTCGATATGAATATGATCACAAGGTCATTAGTCTTCCACATGTTTCAAGTAAACTTCAACTCGCAGATATCTTCACCAAAGGATTGCCTCGGCCACGTCATGAGTTCCTGATTTGCAAATTGCTCCTCTTTGACCAGCATCAATTGAAGAGAGGGGGGGGGGGGGGGGGGGGGGGGGGGGGGGGGTTGTGATTAACAGTAGCTGACCCAAGACCCATGTACAATAGGCCCACAAGCCCATTCCCATACCTCACGTAGGATTGGGGATTAGTTGACTCATCTTTATTCTCTTTCCATGTATACAAGACTGTACCACATATTCTTTATATTCTTTCCTCATATAGAGATTGTAATTTGCCTTGATTAAAGGCCAATAGTCTATAAGTAAAGCAAGGACTGATCGAATGGATCATCCAATATTCCAAAGATTATTCTCTTCAACTTAAAGTTCTGGTTCTGTCAATTCAGTCCCTCCTTCGTGGGCACATGCAACTCCACGATTTGCGATAGCTACTTCAGCAGCTCTGTGGTATCAGGTGTATCACAGGGAAGCAAAGAGTGCATGGAGCACACCTCAGAGACGCTGGTGGAGGTACTGCTACTCAACAACCACCTAATAGGCTACCTTCCTTAGTCCTTACAAATTACAAGGTGAGGCCATTAGGGAAGGCGACATTATTGAATGTTGGCTAACTGGCTGATGGGGCAATTCACAGCCATACATTTCTCTCCACTGCTCCACTTGAGTTTTACTCAGGGGCAGATTGGTCCAAAATAAAAGATGAGGAGATTCATAACAATTGTTTTAAAGTTTACCCTTAGTCAAGGGGCCCTCTAGTGAAAGGATAAAATACAGGGGCCTTTATGTAAACGACTCTTATGGTTATTTATAGTTCTACCTAAATACACAACTGTTCAAGCCCTCCCTCGTCATTATGACATGTGATGTGAGACTTGCTTTTGGGTTTTGATTAAAGAGGGGGCAAAAGTTAAAAGTTTATTACAGTGTTTCCGTAGAGAAAGCTAGTCAAGACAGACAAAAAAGGGCAAAAACTTGGTGTACTTACATTATTGCCATCTCAAAGGACTAGTTGAAACAAAAGGGCAAAAGTTTGATATATTTACAAGAGTGCCATCTAGGGAAAAAAGAAAGAGAAAGAAAGAAAGAATTAATGAACCTTCAACCTAGTGATCTCTCAAGTTGGTTATGTAGAAACCAAATCCATCAGCCCATCAGGCTCATCAAGAAAGGGCCCAAATCAAACAATAACTCACATGGATTCTTGTGTAGATTTAGTCAAATCTCTTTATACAGTATATCCTTTGGTACATACCAATTTTGTAGTCAATAGATCTTATACTTAGGCTGTAATTACTAATTAGATTATAATTGATTGTAATTACAGCCCTTAATTGGGCCATCAACTGTTATATAAAAGGGTATCGATTCTATCATGAGGATACGACCAATTTCTGATAAGTCTCTCCTTTATCTTTCTGTCTCCACCTTTACAGGTCATGGCACTTTAAATTTGATCAATCGTTGCGTGCTCCACACATGTGCTCAAAAGTAGGAGTTAATCATTGAAATAATGGCAGATCAATCCAAAATCACATCTAATCCACAACCAACAATGGTGGTTGAAAGATTAGCCGAGATGATCGTCGCAATGTGGACTAACATGAGGGAATTATAAAATTAGATTGCATCTATAAAATATCAATTATCCACGCCGTTGGTTGGGCCAATGTCTGAAGATTATTTCATGCAATTGATGCAATTCAGCTAGGGTCATTGCTTTGGTGCAATGGTAAAAGTCTCGGGTGCCATGCATGATAGCTGCCCTGGGACGGTTAAGTCCGAAGATTTTTTTGGTTTGGACCTTTGTTCGAACTGAACATCCCCCTATAAAGTTTTGCGTGGATTTTGGTCCCTTTCAGCTAAATCCATAATTTCAGGTCAAAATCTTGGATTTCAGCCAGTATAACTAATTTTATATTGTATGATTGTTTTTCTTAGAAAAAAAAAGGTAATTTTCATCAGGTGGAGGAAAGAAAAAAAAAAAAAAGAAAAAGAAAAAGAAGAAGAGGAGGAATGGGAGCAGGATCACCGAAGATCCGCGACAACCTAGTAGGCAGCGATGAGCGTCGATGATGACTGATGGGCAACAACTGAAGGGGTTAGGGGGTTAGGGCAAAATGCAACGGGTTAGGGAGAAATGAAAGAGGGCCAGGTGCTGGGGGGATTTCTATAAGAGGGGCTGAGCTGGGACAATTTTAAAATTTTAAAGGGACCAGGCTGGGGTGAGTTTAAAGGGGCTGGTCCTGGGGTGTCACAATCAAAATTCCTTGAATTCGAATCTTGGAGCATGAGTTACAAAGCTTAAGTCCACAATGTGAGATCCAAACACATTAAATCAAATGCAGCAGAACATTTATATACATTCAATTAACATTTGTCAGAGCATAAGGAAATTCTAAGAAACTTTTATTAAACTTTCATTTCAATTACTAAGCAAAGATTCAAACTACAATTGTGCTAATAAGAAATAACATGGCCAACGAAAGAGCCTTCTTACCCTTAATTTATCAACTAAATGAACAAGTCTAAAATCCACAAAATCCAAAGTAACTAACAAAAAAAAAAAAAAAAAAAAAAACAAACAGTCCGCACCTAGACTATATCATCAGAGCTTCACTCTTGAGTTCCCTGAGGCCCGCCTTCTGATGCTATCTCATTTGAACTATATTCTACCCCGGGATCTGGAAATTACCCCAAAAGAAAGGAGTAAGTTAAAACACTTAACAAGATAGAAAATTTAGCTTAATAATTACACATGAATACAATTTTGAGTACGGACAGGTATGATTTAAAGAAAATTCTGGACTAGCATCAATATTGAAGTGGATGAGAATATGTCACAACTGAATCTAATAGGAATTTCGAGGTAAGGAAATACAAAGTGGCATCAACATGAGTGAAGGCTAGTCCTTTGTTGTAACCCTGCTAGGTTGAAACCTTGATAGTTTGTATTCCATCAGTAACAAACAAAATGGCACATCATCTAACAGTTGTCAGCCAATAATCCTAAAACCAATTGGTGATGGGAAACTGCACAAACAACAACTTATCACCCCCTCCGGCGAATGGCACATCATCTCATAGTTGTCAGCCAATAATCCTAAAACCAATTGGTGATGGGAAACTGCACAAACAACAACTTATCACCCCTTCGGGCGGGACATCGTCCAGACCTGAAGCACAGGCCCGCACTATTGGGAAGTCCCACATCCCACATCGTCTAAGTCTTGAGTTGGACATGGCTTCATATACCTGTTTGGGCCTTCCACCTATCAGCTTAAGCTTTTGGGTTGGTACATGGTTTCTTACATGGTATCAGAGCCGGTTCCGATCCCATCGTTCGTGTAGCCCACGTGGGTCCTGTTGTTCTTGTGTAGCCCCATGTGGTAGCCCCATCCATGAAATTTGTTGTGCCTGCACGTGAGGGGGAGTATTGGGAGGTCCCACATCCGCATCGCCTTAGTCCTGAGTTGGACATGGCTTCATATACCTGTTTCGGCATCTTACACGCACAAGACTACAACGCAGCATGGGGCCTTCTTGCCCTATACAGTTGCGCCTGCACAAACACACAACGCGACATGGGGCATATTTTTTGCCTTGCGTCGTTTCGAACCCAAGACATGTTGGCTCTGATACCATCTTAAAACTCCTTAGCTAATCATTCCTACCAAAACCTCGAGGCGTTAGTACTGGCAACATAAATAGTTTTCAATACTCCCGCTCAAGTGGAGCCCACACCTAAACACTCCCCTTCGAGTGGAACCCGGTCGACACACTTTTTGGTGACACATTTTTTAGCACCAAGTCATTCCTCCTAGGATTCGAACTCGCAACCGGTTGGCTCTAATACCATCTCAAGGTTGCTAGCAAGTAATCCCAAAATCAATTGGCGATGGGAAACTACAAAAACAACTACTTAACACATCATACTCCCTCTTTAGAGGGTATGGCCATCAATTTACTTTTTTACATCAAGATGTACCGTGGTTATCATCATCACCCAAGACTAGACTACAACTAGATAATTAATAACAAAGAAAGTAACTATTTCACAGAGCATCCCTTCTTATGACCAATCACAAGCCTAGTGGTGCCGATCTATTAATTGAGGGTGTTGACAAGGTATAAGTACATGGTCGTGCAAAAGTGATTGTCATCAAGTTACAAGTGCCAAGGAACTTGGGAAGCTACAACTAACAAGAGGTTATAATGAAACTATGATTTCTCAAACCACCAAATTTACTGAGCTTCCATAATCCACAACACTGATGAACTAAATTCTATTCTCAAGGTTACACGGTAACAAAACACAAGAGCAATAGATTGCCCTAAATACAGCAGGATAGATTAATCACATTTATAAACAAGATCGGATAATATCCTATAATTTCCCTAATGTTGTGACATTTGAAGTTAGCATAATTCCCAATCACATGTCAATATAATGTAAAGAGGTTCAAATCCACTACATTACACCATCCCATAGACTGGTAACTGTCAAATACACAAATCCCCAATATTTAGGATTAAATTGGTAACTGTCAAATACACAAATCCCCAATATTTAGAATTTGATTGGTAACAGCCAAATACACAAATCCACTATTTAGGATTAGATTGTTAACAGTCAAATACACGAATTAACTCCTTACGATTAAATTGGTAACAGTCAAATACACAAATCCACTATTTAGAATTAAATTGGTAACAGGCTTATACACAAATCCACTATCTAGGATTAAATTGGTCACAGTCAAATGCACAAATCCACTTTTTAGGATTAAATTGGCAACATAGGAGTAACTCCTAACATACAGAATCCTTTAAACTCCCAAACACCGAACTTTGTGATAGTTGAGGGACCAATCACCTAACATGGGGTTTGGCCAGCATCTAGCTCCCCTCTCTTGCATGTATTCGAATGGTTTCCAGCCCCAATCTATCATACAAGTGTTATTTGAGTTCCCTATTGAGTCAATCTAACCACATTGTTTAATAGATATTATTTTCACTATATTTTGATACTATCTAATCACTATACTTGTAAGTACGGAGTTGGGTCATTACAGCTAGAGTCACCAAATTTAACTCCTTTGCTAATATGTATGTTGATCACAAAATCAGTGACGTATTGGCTAATGTGGACATAGGACAACGAGAGTGTCATCCATTTGCCAATTAACCCAAAATTAGCTCTTTGTCAATAGGAACAAGTTGCACGTTCCATCCCACAAGTCTTAGGATCATGTCCTACCAGTCTCATTTTTTTATCCATCAACAGGGCATATATCTTATCCCATGGTCCTGTTTTTTTGGCATTATGTAGGATGCTAATTTGTAATTTGAACCGTTCAACATTTTCATAGAACTGATAAACCTCACAATGCAAAGTTTCCTTTCTTACATCCCCATAGATTTAAAGAAATATGTGAAAATCACAAAACGACATAATCCTGTTTTTCCTCATTTTCTTAACTATTGTGGGCCCCAAGTAATGATCCAAACCATGCATTATTCTCATAGAAATGATAACCCTAAGGCGTGAAATTTCATATCTTAGATCCTCATGTATTTTGAGAAACATGTGAAAGACACAAAAGCAACTGATCCCCTTCATGATTTTCTGAACTTTGGTGGGCCTCCAACTCCAATTCTTGATCCAACCTGTTCAACAGTCTCATAGAAATTAAACCTAAGTGCATGAAGTTCCATACATTAGATCCTTATAGATTTCGAGAAATATGCGAAAAAAATCCCACATTTTGATTTCTGCACGTTTGTCAGCCCCTGAACTATTCAATTTATTTGAGACCCACTTTTTCATTTGTGGAAATGTGTTGGGGTCCTAGAGCCCATTATATTGTACTGAAACTGAAATAGATCCTTTCTTCCTCTTCTTTTCACGCGCCTGTACTTTAACTTCTTAATTTTTGTATAATTACACATCTAGTTGTAAAACGAATGTGGTAAAATGAACTGCACATGAAATGGATATGAGAAGGGTGCTTCTAAACGAATGTTGTAATATGATTAACTTATGTAAATTTCACATTTGAAAAACTTATACATGTAAGTTTTTACATATGTAATTTTCATTTTCATATCCCATGCATTAAAAATGAAAGACCCTTTAGCTACACCATTTTTTATTCTCATTTTGGGACTAGTTATTCCAAACAAATGTGGAACAGATATTAACTCATTTCACCCCCATCACCTCATAACTTGGAATTTATTGGAAATACATTTTATATAATGGTCTATGGAACCCGGACAAATACCAATGCTGGTACTGGATACTGCAATGATACTTATGGATAAGTTGCATATCCTATTATGCGAACTCTGTCAGTTCATATGGTTTAATTATTTTTTTATATAGTTTTCTGCAGTATAAAAATTCTAGAAAGCAATGCAAATAATGATAATTTCATGAATTTAGAATTTGTTTCAAAGATAATAATCGAACTTCATTTAAAGATCTCAGCATGAGATATAAAACTCATGTTATGAATAGGATAGCCACATCTATTTCCATGCCCTGGATTTAGAAGTGCAGTGTTGATTCTCTGATCCTCGTATCTGTATCCACAACTGCATCCATTTCTGGCCATCGTAGAAAGGATTGCGTGGTCCAGCCTTAAATATGGTAACTCATTGAACTGGTAGGGTCCATCATGGACGGGCCATATGCTCTAATATATGCCTATCAATGAAAGTGGTGAATTGAAACCAATTGTCCACATTTGAAGGGGATCAGATTGAACAATTAGGAATCATGTGAATGATGTTTTCTGGCAGTTCGCAACCACTGTGGCCCAATTATATGAAGCTTTGAGAATCCTCTTTGATGGATTTAAACTCTACTCGTGTTTGCACTTATGTAACAACATTCAGAGTTTTGCAAAAAGAGATGCTCCCAACTTTTATCATGCAACAGTCGTGCAGGTTTTCCACATGGATCGGCAGAGATATTCTCACTGATGCAGCACATGGGATGCGAACGAGACAGGGCTTCATATAACATTATGGTAGACGCATATGGAAGAGCTGGTCTTCACGAAGGTAAAACAGTTCGGATGATATTCTTGCAATGTATCTTCTTCTTAGGGTCATCATTAGATGAATAGGTCTAATCCTATTATCATGTATGCAAGCATACACGTGTAGTATTTTGCAAATTGAAATGAACTGGGATAGGGACCAGGTTTGACCAGAACCAGACACAATCACATTCACATGTCTTAACTTTGAACCATTTTTTTTCTGAAAGACCCTGAACTTATCTGGTTTGCTAAACACCATTTTTCTAGTTAAAGCTGATGGTTAAATTGGCATTTTGAATTTTTGATTACGCATTTTACATATGCTATGTATATCTTTATTTAAAAATACTTGACCTCTCAACCAGTACAAAACAATGGTTCAACCGATCATCATTGTCATCATCATCAAAACCTTGTCTTGATTATGTTGGGTCCACTAAATGAATTATATTTCACCATTTTATGTTAATGATTCTGGATCCATTGGGCCATAAAGCCCAACTCATTGGCTTGACTCATTGGCTTAGTCAAACTGTAATATATTGTACAGATATTTCATTCTATCTTAGGACATAGATGACTAGACAATAACAAAATTGTAGCACTAAATTGTAGCCTTATACAAGGTTTGTACATTATATATATGAAGATCAGTCGATCCTTGGGACATTATCCCATTACAGACTACATTGTCTACAATACTTGTTCTTGTCAGTACTTGTTCGTGACATGGTATCAGAGCCCCTGCTCTAGTGATCTTCAAGATCCAAGTTTTTGTGGATCCTCCTGGTCATCTTCCAAGATCTGGAAGCCATTCAGAGATTTTTATCCAGCCTGATTATCTTTGATCATCACAGATCATCTCAGATTAGGCGTGGCCCACCTATGATCATCATCACCATCTTGGCGGAATCTACCCTTCATGGTCGCCAGAATGTCTTCTTGTTTATGAAGATTTTTTCCATAATTTTTGATCACCAGAGGTAGGTCATGTGCTCATTTCTAGTGTTTGTCAATTTTATCCAAAAGTTTCAATCTCAGCCGTCTAGATTCTCGGATCTTGATCTTTTTTGAGGGGTTCTTCTTCCATCAGTTGTGGATTTTAGATCTCCTATCATCCATCTCCTCTGATCTGTCCAAAGATCATCTGGTGGGGCCCATGTACTGCTCCTCTACCCTGACGGCCTGGACGATTTTCATCTTTTGGTGCACTTCTTCTCCCCTGACAACATTAGCTTCCGATTGTGTGTTTTTTATGGTTTGCTGCTGATTGTTCTGCTGCTATTTATTGCCCTACTGGTGTTTATTGCTGTGTATTGCTATTTGTTTTGGGCATCTTCTCTGCTACTCAATCAGTGCTTGTAAACATATAATTTCTGTGCTTTCCATATTGATCAGAAGCTTGTGATTGGTTTTCTTCATCAGTCTGCTGCTTCATCTGACTGTTTGTTTCAAATGGAGAAATCTGAAATCCATTTAATCAAGTTTAATGGTACCAATTATCCATCTTGGGCTTTTCAATTTGAACTTTACCTAGAAGGTAAAGAATTATGGGGCCATATCTCTGGGACTGATCTCAAACCAACAGAGGATGAGAATAAAATTGTGTCCTGGAACACAAAAGATGCTAAAATCAAAACTTGGATTCTTGGGTCCATGGAACCTCAGTTTTTCATGAATTTGAAACCATACAAAACTGCCAAGGATATGTGGAACTATCTGAAGAAAATATATCATCAGGGGAATTCTGCACGCCAGTATCATTTGGAATTTGAAATTGCAAACTATATGCAAGGCACTTCCTCAATTCAAGAATATTATTCTGGTTTCCAGAATTTATGGGCCGAATTAGATGAAATCAACTATGCAAATGTCTCTGCACAGGCTCTTCCAGAATTGCTAAATATACTCGCAACTAGTCATCGGGATCAATTTCTCATGAAATTAAGGTCTCAATATGAATCGGTCAGATCTAATCTCATGAGTAGGGTACCTTCTCCATCCCTAGATGAATGTCTAAATGAATTGCTGCGAGAGGAACAGAGACAATTGACCCAATCTAGTGTGCTACAACAGACTACTCATGGTGCCATTGATGTTGCCTATAATGTACCCACTCAATCATCGAACTCACCAGTTCATGCTACTTATGCTCCCAAGGGAAAGCAACCAAGCAAGGATGTCAGTAAAGTGCAGTGCTACAAGTGTCATAATTTCGGCCATTATGCAAATCAGTGCAAGCAGCAGATCTGCAATTATTGCAAAGCTTCTGGACATTCGATCAATGAATGCCGCAAGCGTCCTCAGAACAGAAATCCAAAAGTTTACCAGGCTGTCACTGCTACTTCTGGTGCTATTGATTCTTCTTCCATTTCTTCTTCTGCCCCTGCTTTGGCTGCTCCAGTCACTCCTGATATGATCCAACAAATGATCCTTCAGGCTTTTTCCACTCTTGGTATATCTGGTAAAAATCACTCTCTCTCACATTGGTATTTTGACTCTGGTGCCTCCAATCATATGACGTCATCATCCTAGCACTTTTCCAAAATTAAACCATATGATGGAAAAATTCAGGTCCATGCTGCTAATGGTACAAACATACGAATTACTTCTGTTGGTGATATTTCTCATTCTTTACCCTTACATGATGTTTTTTGTTTGCCAAATCTTTCTACCAATTTAATCTCTGTAGGTCAATTGGTTGATGGTAACTGCAATATTTCTTTTTCCTCCTCTGGTTGTGTGGTGCAGGATCAGGAGACGGGGAAGGTAATAGCGAAGGGGCCTAAGTGTGGGCGTTTGTTTCGTCTTCACATACCAACACCGAATCCAAATATGTCTTTGTTTGCTTCAACAGTTGTTTCTAAGAATAATGTGCAGTTATGGCACAATAGATTAGGACATCCAAATTCCAAAGTATTGTTATCTTTGTTAAATTCTGGTCATATCAATAAAATGAAGTTTTTATCTTCAGATGTTGCTCTTGATTGCACCACTTGTAAGCTAGGGAAAAGTAAAATTTTGCCTTTTCCATTACATGTTTCTTCTGCTACTAAATGTTTTGATTTAGTACATAGTGATGTTTGGGGTGTTGCACCAATTGTTTCTCATTCACAGTATAAGTATTTTGTGACTTTCATTGATGATTATAGTCGTTTTACATGGGTTTATTTTCTACATGCCAAATCTGAAGTCTTTGATGTGTTTAAAAAATTCTTGAATTCTGTTCAAAATCAATTTTCAACATGTATTAAGATTTTTCGTACAGACTCGGGGGGGAATATATGTCCGCAAAATTTCAAGAATTTTTACAAGACAAAGGGATTGTATCCCAACGGACTTGTCCCTACACCCCCCAACAAAATGGTGTTGCAGAACGGAAAAATCGTCATCTTCTAGATATGGTCAGGTGTTTGTTATTAGAATCCTCAGTTCCACCTAGATTTTGGCCAGAAGCATTAACTGCGACTCATATCATCAACGGTCTTCCTTCTCCAAAACTTCAAAACACCTCTCCCCATTTCCGTCTTTTCCAAACTAAACCACAATACACATATTTACACACTTTTGGTTGTGTTTGTTTTGTTCATCTTCCAACCCATGAACGTTCCAAGTTATCTGCACAATCTGCAAAATGTGCTTTTCTTGGTTATGCTTCTCATAAAAAAGGTTTTATTTGTTATGACCCACCTCCAAGCGTATTCGGATTTCTAGGAATGTTGTTTTCTTTGAACATCAATATTTTTTTCAGTCTTATCTTGATTCATCTCCAGGAATCACATTTTCTAAAGTACCATCCTTTGATGATGAATGTCTTCCTTCACCTCTGCGATTTCATCCAGACAAGGTGTATGTTCGTCGACGAGGAACAAATGCCACTCCTTTGCCTCTTCTACAAGAACCAGCCCTGGATCCTTCTCCAGCACCAGATCCACCTCCACTAGCTCTTCGTCATTCTTCTCGTATCTCTCGGCCTCCGGATCGATACGGTTTTTCTCATTCTTCATATTTAGCTACCTTATCCTCTGTTTCAATTCCTAATTCTTATTCCCAAGCAGCAAAGCAGGAATGTTGGAGAAAGGCTATGGAAGAAGAACTTCATGCTCTCAAGCAGAACCAAACATGGGTGGTTGTTCCATGTCCAGTCTCGGTTAAACCTATCGGGAGTAAATGGGTTTACTCTATCAAATTGAAGGCAGATGGTACTTTGGATAGATACAAGGCAAGGCTTGTGCCGCTAGGCAACAGACAGGAATATGGCATCGACTACGAAGAACATTTGCGCCTGTAGCAAAGATGACCACAGTTCGCACCATTCTTGCCATAGCTGCATCCAAATCCTGGCCTCTTTTTCAATTTGATGTGAAAAACGCCTTTCTTCACGGTGATCTTAAAGAGGACGTTTACATGCGACTGCCTCAAGGTTTTCCCAACCCATTAGAAGGACAAGTTGCTCATTTGAAACGGTATTTGTATGGGCTAAAACAAGCACCAAGAGCATGGTTTGACAAATTCAAGGATGCGTTACTGAAGCTGCAATTTCAACAGAGTCCTTATGATCCATCATTATTTTTGCATCAGACATCAACAGGAATTACCATTCTTCTCGTTTATGTTGATGATATCATAATCACCGGCACAGATACAGCCATGATACATGATCTCCAAGTTTCTCTTCATCAATCTTTTCAAATGAAGGATCTGGGACCTCTGACATATTTTTTGGGTTTGGAAGTACATCAATCTGAGAAAGGGATGATTCTGCATCAACATAAGTATACTATGGATTTAATTGAATCAGCAGGCCTGTCAAAATCCACACCTGTGGATACTCCTCTGGAACTGAATCTTAAACTCCATACTGATAGTGGTGATCCCCTTCCTGATCCGACATATTTTCGACAACTTGTCGGCGGTCTTATATATTTGACTACTACTCGGCCTGACATTAGTTATGCAGTAAACTTGATGAGTCAGTATATGACCAAGCCTCATCATCTCCATTTAGCAGCTGTTCGACGCATTATCTGTTATCTCCTTGGCACTTCCCACAGAGGCTTGTTTTTTCCTGTTGGCTCTCCAGTGACATTGACTGCCTACTCTAATGCTGATTGGGCAGGTTGCCCTGATACTCGACGGTCCGAACGGGGTGGTGCATGTACTTAGGTGATGCCCTTATTTCATGGAAAGTAAAAAAGCAAGACAAAGTTTCCAAATCTTCAACTGAGGCAGAATACCGGGCTATGTCTGCCGCATGCTCAGAAATTCTATGGCTTCGTGGCCTTCTTGAGGAACTTGGATTCTCGCAAAAATCTCCCACCCCCCTCCATGCGGATAACACCAGTGCCATTCGGATTACAGAAAATCCAGTGTTTCATGAAAGAACTAAACATATTGAGGTTGCTTGCCATTTTATCCGGGATGAATATCTACGCAATATTATTTTTCTTCCGTTCATCTCCTCCAGCCTCCAAATTGCTGATATTTTTACAAAAGCACTTCCTCGACCACGACATCAGTTCTTGACCGACAAATTGATGCTTGTTGACTCATTGGCATCAATTTGAGGGGGGGGGGGGTGTTAATGATTCTGGATCCATTGGGCCATAAAGCCCAACTCATTGGCTTGACTCATTGGCTTAGTCAAACTGTAATATATTGTACAGATATTTCATTCTATCTTAGGACATAGATGACTAGACAATAACAAAATTGTAGCACTAAATTGTAGCCTTAAACAAGGTTTGTACATTATATATATGAAGATCAGTCGATCCTTGGGACATTATCCCATTACAGACTACATTGTCTACAATACTTGTTCTTGTCGGTGCTTGTTCGTGACATTTTAGTCCATCTTTGGCCAAATCCTCGGATAGGTTGCCTTTCTTCAGATCTATCCTTACTACTTTCTTCCATCTCCTATTCGGCATATCCTTTTATTCGTTCCACTAATGAAAGACTGAAATAACCACATTTCTCGTTAAGTATAATATGCATCGTCCCGCCCCCGAGATTAGGTCGGATCCTAACCCGATCTTAAGAGCACTATAATCGAGGCCTGTTAACATTTTCCATCCAATTACCTTTGTGGCCCCAATTCCGGGTGGATCGAAGTCCTCGGTGAGGTTATGAACCATAATTAAATTGCGGAAACATCAAGACATACAATCTGCGTAGATGGTAAGAGAAACACAATACATACTAACCGGAGCGGAACACGTATCAAGAGTGCATTAAGTTCCATAAAGTTACCCAAGTAGTTTAAGTTAAGGTTTCTTGGCCAATGGTACATCCAAGGTCCAAAACACATCCAAAACATCAAAATAAACATAGTCCAAAAGGGGGTATGAAGGCTCTCCGGCGCACGCATGACATCCTCACACTATGTCATCATCGCTCCACTCATAATGTCCGCCATCCTGCGGAACCTCCGTGACCACCTCACCCTTCAGCTCTTCTGGGGCATTGGTACCTATGCACCAAATGTAGTAAAAAAACTGAAAAGTAAATAGATGTTAATAACAATATAATATGTGTTAAGTGGAATAAAGACTATTAGATCATAGAGTGTCAACATAGTAAGGTAGGAATTTTAAGCATGAGTAATACCTGACCATACAAATCAAGCGGAAACATAACCCTAGCAACATACTCAAGCAAAATGCAACCCTCGTAGGCTAAGCATGCAAACCCAGGCAAGCCCAGCAATCCAAAATGCAAACCAATGAAATGCAAACAGCGCAGCTGCACATTACCTCACATATTGTACACTGGCTCGATGGCGTACGACCACCTCTCGTTTTGGCAGACCGTACCACACACATACATACAACAATTTTATTCCACGGGTAAGAGCCCTAAACCGTGGGAGCCTATATCCACCTAGGGGTGCCGACTCAAAGAATCAAGGTCCAAACCTCGTTGGGCATCACCTCATACACATACTTGACATTTTGAGAGACAGAGAAAGAGAGAGAAACACAGAATGAGAGAGATGAATGTCGTCCCTTTCTTGGATCGACTCAAGTATATTTATAAGGGCTTAATACCCTAATTACAATCCTAATTATAATCATTCGTAATCAATTACAGATCCTAAATTTAAGTTACAATCAATCATAGATCCTAAATTTAAGTAAAATCTTTGACTAATTACAAATGGGCCTGGACATGGGCCAAAATGGATGGGCCTTGATTGGCCTGGATTGACACCCCCCCTCAAATTGATGCTGGGGAGTCATAAAGCAGCAATTTGGAGACAAGAAATTGATGACGAGGCCGAGGAAGTCCCTTAGTGAAAATATCGGCAAACTGAAATTCTGTAGGGACATGAGGTAGCCGAATGACATCACGCTTATATTCATCACGAATAAAGTGGCAGTCGACTTCAATATGTTTGGTGCGTTCATGAAAGACTGGATTTGGAGTGATGCGGATAGCCCCAGTATTATCAGCATGCAATGGAGTAGGAGCGGATTGAGCGAAGCCAAGTTCTGAAAGAATTCCACGTAGCCATAAGATCTCAGAGCAAGCAGAAGACATGGCCCTATATTCAGCTTCCGTGGAAGATCTGGACACCCGTTCTTGTTTCTTGCATTTCCAAGAAACGAGAGAATGTCCAAGGTACATGCACCAACCAGTAGTAGAACGGCGTGTGTCTTGACAGCCCGCCCAGTCAGCATCCGCATAAGCGGTTAGATGAAGAGGATTATCCTTTGGATAATAGAAACCACGAGTGACAGTTCGCAGCAGATAGCGAATAATACGCTTCACAGCTACCAGATGAAGATGACGAGGAGCGGTCATGAACTGGCTCACAAGATTAACAGCATAGGAGATGTCAGGTCTAGTGATGGTGAGATAGACAAGACTTCCCACCAGGCGCCGGTATGTATGAGGATCAGGAAGTAGATCGCCATCATCTTTACTTAACTTGAGATTGACCTCTACCGGTGTATCAACAGGTGAAGAATCATGGAGATCTGCCAACTCGATAAGGTCAGATGTGTATTTGTGTTGATTAACAAATAGACCTTTCGGAGATTGATGCACCTCTAAGCCCAAAAAATAATGTAAAGGGCCTAAATCCTTCATACGGAAGGAATCCTTGAGAGAAGCTTGGAGAGAGGTGATCATATCAGCATCCGTGCCAGTGATAATAATGTCGTCAACATACACGAGAAGCACAGTAATACCAGTAGAAGTGCGACAGAGAAATAGAGATGGATCATAAGGACTCTGGGTAAAGCCACTCTGGCATAAGCGACGCTGGAAGGTTTCAAACCATGCCCGAGGAGCTTGTTTTAGACCATAAAGCGATTTCCGCAGGCGACAGACAGTCCTCTTTGAGGGAGAGGGGATACCTTGTGGTATTCGCATATAGACTTCTTCTTGCAGATCTCCATGGAGAAATGCATTTTTGACATCCATTTGGTATAACGGCCAGGAGTGAGATGCAGCAATGGCGAGAAGTATCCGAACAGATGTCATTTTGGCCACAGGTGCAAAAGTTTCCTCATAGTCAATGCCATACTCCTGACGGTTGCCGAGTGCCACAAGTCTAGCTTTGTGTCTATCCAAGGACCCATCAGACTTAAGTTTTATCGAGTAGATCCATTTGCAACCAATGGGTTTAACTGTTGAAGGACACTCCACAATATCCCAGGTGTGATTCTGATCCAATGCATCCAATTCCTCCTTCATGGCCTGGTTCCAACAATCTTGTTGTACAGCCTGCAGATAAGAACTAGGGATAGGGACAGAAGATAGAGTGGTCATCAAAGAAGTATGGGTAAAGCCATACCTCGCAGGTGGTCGAGAATCTCGGGAGGAGCGACGCAAGGCTGGAGTAGGTGCGAAACCAGTGGTCGGTGGAGGATCAGGAGGACGGCCATCTGAAATAGTAGGTTTTTTCCCGTCGGTGATACACAAAATCAGGATTAAACTTAGTAACAGTAGGTTGATCCGTTGGTTGATCCGAGAAACCAGGTAAGAGAGCTGGTGAAGAGGATGGAGGACAATCTATGTGAGTCGGGAAGAAATTCTGATTTTCAAAGAAAACAACATTGCGAGAAACCCTGATACGACGTCCAATGGGATCATAACAAACAAAACCTTTTTGATTAGTGGCATAACCCAAAAATGCACACCTGCGAGATTGCGTAGTTAGTTTTGTTCGTTCCGTGAGAGGAAGGTGAACAAAACAAACACACCCAAATGTATGAAGGTGATCAAACACAGGTTGTTGCCCAAGCAGTTTAAAATACGGTGTGAAATGATCAATGGTAGATGAGGGAAGACGATTGATGAGATAAACTGCGGTGGTGAGGGCTTCAGTCCAAAAACGAGGAGGAACGGAAGATTGAAGGAGAAGTGTTCGAGTTACATCAAGGAGATGTCTGTTTTTCCGTTCCGCAACTCCATTTTGTTGTGGAGTATATGGACATGTACGTTGAGAAATGATTCCTTTCTTGTTGAGAAAAGATTGAAAATCATTGGACACATACTCCCCCCCTGAGTCTGATCGCAAAATCTTAATGCATGTGGAGAATTGTGTTTCAACATAGCTTAAAAAATTTTTAAAAGCATGGAGAACATCAGACTTGGAATGTAATAAATAAAGCCAAGTAAATCTGCTGAAGTCATCAATGAAAGTGACAAAGTACTTAAAATGACTATGAGAAAGAGTCGGAGCAATGCCCCAAACATCACTGTGAATTAAGTCAAAACATGCAATGCTTCGTGTGTTAGAGTGTGGAAAAGGTAAAATTTCACTCTTTCCTAATTTACAAGCATCACATTCAAAAGAAGCAGAATCAACAGGTTTATTTATTAATCCAGTTTGAAATAAATTAGACATGGTAGAAGCATTTGGATGTCCAAGTCTATTATGCCATAACCGAGAATTATTCTTAATGAAAAAACAAAAGAACTGATGTAAGGAGTTTTTCGGAGTAAATGAAGACACTGGTAATGAAAAAAGCCTTCCACGCTTAGGCCCCCTCGCGATCACTTCCCCCGACTCCTGGTCCTGCACAACACAGCCAGAAGGAGAAAAAGAGACATTGCAGTTATTTTCAACAAGTTGACCCACAGAAACTAAATTGGTAGCAAGATGTGGAGAAACTAAAACATTGGTTAATGGTAAGGGACTAGGGGTATCACCAACAGAGATGATGGGAAGATGATCTCCATTGGCAGCTTGGACAGTAAGATGACCAGTGTAAGGAACAACATTTTGTAATTTGAGGGCTGAAGTGGTCATATGGTTACTGGCACCAGAATCTAAGTACCAAGTATTGGAAAGAGAGGAAGCGTTACCTGCGATGTTCATGGAGGCTAAAGCATTGATTATCATTTGGTTTACCATCTCAGGGGTGAGAGGGGCTGGTGATGCAGAGTTTGAGGAACCAGGTTGGGAGGAAGAATCAGACTGCAGAGAACTACTGAAGTCAGATAAAGCATATGATGGAGTGGTGACGGTGTAAGCACTTGGAGCGGACTGCACTGACTGCACATAGTTGCGGGAAGTAGAATTGCGAGCCTTCTTCCGGCATTCTTCGATAACATGACCAGTGGCTTTACAATACCGGCATATTTTTACCTTGCATTGATTGGCATAGTGACCATATTTCTTACAGTTATGGCACTGAACTTTACTGATGTCCCGAGGAGGAGGTCTGACTGTAGCAACATATGCAAGAGGAGTCTCACTAGCTGTCTGTTGTTCCAGAGTAGTTCTAGTAAGCAGACGTTGTTCTTCCCGCAGAAGTTCCTGAAGACAGGTATCCAGACTTGGAAGAGGAGCCCTGCTCATCAAGTTCGATCTAACTGTTTCAAACTCCAGACGAAGTTTCATAAGAAGCTGATCTCGATGACTACTTTGCTGCAACGGAAGCAATTCTGGTAAAAGTGCGGCAGATACCGTGGCAAACTTAATCTCATCATATTCAGACCCCAGGCGGCGAAAGCCATTGTAATACTCTTGAATTGTCTGGGTGCCTTGAGTGAATTGAGAGATTTCAAGTTCCAATTGAAACTGTCGAGCAGCATTGCCTTGTTGATAAATTTTCTGAAGATAGTCCCACATTTCACGGGCAGTTTTGCATGGTTTTAAGTTGAGAATAAAATGTGACTCAACAGAGCCCAGCAACCATGTCTTGATTTTAGCATCCTTTGTTTTCCAGGCTAAAATCTTTTTATCATCTTCCATAGGTTGAGGTTCAGATCCATCAATGTGTGCCCATAATTCTTTTCCTTCCAAGTAAATTTGAAATTGGAAGGCCCATGAAGTATAATTTGTGCCATCAAATCGAATCAGGGTTATCTCATGTTTATCCATTACGACAGATCCAGAAGAGGCACACAAAGCAGTAGCAGCAAGGAGAATAAGAATTCCAACCAAGAGACAATTGAACCAACAGCAGCAGTAGGATTGGCAATCACAGCAGTAGACAATAAATGTGCTGTTTGGCTCTAGTAGTGGGCCCCACGAAGTTGCCCAATCACAGATCAGATCAGATCTGTTTGTGAATGATGAAAACCACTACCAGCAGTATAAACTTGGATGGAATTGGATAAAAGAACCACAAAACTAGACAATCGAGATGAAAAACAGCAAACAGTGCATTAATACAGCCACTGTGATACACGACGACCTGGTCGTCAGTGTATAGATCTGTATGTGGATCCCAGGAAATGATCTGCTGACAGATCTGAGGAAGAGGATGAGTGCACAACAAATTTCCACAACTATTGGAAGCAGTTTCAGGCAAAACTAATCCAAATCAAAACTTTTGAACGGCTGAGATGAAAAGATATTGACCAAACTGTCGATCCACAAAAATTGATATATGGCCTACCTCTGATGATCCATAAATCCTGAGAAAATCTCCATAAAGATGTATAATTCCAGGCGACCAAGATGGGTTGTGTCAGCTGAGAAGCAGATGATCAATGGTGGGCCATGTTAGCTCTGATGCGATCAGAGGATGCTGACTGTCGACTGGACTGTAGTTTGATCACAGATGATCAAAAACAGGGAAAAAAATCTTCACAAATCCAAGAAGCTTCTGTCGACCAAGATGGGACTAATTTGCTGATGTAGTGATGAAGATCACAGATGGGCCACTCTGATCAGTCTGAGATGAACAGGGAAGATCAGATATGATCTGGCTGAAGAAGATGATCTCAGATGATCATAAACAGGCTCCCAATGATTGGAAGATGAGTTAGGAGAAGATCAAAGATGATTGACCAAGCTCTGATACCATGACATTTTGAGAGACAGAGAAAGAGAGAGAAACACAGAATGAGAGAGATGAATGTCGTCCCTTTCTTGGATCGACTCAAGTATATTTATAAGGGCTTAATACCCTAATTACAATCCTAATTATAATCATTCGTAATCAATTACAGATCCTAAATTTAAGTTACAATCAATCATAGATCCTAAATTTAAGTAAAATCTTTGACTAATTACAAATGGGCCTGGACATGGGCCAAAATGGATGGGCCTTGATTGGCCTGGATTGACAATACTAAACCAAACAGAGAAGACTACCCCATACGTACGTTTCAAACAACACACCCAGGCCACAATCGGGTAGCCCTCGATGCCCAACCCCTCATTGAGTCCACACACATACACACCGAACTAATATAAGTCATAACGGATGGAGTGGATACATGCTCACGTCATGTAGTATACGAAATCCCTAACCTAACAAATAGTTTGATTAAGGAACCAAAGGGGTAGAATACTAACCGACCTAGGTTTGGTGTAGTCCATCATGGATAGTGATGGCGTAGCCCGAAGGCCACGATGAAGATCTACACCTCCGACGGTGAGATTGAGCCCTAAGATCACTTAGGGAAATAACCACAGTAACTCACGATTCTGAATTGTATTAAAATTATCGCATGACTATTACAATCGGAAGCTACTCTCTATATATAGAGTATTACTATTGTTCCTTAACAACCAAGACATCTTAAAATAAGAAACTACCTAATCTTAATCAAACTAGAATTTAGAAAGCAAATATATTAATCAACTCTACTAATTTAGATACTAGCTAAACTAATGATAGGGATATTAGAAATAGAGATCATGTGGACCCCATCAAGCAGGTCCATCAAAGCCTGCGGGTCCTGAGCTTTGATCGCCCTACATCAACTCTCCTCGGCTTAGAAAAACTCGACTCCGGCGAGATAATAGCCTGATATCTCTCGTAAAGATCGTATTAAGAAGTTGAAAATCAGTAGCTGTAATCCACGTGGCATCGGAGAGTGGACGATTCTTCCAATCCACAAGAAACTTCTGAAATCCCCCTTGTCGAGTGGAGACAATCTGATCATCAAGCACATCAACAATTTTATCTGCAGGGGCTAGTGAGGGTGGGAGCTGAATCTCCTATTCTACGACGGACTGTTGTGGTCATGGCCCATATAGAGTGTGAGATCTTCAACATTGAAGGTAGCATGTAATCCAAGATCTGGTGGTAAATCCAACACATATGCATTAGGACCAATTTTCTTGAGAATCTTGAATGGGCCAGAATTGCGGGGGTGCGTTTTTTTATTGGCTCCCGGCGGAAGGTGCTCTGGACGATTTCAGAGCAGAACCATATCGCCTTCCTCAAACTCAACGAAACGGCGGCGCTTATCTGCATGGTCTCTATAAGAATCATTGCTTGCGGAAATATGGCGCCTGACTTCTTCAAGAACCAGCTGCATATGGCGAATAAAAATGTCTGCATCATAACTTGGTCTTGCTTCTACATGTAGGGGAACAAGATCAACCGGTAGACGTGGTCTGGTGCTAGTAACTGCTTCAAAAGGAGAAATCCCTGTGGACTGGTTGACTGAGTTATTATATGCGAATTCAGCCATAATAGGCAGAACCTGATCCTATGTGGTAAGATGGTCTCGCACTAAACAACATAGCAGATTCCCAAGGCTACGGTTGACGACTTCTGTCTGACCATCGGTTTGTGGATGATGGGTAGTAGAAAAGTTCAGCTTTGTTTTGGACATGCCCCACAATGTTTTCCAGAAGTAGCTAACAAACTTTGTATCTCTGTCAGACAAAATGGTCTTTGGAAGTCCATGCAGACGGACGACTTCCTTAAAGAAGAGTTGTGCAACTTTGTAGGCATTTGCTGTGTTGGTACAAGGAATAAAATGAGCCATTTTTGAGAAACGATCCACAACCACAAAGACAGAGTCCACTTTTCTGCGGGTCATAGGCAGTCCAAGTACAAAATCCATGCTGATATCCTCCCAGGGGCCCTGGGGAACTGGCAACGGCTGATATAATCCCGCATTCTTCTTGCTTCCTTTGGCCAATTGACAAGTACGACAACGCTCATAGATACGAGAAACATAGGGTGTCATGTGTGGCCAGTAGTATCTATCTCCGACAAGAGCAAAGGTCTTATCACGACCCAAATGTCCGCTGTATCCTTCGGAATGGAGTTACTTGATAACATGCTCGCGAATAGATGTATTGGGCAAACAAAGGCGATTACCATAAAATAAATACCCATCATGAATGCTAACGTAAGGATTCTCACTATGGAAGGCAATCGGATGTCCCTCTTGGCTAAGGACACTTCCAATTCCAACAGTGGACGCATCGCAAGCAACTTCGAACACTTTGTCAAAGTCTGGCAGGCGGAGGACAGAAGCCTCTGGGATTTTATGTTTGATTTGCTCAAAAGCTTGAGTTGCGGCATTGGTCCATTTGAACTCGCCCTTCTTTAAACACTTTGTAATTGGGGCAGTGATACTGCTGAAATTCCTCTTGAATCTCCTATAGAAGGTAGCCAGTCCATGAAAACTCCTCACTTCAGTTACTGTGGTGGGGAGTGGCCAATCCATAATTGCTTTGACTTTTTCTGGATCCATTTTGATGCCTTCCGTCGATATGATGAATCCCAAGAATACAACTGAACTGCTCATGAAGGTGCACTTCTTGAGATTGATGTAGCGTTCACGACGAAGGAGATGGCAAATAGTGTGGAGATGAGTGAGATGCTCCTCCCTGGTTTTGTTATAAATAAGGATGTCGTCAAAATAAACAATGACGAATTTCCCAATATAAGGCTGCAGCAGATGGGTCATAACCCGCATGAAGGTACTGGGAGCATTTGTTAACCCAAATGGCATGACCATCCATTCATAAAGACCATTTCTGGTTTTGAACGCTGTCTTCCACTCATCATTTGTGCGGATGCGAATCTGATGGTAACCACTTCTCAGATCAATCTTGGAGAAAATGGATGAATCTGTCATCATGTCAAGCATATCATCTAATCTGGGAATAGGAAATCTGTATTTTACCGTGATCTTGTTGATAGCTCGACTGTCTATACACATGTGCCAACTTCCATCCTTCTTAGGGGTAAGAAGGGCGGGTACACCGCAGGGACCGAGACTTTCTTGAATGTACCCCTTGTGTAACAGATCATTCACCTGCGGTGTGAGTTAGGCGTGCTCTGCTTGACCATCCAATATGCATGTAGATTCGGTAGTGAAGAGCCTGGGACTAGATCAATGGCATGCTGTTTGTCCCGCATAGGTGGAATATTATTTGGCATGTCATCCGGAATAAGATCGGAGAAGTGTTGCATGAGTGGTTTGATTGCTTCTGGAATGCACTCGTGGGGAGAGTCACCTGTAACCTGTCTGATCACCAAGGCATACATCAGATCCTGATTTCTGTTTTCCTGTTCAAATTTGCCCATGGTTAATGTCTAAGGAGTGGCGGCTTCTTTTGGGGCCTTAGCAGAGTGCTGGGGTGGCAGTGGCCATAATCGGGTCTTGTGTCCTTTCCACATGAAAGTATGGGTGTTTGTGTCATTATCGGTGACAACCTTCAACTTCTTGAGCCAAGGGCGACCAAAGAGTATGTGTGTGACTTTCATAGGTATAACATCACATTTGATTTTATCTTCATAAGAACCCAGTGTGAAAGGAACTATGCACTGCTTGTCAACCGGAATAGTTGAATCATTTACCCAAGCGATTTTGTAGGGCCTTAGATGCTTTGTTGCAGGGAGTTTGAGCATTTCCACAGCCTCTTTAGAAATAACGTTCATAACACTGCCTCCATTAACAATCATACTGCAAGTCCTGCAGTGAACTCTAGAGCGAAAGATAGGTGCATGATTAGAATCCTGCTCATCCTGTTGATCTTCTGTGATCAGAAGATGACGGTCAAGATAGACAAGTGGGAGACCATCAGTGGATGCAGGAAGTACTTCATTGCAAAGGCTTTGAGTGTCTGCAGGTTTTTCCATCTCAATGTGATCATCATACTCTTCGCTTTCTTCAGCTTCATCGTCTGCATAAAGATTCCTATGAGGACATTCTCCAGCCTTTTTGCTGGCAGGAATGGCAGATCATGTTAACACTTGTAACATAAAGCCCACTAGGCCCAGGCCCATTCATTGTAACTTATCCATTCATTGTAACTTATCTACACATATCGTGGGATTAGTTAGGATAGAATCAAATCAATTGTACAGCTTACTTTCCATAACAGATAGATTGTAATTAGTTTGATTTGCCTTGATTAAGGCTAAATATGTTTATAAAAGAGAGAAAGGATCGTCCATGAAAGGGATCCTAGAATTTCCACAACTATCAATCTCTTCATACATCCTGTCACAACCTGTCATGGTATCAGAGCTACTGTTACTCTAGCTTTGTCTCTGTGGATCATCTTGTTCATCATCTTGTTCAGTCGACAGTCATCTGCATTCTTGCAATCAATCAGATCAAGGATCTGCATGCAATCTTCACTAACACACGTCTGTGATGATATGATCACAAGTGGCCCACCAGTGATCATCATGGCATGTTACAAATCATCTACAGCAGTGGTCGCCTATCTCTCCTAGTTATTCTGAAGATTTTTTCAACATTTTTTAAAGATCAGAGGTAGGTCATTTGCTACAATTTGTGATTTTCCAATTTTCTCAGATAGTTTTGATCACAACCGTCCAACATCTTGGTTTGTGGATGGATTTGGATGCATCTTGTCTTGTTGGAAAGAGATTTTGAGTCTCCTTGAACTTTGCAGATCTGATTCTCCATCAGATCTAGCTGTGGACCTCACACAAGGATTTTGAGGCCAAAATCAAGCTCGCCTGGCCTATTTTTTTGGTGTTTTTTTTGTAAAAATTTGTGCAGTCACTTTCTGCACTGCTGGGATGCACTGTTAGCTATTTATTGCCTCTCTGGAGCTTTGGATATTCAGCTTCTTTGTTAGTATTGTTCATCAGAACTTATCTTCTTGGTGTCTGTGCTTTTGAGTTACAATTATGGACAGCCACAAAAGTGAAACTTATTTGATTAAATTCAATGGGACAAATTATTCTTCCTGGGCATTCCAATTTCAAATATACCTTAAAGGCAAAGAGTTATGGGGACATGTTGACGGAACTGATCCTGTACCTTTAGAGGATGTAAAGGCTGTCTCTAAATGGGCAACCAAGGATGCCCAGATCATGACTTGGCTTCTGGGGTCGGTTGATCCACAATACATTCTGAATCTTCGGCCCTATAAAACAGCCAAGGGAATGTGGGATTATCTCCGCCAGGTGTATCAACAGGATAACTCCGCCAGACGTTTTCACTTAGAACATGAGCTATCTCAGTTTAATCAAGGGACAATGTCCATTCAAGAATATTACTCTAATTTTATCCGTTTATGGACGGACTACACTGAGATCATTTACTCAAGTCTCCCTGATGCCTCGATTGCGGTGGTTCAAACAATTCATTCCACTAGTCAACGGGATCAATTCTTGATGAAACTGCGGTCTGAATTTGAACAAGTTCGTTCAAATCTGATGAGCCGGGTGCCTCCTCCATCCATTGATTCATGCCTAGGAGAGCTTCTTCGTGAGGAACAACGACTTACCACCCAAGCTGCTCTTCACCAAGCTATATCTTCAGGACCACTAACGGCTGCCTACCTTGCTCGTCCTAAACAGCAAATCAGGGACATGTCCAAAGTACAGTGTTACTCTTGTCAGAAGTATGGCCATGTCTCCACTCAATGCGATCAGAAATTCTGTTCTTATTGCAAGCGCAAAGGCCATGTTCTTCCAGAATGTCGGCGCCGTGCTCAGTCTTCCTCCCAGAAGGCGAATCTAGCAACTTTGGATGCACCTATTTCTGCAGATAGTCCTGCTGCCACTACCATCATGCCTGCTCACCCTTCTTCTTCATCCGCCCTTACCCCGGAAATGGTTCAACAGATGATAGTAAATGCTTTTTCTGCTCTTGGTCTCTCAGGTAAACCCAAACAATCCCACTCCACTTGGTATATGGATTCGGGGGCTTCTAATCATATGACTCATTCTTCTGATACTTTATCTCAAGTAAAGCCGTATGATGGAAATCTCCGCATCAATACCGCAGATGGTGGCAGTATACCCATTACTGCCATCGGTGAGATTTCACATCCCTTACCCTTGAATCATGTCTTTCTTTCTCCTCAATTATCTACAAATTTATTATCTGTTGGCCAACTCGTTGATAACCATTGTTCTGTCTCTTTTTCGCGTGCTGGTTGTGTGATACAGGATCAAGCATCGGGGGAGGTGATAGCGAAGGGACCTAAGTGTGGTCGTCTTTTTCCGCTACAACTTTCTACACAAGATAGGGATTTGTTTGCCTCTGCTTTGTTTTCTGCTTCAAGTTCAAATAAAAATCAATTATGGCACAATAGATTAGGCCATCCTCATTCTCGTACTTTGTTGTCATTGTTTAAATCTGGTTTGCTTAATGATAATAAAATTTCTCTTAAAGATGCTTCTTTTGATTGTTCTAGTTGTAAAATGAGCAAAAGTAAGACTCTTCCCTTTCCTATCAGTACATCATTATCATTGAAATGTTTTGATCTTGTTCATAGTGATGTATGGGGTATCGCACCTGTCATATCCCATTCTCATTTTAAGTATTTTGTTACATTTATTGATGATTACAGTCGCTTTACATGGATTTATTTCTTACATTCAAAATCCGAGGTGTTTGTTACTTTTAAAATTTTTTTAGCTTATGTGGAAAATCACTTCTCCACATCCATTAAAACACTTCGCACAGATTCTGGTGGTGAATATGTTTCAAATGAATTTCAAAATTTTTTACAACACAAAGGAATCATTTCTCAAAAATCTTGTCCTTATACACCACAACAGAATGGCGTGTCTGAAAGAAAAAACAGACACCTTTTGGACATTGTCAGATCACTTCTCTTAGAATCATCCGTTCCGGCCAAATTTTGGCCTGAAGCTCTGTCCACAGCAGTTCATGTTATTAATAGACTACCATCCCCACGTATAGAAAATAACACACCTTATTTTCGTTTATTCCACAAGCATCCTACTTATTCTCATCTCCATACGTTTGGGTGTGTATGTTTTGTTCTTCTTCCCCCAGTTGAACGAACAAAACTATCTGCTCAATCATCTCAGTGTGCTTTTCTAGGCTATGCGACTGACCAAAAAGGATTTCTCTGTTATGATCCGAAAGTAAAACGTATCAGGACATCTCGTAATGTTGTGTTTTTCGAACATCAATATTTTTTTCAGCATCATTTAGATCATGAAAATCCTACTGTGCTTTCTCTTGTTCCTGACTTCTGTGATGATCATGTTCCTTCCTTGGACTCTACCAAGCCTATCCTTGTGTATGAAAGACGTCGGCGGGGAAATACGGTTGCAACTGACACTCCTGATTTGTCAGCTTCCTCGATACTTGACCCAGCTCCTGCTCCAGACATTCCTCACTCAGTTCCTGTTCGTCGCTCCTCTAGAATTTCCCGCCCCCCTGATCGGTTTGGTTTTACCCATTCATCCTTACTTGCTACTTTGTCTTCTGTTCACATTCCTCATCATTTTTCTCAAGCAGTGCAACATGAGTGTTGGCAGCAGGCTATGCAGGAAGAACTTGACGCACTTAAAATGAATCACACATGGGATGTCGTTCCCTGTCCTCCATCCATCAAACCCATTGGCTGTAAATGGGTGTACTCTATCAAGCTACATTCTGCTGGTACTCTTGCTCGTTATAAAGCTCGGTTAGTGGCACTTGGCAACCGTCAAGAGTATGGTATTGACTATGATGAGACATTTGCTCCGGTGGCCAAGATGACAACAGTGCGTACTATTCTTGCTATAGCAGCATCTCGTTCATGGCCTCTTTATCAGATGGATGTGAAGAATGCCTTCCTCCACGGAGATCTTAAAGAGGAAGTTTACATGCGCCTTCCTCCAGGATATGCTACTACCTCTACTCACGAGGTGGCCCGGCTCCGTCGCTCACTGTATGGACTCAAACAAGCGCCCAGAGCTTGGTTTGAAAAATTTCGGTCTACTCTGCTTCATCTTGGATTTGCTCAAAGTCCCTATGATCCTTCCTTGTTCCTCAATAACACTGCTCAAGCTACCACTATTCTTCTAGTATATGTGGATGATATCATCATCACAGGCACTCACAGTAAAATGATCCATAGTCTTCAGTCCTCGCTTCAAACTGCATTCCATATGAAAGACATGGGTCCTTTAACATATTTCTTGGGTCTTGAGGTTCAACAGTCTAGGAAGGGATTGTTTTTACATCAGCATAAGTATGCTACTGATCTTATTGATCTTGCCGGCCAAAAGGATGCAACTCCTGTGGACACTCCATTAGAAGTCAATGTGAAACTACGAAAAGATGATGGGGACCTCCTTTCCGATCCCACCTCCTACAGACGTTTAGTTGGGAGTCTCGTCTACTTGACTATCACTCGGCCTGACATCTCATATGCTGTGAATGTTGTTAGTCAATTCATGCAAGCCCCACGCCATCATCATCTGGTTGCTGTCAAACGGATTATTCGGTACATTCTTGGTTCTCCGACACGAGGCTTGGTTTTTCCGGTTGGCACGCCACTCACCCTAAATGCTTATTCTGATGCCGACTGGGCCGGATGCCTGGATACTCGCCGATCTACTACAGGCTGGTGTATGTATTTGGGTGAATCACTTATCTCTTGGAAATGCGAAAAGCAGGAAAGGGTCTCCCGGTCTTCCACTGAATCCGAATATCGTGCTATGTCATCTGCCTGTTCTGAGATCCTTTGGCTTCGTGGCTTACTTGCAGATCTGGGGTTTCCTCAGACTTCTGCTACTCCTCTTCATGCAGACAATACTAGTTCCATCCGTAATCACTGAGAATCCAGTCTTTCATGAACGGACAAAACATATTGAGGTGGATTGTCACTTTATTCGCGATGCTTATGACCGCAAGCTCATTACTTTACCCCATGTTTCCAGTCAACTCCAACTTGCGGACATTTTCACAAAAGGATTGCCTCGGCCACGCCATGAGTTCTTGATTCACAAATTGCTGTTGTTTGACCATCATCAATTTGAGGGGGGGTGTTAACACTTGTAACATAAAGCCCACTAGGCCCAGGCCCATTCATTGTAACTTATCCATTCATTGTAACTTATCTACACATATCGTGGGATTAGTTAGGATAGAATCAAATCAATTGTACAGCTTACTTTCCATAACAGATAGATTGTAATTAGTTTGATTTGCCTTGATTAAGGCTAAATATGTTTATAAAAGAGAGAAAGGATCGTCCATGAAAGGGATCCTAGAATTTCCACAACTATCAATCTCTTCATACATCCTGTCACATCCTGTCAGATCACTTCCCTCTTGTCAGTACGTCCTCGCGCATGAGGATCATTTTGTGGTGCCTGTTGCCGCTGATTTTGGGGAGGAAGTGGCCGTTGTGGTACCCCTTAGGTTTGATTTTGCTGTGCTGGTGGTGGTCTCAGTCGAATAAACGATTGTTGGGAGGTATTGGAGGTTGTATATTGGACCCCTCGAGTAGAAAACTCTCTGGCTTGGTATCTTTGCCTCCGCAACTGAATTTCATGCTGTGCTTTGTGGGCTTTACAATAGGCTTCGCGACATCATTGAAATCAAACATAGAAATTCATTGCCGAATATTAGGACGTAAGCCTTCTGTGTATTTGTTGACGATGAGTCCACCATTAGCCCGCATATTACAGCGCACTATATATTCGCGAAACAGATTGGTATACTCATCTAGAGAAGAGGCACCTTGTTGCAGACTAAGGTATCCTTTATGTAGGGAATCAATATAGTCAGAAGGAAGAAAATCTTGCTTGAGTCGCCGCTTCATGTCTTCCCACTGCAAGATAGGATGCCCAAAGGCAAGTTCACTGTTTTCAACACTTTGCCACTACACGCGTGCAGGACCTTTGAGCTTAACTTTTGTGAAGGCTATCTTCTGGGCATCATTCATTTTGTACCACGCAAAATAGTCGTCGAGCGAATTGAGCCAGTCGACGAAGGCCTTGGGATGGAGATCCCTTGAAAAGTCACTGATCTCTAGTCGCACCTTTCTAGTGATGTCATCTGTATGTGGTGCACCGCGTGGCTCATCATCACCATGTTCAATTAAATGGCGCTGTACCATGTCAAAGATGGTCTCACGATGCTGATGCTGAGGACCAGGTGGGATTAGATTCACTTGGGCCCTTGGTCCGGATGCCTGGGGAGCAGGGGTTACTGGATTGATCTGAGTCTCGGTTCCAGATGTTTGTGGATCCAGCTCTGTGATAGCAGATTCTATTATTCCTGTAGCCTGAGTTCCTTGAAGTTCAGTAAGAACAACTTCAACAAATTCTAGTTGCTCAATCACAACGTCCATGTCATATCCTAATTTAGTCAATTGCTTATCCCGCTGGTAATTAGTGAGATACCCGTGGTATTGACGTCCTCGGGTGGCCATGAAATTTTTTTCTTTTTTTTGCTGTGGGTGGTGTTCTGGGTCAGGTTGGGCCTGGACTCAGATAAGGCCCAAACTGCAGAATGGGAGCACGTGGAGACGTCCTTTGGTTGTCTTGGGTTTTGCGCAGGAAAGAAGATAAGAGGAAAAATGAAGCTTCTTACCTGTTTCGATTTGGGGAGAAATCGAAGAGGGATAGGGCTGCTGGATGACGACGATGCTGGAGAAGATGGCGTGGTGACGGATGGCTGCTGGATGACGACGATGTTGCCCTCTGGTGCGCGGTAGACTTCTGAACGCCGGATTCCCTTTTCTGTCTACTTCTCTCTTTTGCTCGCTGATCGTTCTTTTTTTTTTGTTTATTTTTCTCTTGGGTTTTGGGAATGGATGATCTGAGAGGGGAGGCGGCTGGGATAAAAAAAATGGCTTGGTCTGGGTTCGGTGGCTACTCGAAGAGAGATATGTGGTGGTGGGGTGGGTTTTGTGGGTTCAGGTAGGGCTAGATTAGGGTTTGGTGATTTGGGATTTTGGGGAAAATTTGTTTAGGGTTGGGATTTGGTTCGGGAGTGGCTGATGGGGTTGTTAGGTTAGGGATTTGGGGTTTTGGCAGGATGGATAAATGGTGTCTGTGTTGGGATGGACATGAGATGGGAGGGATTTGCGAATTGGGAGTGGATGCTGTGAGGTCGGCTGTAACAGACGTGAGATGTAAAAAAGGATTTTTGGATTCATTTCCTGTGTCTGTACATTGGAGCTTCTCTCCCATTAAATAGGATACAGTTGCCTTATCAAAGGCTACAAAATTGCTAATCTAATCTAATTACAATCTATGATTAAAGAAAGAGAGAAATCAGCTAATTACAATCTATTTAAAAGGAAGAAAACTTGTACACAGATTGACCAAATCCAACGAGATTGGATACCACCATGTTGGGCCTAATTGGGCCAACTTGAATTTGACACCCCCCCTCAAATTGATGCTGGGGAATCCACAAGCATCAATTTGCTAACCAAGAACTGATGTCGAGGTCGCGGAAGTCCCTTTGTGAGGATATCTGCATTTTGAAGATCAGAAGGGATGTGAGGAAGGCTAATCACATCACGCTTGTATTCATCCCGTATAAAATGGCAATCAATCTCAATGTGTTTAGTGCGTTCGTGGAAAACTGGATTAGCAGTAATACGAATTGCACTAGTATTGTCTGCATAGAGTGGTGTGGCACTATGAGCAGGAAATCCGAGATCGGAAAGTAACCCGCGAAGCCAGAGAATTTCGGAACAAGCAGCAGACATGGCACGATACTCAGCTTCGGTGGAAGATTTGGAGACCTTGTCTTGTTTCTTACATTTCCACGAAACCAAGCTATCCCCCAAATACATGCACCATCCTCTGGTAGAACGACGAGTGTCCGGACAACCAGCCCAATCAGCATCTGAGTATGCTGTGAGTGTCAGGGAGTTGTTGGCTGGATAAAATAAGCCACGGGTAGGTGTCCGAATTAGATATTTGATAATCCGTCGGACTTGCAGCCAAATGAAGATGTCGAGGATCAGTCATGAATTGACTGACTAAATTGACTGCATAAGAGATATCAGGACGAGTTATCGTCAAGTAGATCAAGCTGCTAACGAGGCGACGATATAGAGTGGGATCAGAGAGAGGATCACCACTGTCTTGCTGAAGTTTAACATTGACTTCTACTGGAGTATCGACGGGAGCAGATCCTTGAAGTCCAGCCATTTCAATTAATTCAAGAGCATATTTATGTTGATGAAGTACGATGCCTTTTGCGGATTGATGAACTTCAAGACCTAAAAAATAGTGTAGAGGGCCAAGATCTTTCATGTGGAAAGATTCATGAAGAGAGGCCTGAAGCTGTTGAATCATATGTGCATCAGTACCAGTAATGATGATGTCATCCACATAAACAAGAAGCATAGTAATCCCTGTAGAAGCATGATGAAGGAACATGGATGGATCGTATGGACTAGGAAGAAACCCCAATTGGCCAAGAGCATTTTGGAATTTTTCAAACCATGCCCGGGGGGCTTGTTTTAGGCCATAAAGAGAACGTCGCAGTTTGGCAACAGCACCCGGGATGATGGAGGAAACTCCCTGAGGAAGGCGCATGTAAACATCTTCTTTGAGATCACCATGAAGAAAGGCATTCTTGACATCCATCTGGTATAGAGGCCAGCATTGAGATGCTGCAATGGCAAGAATAGTCCTAACAGTTGTCATTTTTGCTACAGGAGCAAAAGTCTCTTCATAATCAATACCATATTCCTGCCGATTACCCAGAGCGACAAGACGCGCCTTATACCTAACCAAAGTCCCATCAGGTTTAAGCTTGATAGAATATATCCACTTGCAACCTATTGGCTTAACAGAAGAAGGACACGGAACCACATCCCATGTATGATTTTGCGCCAGAGCATCCAATTCATCCTGCATAGCGTTATTCCAACACTCATGCTGCACAGCCTGGGAATATGAGTTTGGAATAGAAGTAGAAGACATGGTGGCCATTAAGGAAGTGTGGGTAAATCCATAACGAGTTGGAGGTACTGAAATCCGAGATGAACGGCGTAATGGAGGGTCTCCAGTTGGACCAGAGGCAGCTTGGGGATCGTTAGAGGGACTATGTGTGGTCCCAGCTTTACTCCGCCTTTGATAAACCAAATTAGGATCAAATTTAACAAATGGTGTTTTATCCAAAAAACCAGGGAAAGAAACAACAGGTGAGGATTCTACATAATCAAGATGTTGGAAAAAATATTGATTTTCGAAAAAAACAACATTGCGAGAGGTACGAATGCGCCGTATGTGAGGATCATAACAAAGAAACCCCTTTTGATGACTAGCATATCCTAGAAATGCGCATTTAGCAGATTGTGCAGTAAGTTTGTTACGCTCAGAAGGAGGTAAATGTACAAAACACACCGATCCAAAAACATGTAGATCATCATAGGATGGTGTAGTGTTGTATAATCGATAAAAAGGACTTTCATTTTCTAAAGAAAAAGATGGTAATCGATTTATAAGGTTGGCAGCAGTGCTAAGAGCTTCTGTCCAAAAACGAGTAGGAACAGAGGATTCAATGAGAAGAGATCGAGTAATATCAAGCAGATGTCTATTTTTCCTTTCAGCGACCCCATTTTGCTGAGGGGTATAAGGACAAGTTTTTTGAGAAATGATTCCTTTTTGTTGTAAGAAAGTTTGAAACTCTGTAGACACATATTCACCTCCCGAATCAGAACGTAAAATTTTTATGCAGGTGGAAAATTGATTCTCAACATATGCTAAAAACATCTTGAAAACATTAAAAACATCAGCTTTAGAATGTAACAAATAGACCCATGTAAATCTACTATAATCATCAATAAATGTCACAAAATATTTATAATGAGCATGAGACAAATGAGGAGCAATACCCCAAACATCACTATGAACTAACTCAAAACACCGAGTGCTATTGGAAGTAGAGACAGAAAAATGAAGAGTCTTACTTTTTCCCATCTTACATGTAGCACAATCAAAGGAAAGAAACTTAGAAAAACCCACTGAGTTTAACAATCCAGAATTAACCATGTGAGAGATGGTTTTAAAATTAGGATGTCCAAGCCTACTATGCCACAATTGACAATTATTTTGAGCAGAAAAACAGAAATCATTTGCTGAATTATTCCTAATTGGAGCAGAAAGATCAAGAGAAAATAAGCGTCCATGCTTAGGCCCCCTTGCGATCTCCTTCCCTGACATCTGGTCCTGCACAACACAACCAGAGGAAGAAAATGAAACGGTACAGTTGTTTTCAACGAGTTGTCCAACTGAAAGAAGGTTTGAAACTAAATTGGGACAGTGATAAACATTTTTTAAGGGCAAAATACTGGAAATATCTCCAATGGCAGTGATAGGAAGGTGTCCGCCATCGGCTGTTTGAACATGAGTATTGCCAGTATATTTTGTCAAGCTAGACAGTTGTGCACTGGAATGAGTCAGGTGATTTGATGCTCCGGAATCAAGATACCAAATGGAAGAAGGGGTTTTAGATTTACCTGTGATGCCAAGTGCAGAAAATGCATTGACAATCATTTGTTGAACTAGTTCAGGAGTGAGAGCAGGAGAAGATGAACCAGGCTGTGAAGGCACAGATGTGGATGCAGCATCAGCAGTAGAATAGTCTGTCGTGGCAACATAGGCATTTGGAGTCCGAGTTTGAGGACGGCGGCGACATTCACTAATGATGTGTCCCTTCTTCTTGCAGTAATTACAGAATTTCTGGTTGCATTGTGTGGCAAGGTGGCCATATTTTTTGCAAGAGTAGCATTGGACTTTGCTCATATCCCGAGTCTGAGGAGTCAGAGAAGACTGTGAGATCGGAAGAGCTGGAGTGTTCCCTTTAGCAGAGTATGCAACAGGATAAGTCACGGTGTGCTGCTGTTCCAGATGGGCTTTTGTGCGAATACGTTGCTCTTCTCGTAGGAGCTCATTCAAACAAACATCCAAAAATGGTAATGGACTTCGGCTCAGCAGAGATGATGTAACAGTCTCGTATTCAGGACGCAATTTCATCAAAAACTGGTCCCTATGACTGGAGGCTTGAAGATCTTGAATAGTTTTAAGAATATTGTTCGGAACAGATGCATACTTTATCCCATCGTATTCAGCCCACAAATTACGAAAACCAGAATAGTAGTCCTGAATGGACAAGGTACCTTGACTGTATTCTGCAATTTCACACTCAAGTTGAAATTGTCGTGCAGAATTTTCTTGATGATAAACTGTCTGCAAGTAACCCCACATCTCCTTGGAGGTTGAATAAGGTTTGAGGTTCAAAATCAGATGAGGTTCCACAGCCCCAAGAATCCATGTTTTTATTTTTGCATCTTTTGTATTCCAAGTAGAAATCTTTTTATCATCCTCGAACCAGAAACAAATCCCCATAATTCCTTGGCCTCAAGATATAATTGGAATTGAAAAGCCCATGCAGGATAGTTTTTACCATTAAATTGAATCAATTTAACTTCTGTCTTCTCCATTTAAAGAGCACTCGAACCAGAAAGTGAGAAATCAAACCACAGAGATGCAAGATAAAGCTTCCACACAAAAGTAAACAGCAAAGAGGCGTCCAGAAGTGAACAGCACAAGAAATTGCAAAAAAAACAGTCCAAAAACAGTCCAGTCGACCAAGAACTTCTTGGCTGGATCCCTTCGTGGGGTCCACACAGAGATCTGATGGAAGATCAGATGAGCGACTAGAGACAATGATCAAAATCCCTTTCCAACAATGTAGGTTTCAACAAAATCCAGGCTGAATCCAAGATTTTGTGTGGCTGTGATGAAAACTATTCCAAAAAAGTGAATAATCACAAGATGGATCAGAAAGCCTACCTCTGATCTGTGAAAAAATCTGAAAAAATCTCCAAAAAGACCAGGAGAGATGGGCGACCAAGGCTGGAGAGAAAGTGACGATTTGGTGATGATCGCAGGTGGGCCCCTGATGAGATGCTCCAAGATCCTTACGAGAACAGTGCCCAGAACCTTAATTGGTTGCCTGATTTTACTTGCCGAGTCAAATAAACGTTCACAACCTTCTGAAGCAACCGTTGATCAAGATAGAAAGATGTCTCAGATGAACTTGGGCTGATCTGTGGTGGGCCACAGAGATCAGACTACAAGAGGTTGCAGATCTTTGCTTGTTCTGGAACTAGGACAGATCCTTGATCTGTTTGCTACACGAGAGAGAGAAGAATTTCTCTCTGATAGAGTTCTTGAGGTTTTTCAGAAGATGAAAAACTGACAGCCTTTACAAGAGAGGCTCTGATACCATAACAGACGTGAGATGTAAAAAAGGATTTTTGGATTCATTTCCTATGTCTGTACATTGGAGCTTCTCTCCCATTAAATAGGATACAGTTGCCTTATCAAATGCTACAAAATAGCTAATCTAATCTAATTACAATCTATGATTAAAGAAAGAGAGAAATCAGCTAATTACAATCTATTTAAAAGGAAGAAAACTTGTACACAGATTGACCAAATCCAACGAGATTGGATACCACCATGTTGGGCCTAATTGGGCCAACTTGAATTTGACAGGCTGTGACGAGATGGTGATGATGATGACTGAAGATGATGAATGGTGGGGTAATAGTGGATGGACAAAAAATAGGGAGATCGGATACAGAATTGCCTTGAATCGGCGATCTCAACCGGTAATCTGAGATTGATCGTCGGCTCGGATACCAATTGATGGCGTAGCCCGAAGGCCACGATGAAGATCTACACCTCCGACGGTGAGATCGAGCCCTAAGACTCAAAGCCCTAAGATCACTTAGGGAAATAACCACAGTAACTCACGATTCTGAATTGTATTAAAACTAGCAACAACACCCCGTGCTTAGCCCGGGGCAAAAAATAAGATATTTCATTTTGAATTTATTAGATATCAAAATTAATTATAAACATATAAGAATATATTCATGCATATTTATATAAAAACAATCAACACATCTTTAATCACAAATACAAGTGGTCAACATCAATAATAAACTATTATAAAGATAACGTTAAAAAATCCATTCAACAGCAACATAAAAATAATAATAACATCAATAATTACTAAAGAAGATATAGAAAAGCGAATTTTGTTAATATATATAATATTAGTAATAAGAAATGCATTCATGTTTTTGTTACCCATTGCTAATTTCAAACCCAATAAAACAAAGCCACCTCATTTGAACTTGTTTGTGCAACAAGAGGATTCTAGTTTATTCAGATTTTTATTTCCTCATGAGAATGGAATTTTGTATTTTTGTAGAAAATAAAAGTCCTCTCTATTAAGGAAAAATGATTCATTTTTTTCTTCTATTCAAGAAAAATACATCACACTAAACAACATATTCAACCAAAAACATGAAAGTTGGCCACACATCCAATAAAGGGTTAATATTGATATAACACCCATTTCAACTATCAATTATCATGAAAACGTACGAATACACGAGATTTGCATTTCCCATACACCCCCGGACCACCAAATTTCCTCATTAAAAAAAATTTGCCCAAGTTAAAAGCTCTTCATCCAAAACGTGTCCGGCCATCACTCTTATTCCTATTTTTTTATTTCTATTCATGTCAAAGTCTAGGCTACCAGGTCATTAGGTCACCCCTTCATTCCTTTCTTTATTTCCACTACAGGTACAGGTCACACGTCTTCTTCCATTCAACACAAAACTTGTTTATGAGATGAAACTCGACGCCCAAAGAAAACCGGGCCACTCGAATAGTGGGTCCCACTTATCAAGGGTCAAGATCAGTCCCCACCAGCAAGGTCGCCCAGCCAAGTACGGCCAAAGGATCGAACGAGATTGTGATAAATCACTCAGTGGGCCCCGCCACAGTCAGTTATGTAAAATAAAAACCCCCATGTGAATGAGAAAGGATAGGTGTGATAAGGATGGAAGAGGTTGTTTAGAGAAATTGTAGAAGATATGATAAAGATGTGCGTTTGTTATCTTTATAAAATTTTGAATGAAATGGAGAGATTTAGGGAGGTGATTTGGAGAAGATAATTGAAATGGATATTTAGGGAGGAGATTTGTTTTAGATGAGTGTGGTGGCCCACCTTTTCTTCTATATTTCTTTGAAAAGAGAGACATTTTAGGGATGACGTGGCACCCCTCACAGCCCAGCTCTCATACCCAAAGCTCTGGGTGATTTTATAAGTATTTTTCTGAAATGAGAGACTTTTTAGGGATGAGGTGGCATCTCTCACAGCCCACCTCCCCCTTTGCTTTAATATATATAATTATCGCATGACTATTACAATCGGAGGCTACTCTATATATAGAGTATTACTATTGTTCCTTAACTACCAAGACATCTTAAAATAAGAAACTACCTAATCTTAATCAAACTAGAATTTAGAAAGCAAATATATTAATCAACTCTACTAATTTAGATACTAGCTAAACTAATGATAGGGATGTGGACCCCATCAAGCGGGTCCATCAGGGCCTGCGGGTCCTGAGCTTTGATCGCCCTGCATCAGATAGAGTCCATATGGTCCATCATAGCGGACCCACGGGCTCGGAATGCCTACAAGGTCATTTGGTGCTTCTGAAGTTATTGGCGCCTCGCGGTCCCGCTTGCCACTTACATGGCTCCATGTCGATTCCATTCACAATTACGGACCACCCATGAAGAGGTGCCAAGCTCACACACACCTCCTCACCAAAAGCCATTCCCGATCTATTAATTACCTAGGCCAAGGGCCAATAATACAGAGCACTATTAAAACCATTGACACCATTAAACCCATTGAAAACATTGAAACCATTAGAAGCCCATTAAAACCATTAGAACCCATTGAAACTGATGATGCCAAAATAGGGTTTCGGACACCACCGATCAAGTAATAAATGTAGTAAATGAAGAGAGATGAGAGATTTATAGTGGTTCGGTCAAGATGACCTACGTCCACTGCAGAAAGGCAGAGATTGCCTGTGGTGTTTTACTTCCTCAATGATTATTACAAACTAGAGGAATACAAGCGTCGAAGTGAATAGAGAGAGATCAATCATTTTTCAAGTGCTGGTGGGGCTCCTCGATTTATAGTCCTCCCCTAACAGATGGGGACGACTCTTCAGCAACGTTCGTCCTTGGAGCCCTCGAACTGCCCTCGCGCTGGAGGAGGCAGGTGAGGAACTGCCATCGCGCTGGACGAGGCAGGTGAGATATTTCTCCGCAGGACCTGGTAGGAGCGGGATTGCTTCTGAAGCAACGTGGCTGCCTTGACTTGGTCTCTTCTTGGGCTTGGACCTGGGCTTCATCCTCATGGGTTGGGCCATTCGAGCCTGACTCATCATTTGCCCCTCAATGCACCGTGCCCAAATAATTTTTTGAAAGGGGGCATTGATAGATTCAGGTCTCTTCTCCCTCCGAAATATTTTTCCTCTTTTCCGGTTGTAATCCAGGTCTGGGCGAGCATTGGAACCGGAGAAGCCTGGGCGAGCTTCGGAACCGGAGAAGCCTGGGCGCCCAGGGAGAGATGGCCTGGGCGCCCGGGGGACTTGGTCGCCCGGGGTCTGGGCGCCCAGGGAGAGATGGCCTGGGCGCAGAGGAGACTGGCGGGCGCCCCTGCGCTGCTGGGCGAGGAGTCAGTGTGGGTGATGGGCGTCCCTGCGCTGGGCGAGGAGGAGGTGGGCGCCCTGGGCGCCTGAGGAGTGATGGGCGCCCGGGGGAGTGAGTGTCTGGGCGCCCGGGGAGTGAGGGCCTGGGCGCCCGGGGGAGTGATTGTCTGGGCGCCCGGGGAGTGAGGGCCTGGGCGCCCGGGGAGTGATTGTCTGGGCGCCCGGGGAGTGAGGGCCTGGGCGCCCGGGGAAGCCCTGGGGGTGGAGAGGCCCTTGGGCGCCCAGGGGGAGTCTGGGCGCCCGGGGAATTCCTTGGGGGCGTGGAGAGGAGGTCTGGGCGCCCGAGGGAGTTATCCTGGGCGCCCAAGGAGAGATTGGCGCCCGGGGAGAAAGTCCTGGTCGCCCAGGGGGTTATTTGGCCTGGGCGCCCGGGGAGAAAGTCCTGGGCGCCCAGGGGGTTTGTCCAGGGCGAGCTTCGGGCCTGGGCGCCCGAGGATGATGGGCGCCCAGGACTGAGGAAGGAGTCCCCAGGTCCCGTGGTGGCCATTACGTATTCTTTTTTTTTTTTTTTTTTTTCGGGGGCGCTGCCCCCTGGGCCCCCGCGAGCTGACCGGTCAGCTCGACCCCCGCCGGGGGACACCCCTGGACCCCCTCTGCGTAGCGCAAGATATATCCCTTAGCATATGAAAATTTCAAGATTCTGCCCCTCGGTAACTTCTGATGGGTCATCCCAGAAGAAGAAATGAGAGAGCTTCTCAAGATGAGGAGAGGGCTGCCAGCTAGGAGAGGGCTGCGCCAGCTGGAAGAACTTCCGAGGCTGATCTTTCCGCGGCCCGCGAGAGGGCGACCAGGCTTTAGACCGAACTCTTAGTAGCCTATGAGAGGGCGGCCAAGGCAGCGGCTGAGCTTGTGAAGGACCTTGAGAGGGCTTCGCTCAGTGAGGCTGAGCTTCTGGAGACCCGCGAGATGGCTCACCGAGCTTCTGAAGACCCGCGAGAGGGCTTCGCTCAGTGAGGTGAGCTTCTGAAGACCCGCGAGAGGGCTTCGCTCAATGAGGCTGAGCTTCTGAAGACCCACGAGAGGGCTTCGCTCAGTGAGGTGAGCTTCTGAAGACCCACGAGAGGGCTTCGCTCAATGAGGCTGAGCTTGTACAGACCCGTGAGAGGGTGATGCTCAGAGAGACCGTTGTGGAGACAGTGACTGGGGCAGTACATGAGAGAACTGCTTTCCCAGATATTGCCCTCTTAGGCTTCGTGCTGACTGAGGGGCTTGATGATTGTAGTGGCAGCTCTTATGATGTCGATGGTGATGTGCTCCTCGACCTTGGGCGCCATGATGTTGGGCGCTCAAGTGAGGTGCTCCTCTACCCTGGGCGCCATGGTGATGGGCGCCCGGTGAGGTGCTTCTCGCCATGGAGCATGCCTCGGCCAAACTGATGATGTCTATGGTGATGCCGAGGACAACTTTGAGAGTAGGGTTGTCCTGGCTGATAATGACTCATAGGATGGCCTTGCTGATGCTTTTATTGCTGCGGGGTCATCTTGTATCTGGAGCAGAAATGTGCCCAACAACGGCATTGAGAGGATGGGCGCCCTGGGGAACTCCCTGGGCGCCGCCATGAGGATGGGCGCCCAGATGGGGAGGTCCCGGGCGTGGAGCGCTTGATGGGGAGCTCCCTGGCGCGCCCAGCTGAGGATGGGCGCCCAGATGGGGAGGTCCCGGGCGTGGAGCGCTTGATGGGGAGCTCCCTGGCGCGCCCAGCTGAGGATGGGCGCCCAGATGGGGAGGTCCCGGGCGTGGAGCTCTTGGAAGTCCCTGGCGTGATGCTCCCTGTGGTACTCCTCCAAATTGTGCTCCACCTTGCCTTGCCAGCACGAGTTGTAATATCTGCTGGTTTTGGGTGGCTACCAGCTGTTGCATGGTCTCCAACATCTGCTGAGGAGTGGGAGCAGGAGCATTCAGGGTAGGAGTGAGGTTACCCTCGCCCTCTGCTCGTCTTGTCGATCTAGTGGTGATCACCATAATTTCTGAAGAAGATGTGTGAAGTGAGAACTTTAGCTTTGATTTTCGTTCCCCACAGACGGCGCCAAACTGATGATGCCAAAATAGGGTTTCGGACACCACCGGTCAAGTAATAAATGTAGTAAATGAAGAGAGATGAGAGATTTATAGTGGTTCGGTCAAGATGACCTACGTCCACTGCAGAAAGGCAGAGATTGCCTGTGGTGTTTTACTTCCTCAATGATTATTACAAACTAGAGGAATACAAGCGTCGAAGTGAATAGAGAGAGATCAATCATTTTTCAAGTGCTGGTGGGGCTCCTCGATTTATAGTCCTCCCCTAACAGATGGGGACGACTCTTCAGCAACGTTCGTCCTTGGAGCCCTCGAACTGCCCTCGCGCTGGAGGAGGCAGGTGAGGAACTGCCATCGCGCTGGACGAGGCAGGTGAGATATTTCTCCGCAGGACCTGGTAGGAGCGGGATTGCTTCTGAAGCAACGTGGCTGCCTTGACTTGGTCTCTTCTTGGGCTTGGACCTGGGCTTCATCCTCATGGGTTGGGTCATTCGGGCCTGACTCATCAGAAACCATTGAACCCATTAAAACCATTGAAACCATTAAAACCCATTAAAAGCTATGAAGCACGGACACGGATACAATATGATACGGATACAGAGATACGCCATTTCTCAAAAAAGTAGGATACGATACGTCGGGGATACGTTAATTTTTTTTTTATAAATATTTTTTATATGACTGTAATAAAAATCCAACATTATTTCAATCAAAATAGCCATAAAATATGCACTTTCATTGATTTAATCATCATTAAACATTACATTCAATACTACCAAGTTCAAAATTCAAGTTTCACCAACTACTACAGAAAACATAATCATATATTCCCAAACAAACAGACATTGCATCCACTTAAACTTCAATGGCCTGACCACCAGGTCCACCACCATCTCCTCCATCGCCATCTTCACGAAAGAGCACGGCCTCCAATTCTGGTTCATCAAGGGAGAGTTGTGCAATCTCAAGCTCTCCAGCATCCTCAAACAAATCAAAAGCATTCCATCAATATCCCACATCTTGGTTTCTCCTTTCATATATCGTGGAGTTCTTCTTGAAAGAAGGTGAAGATTGCTGTAGGTGCAGAAAAAATATGTCCCACAATAATCGAGGTGCCTTAGAGGACTTATCCAAATGAAGAAGATGACCTGTTGCCTGAAAGCCTGAAAGGGAAGAGCAAACGGTCAGAGGACCCTGGCCTGGGCGGCGCAAAGCTCTCCGATGCCTAAGTCAGTAAGTGAACTGGAACAAAGGAAGGAGAGGAAGAAGAGAGGCAGAGTAACGACTCTCCATTTTGGATTGTGCGTACCTTGCATGTGAAATGAGGCTCTATTTATAGACGAATGGACGATATCTTTGGATGATATTTTAGTGTGGGTCCCATGACTTATAGGGAAGTCATCATCAGCCCACAAAGTAATAAATGCGGTCCATTCCAGCCCACTTTGCATTTAATGCCAGTCGGATCAGCCCACATCGCATTAAATGCGCGTCATGCTAGGCCAGATCGTGTTGGACGCCTTTGGCGGTGGGGGTACCATCGGATCCACCCTCGGGCCTTGCCCTGATTTGGCTTCAGTCGCTGGATGCCGCCTTGTCAGTGATCTGGCGAAGATTGTGGACGGCTGGATGTCGCATCTATCTCACTGGCTCGCGCCCCTATTCCTCCACATGTCTGATGACGTGGGGGGCGAAGGGCGCGAGTGGAGATTCTCTCTTGCTTCGGCTTTCGTCCCGGCTCCTTCGGCCGAGGTCGAGCTTTCAGCCGAGGTGGGCACCTGGGTAGCCGAGCTCGGCGCTAGCGGCCCGGACCTGTCTGACTTCGGCCGAGGCCTCTGTCCTGGTAGCCGAGGTGAGTCTGGTGCCACGTGGATGGCACGCAGATGGCACGTGAGAATGCTTAGTCCCATCTGATGGCCGTGATTAGCGTAATCCTGGAGCTTTAGAAATCTCCCCACACAATTGCCCCCTAGCTTGTGACCTCTTAAGCGTCCTAGCCTTTAGGGTCAGAAGCTAGAGAACCTGTCTGGAGATGCAGCGATCATTGCTTGACGTCGCTTCAACTTTTCTTAGGCAATAAATGTTTCGTCCTGTCCGTCCCGGGAAGCGAACCGACGGCTACACGTGTAGCTTCTTCACTAATTGCACTGTCTCATTGATGGAACAGGCGCGGATTGCGAAATCCGTCTCTTCGAATTCGAAAGTGGCGCCCAAAGAGCGTTTTCCTTCTATAAATAGGGTCGCCTCCTTTCTTTCTTTTTTCTGATTTCCTTTGCCCTTGCCTTCGATTTCTGCTCTGCTCTTCGAGATCTCTCTGGCGAGGACAACCGTAGGACGCGCCCAGACCCGTTCTTGACTCGCCCTCCTGCTTCTGTAAGTAACTTCGTGCCCCTGTCTGTTTTTTAGGGTTTCTCCACCTTTAGGGTTTCTTTCCGCTATCTTCTTCTTTTAGACATGGGCACCCCTAGGTTTCGGTTAGATACAGACGAGGGCATAGCTAGGTTTAGGGCTACCTACAACATCCCGGAGGGAGTTCGCCTCAGGCCGGCGGATCCCATCGACTATGCCACACGCGGCTGGTCCTGCGGCTGGATGCCGTTCCCTCTGATCTCCGTGATCGAGGGCGGGGTTAGATTTCCTCTGCACCCCCTGCTTAGGGCCTGCCTCAGCGTGTGATCGATTACCCCGTGCCAGCTGATGCCCAATGGCTTCAAAGTCATTATGGGCACGGCAAAACTGAACGAGATCTTGGGGACCAACCTGGGTGTTCATGACATCAAGGATGTCTATGACATCTGCAAGGCTGGGGGAGACAATTATTATCTCCGGGTGAAGCAGCGCCGAAGAGGCTTCGTCCTGGCCTTGGAGGATTCCAGTAAGAACGTCGAGGAAGACCTCTTCTGTGTGTCAGGGGACTGGGAATTCGGCGCTGGTGAGGACAGGAGACTGATGGTCCCTCGCCACCTCGGGGCCGTCCTAAGTAAATACTGCTTCTTTTCTCTGTTTGTTTTGCTCAACCTTTATGTTGCCGAGCTGATACTCTTGTTGTTTGCGGTGCAGAACTGCACGCGAGGCGACGCCGGGCTGTGAGCGAAGGCTGGAGGAAGAACGTTGACGACCACAAGAAGGTCGAGAGATACAAAGGGCACGAGACCAGATCGGCCTGGAAGCTGCTGGGGTATACGCCGAGGTACCGCGGCCACTACAGGAGAATCGGAGCAGCTCCGGAGGACGAGCCGCAGCCTGATCATCCTCCTGTCACCTTGGCCGTGCCTGCCGGGGTTCCTTTGATCGACCCTGCCGCGAGCCGAGCTGCGTCTAGCGCTGAGGCATCCACTTCTTCTAGCTCGGGGTCGTCGAACCTGAGAGAGATAGTAGACGCTTACTCGTCCGACCAGGAGGAAGGAATGGAGGGAGGCTCGAGAGTGCCTGGTACCAAGGATCTGGCGGCCAAGTTTAGGCAAAGATCCTCTTCTTCTGCGACACCATTGTCTGCCAGCATGCTGCTGCCACTTCTGCTCCTGCCCCCACACCGAGCGAGGGAGCGCGGCGACGCTCTCTGGATCGCCCGAGGGAGGGATCTCCGCCCAGGAAGAGGTCTAAGGCGGGTGAGAAAGACTCGGGGGCTGAACAGCCTCCGAAGGGTAAGACACCTGCGCGAGCTCCTGGGGGTAAGGCTCCGCCTGAGAAGAGTGCGCCGGCTAGCAAGGTGACTGGCGGGGCGGCCCGCGAGCTCACCGTCTCGGTAGGGCAAGGGTTCGGATCTGCTTCCGGTCCTCGTACTGCCCCGGCGGCATGGCGACCCAAGATGGAGACGCAGCCCGGGAAGCCTCTAAACGTCGAGGACCGATTGATGGGGAACACCGACGTCATTGGAGCCCTCGCAAAAGCTTGTGCCTTGCCGCGAGACATGGAAGTGCACGCGAGGTATGACAACGAAAGCCTGTTGGTCTCGGCGATTCAGGCTAATCTTTTGGTAAGTATCTTCAACGCCTTTCTTTAAGTGCTTTAGCTATCAAGTGCTTTAGCTCGGCTGCTTTTATTCGACTTACTTTTTCCTTTTGCAGAACGTGCAAAGACTCCTGGCAGTGATGGAAAGGAGTGACAAGAACGTTGTGAAGGTCACCCAGCTGGAGTCTGAGAGGGAGAGGCTGAAGAAGGAGCTGGAAGAACTGAAGAAGGGTAGCACCGAGGCGACCGCTCAGCTGGACGTAGCTCTGGTCAGCGTCACTGAACTCACGTCGAAGACTCATCAACTAAAGGGTGATATCTGGATGAAGATCAAGAGAATCGCCGAGCTGGAGTCGGACCTGGCCAGAGCGAGGTCTAAATCGGCGGATGAGGAGACGAGGCTGCGCGGCGAAGTGCTGGCCGGGCGCGCCGAAATCGAGAAGCTGAAGACAGGGAGTGCCGAGCTGAAGAAGGAGAATGCTGGTCTCAAGGCTTCTCTGCTGTCCGAGGCACGGTCCTCTTTCCAGAAGGGGGTGGACCAGGCCACCGAGGAGTATGAGAAGCAGGTGGAGGAGATCACCTCCATTCTGTTCGAGGAAGGGTGCTTGGCTGCACTGAGGCGTGCTGGGGTTCCTGAAGACCACCCCGTCTACTGGAACTTGCCGAAGTATGCCGACCCAGTTCCTGTGCCGAGCCCCGCACCCTTGGGCGAGAGTGCCCCAGCCGAAGCCCCTGCAGCTGAACCTGTCTCGGACAGCGCTCCAACTGTTCCGCCTGCCAGTGATGCCCCGGTCGCGTCTCAAGGCGAAGCTCCTTCTGCCCCTGCTGCTGGTGACGTGCCAGACAAGGCTGTTGTCGTAGCCGAGACCGCTGGTTCATCAGAGTCGGTGATCATACTGGTGGAGTCGCCGAAGCAGCAGTAGTTATACCTTGTTCTTGCTTTTGCTCTTTGTAATTTTTCTTTTCTATCTTTTGCATGTAACCTTCAGCTCTGTAACATCCTTTTCTCTCTTTCCCTTTCTTTTGAGTTCGGCTCTTTTACGCCTGAGTCCGGTTGAATGCTTTTAATGTGACGTGACGTGTGAGCCTTGAGTTGGAGAGAGTACCGAACGATCTTCGTAGTTATCTGTGCTGATTCTCCGTATTTTGAAGACCATAAATAGAAGTAAGTGTGGCGGTATGGCCAATGAGGAAAACGAGCGGATGGCTCCACGTGGCGCCATCGGAACCGCTGGTCAGCATGTAGGAAGGCGTGCATCTCACGTTGGGCGTGGGAGATCTCGCCTCGTAATTCCCTTTGAAGACCGGGCCCTTCTTCTCCCTATAAATAGGAGTGGCAAGCTCGCCATGGGAGAGAAAAAAGAACCAGGACATCTGGCAGTCATGCTTGGTAGAACATTAGGAACATTTGACCCGGGGGGAACCCTTGCGCCAGAAGACGGCTTCCTCCGAGGGGGACAGTCTGTCATAGTCTGCACGCTTTCTGAAGACGATCCTCGTGGACTACGCGCTCTCTAAACGCGGGTCCACGGCCAATCCTCTCCGACGCGGCTGTATTGGAATCTTTGCAGTCGTGGGTTGGTAGCGCCCCGCTCGTTTGGGGGTCTTGTTTTCATCCCACAGGGCTCTGCGTGGAATCATGCTGCAGATCTTCTTGTGGGATGTCAAGACCTCCGAGCGGCGGGCGGGATCAAGAGGTCCTTGGACCGAGGGGGCTCTTTTTTGCAAAGTTTGGTCTAACTGACCATAGGGTATTGTAGAGCTCTGTGAGGTTCAAGGCCTTCAAGCTACCGATCCAGAGGGTGTTGAAGAGCTCAGGATGCCAAAGATCGGACCGAAGAGTCAGTGAAGATCAGAGTCTCCCAGTCTTCATTTCTTTTTTGTTTTCAGAGGACTGCGAGCCTCCTTGCTGTACTTCGCTTTCTTTTCTGTAATCCTTGTAATGATGTAATTACAATAAATAAAAAGAACAAGCTTTCTGATCATATGATCTGTGTACAGTATTTCTTTTTTTGCTTGTACTGTTTTGCTGTACTTGTATTTTTGTGCTGCTGTTTTGCACTTCAGTGCTTGCACCGCTCTTTTTCTTTCGAAGACTGTCATTGGCCGAAATGGACCACCATTGGCCGAGGTGAACTGTCGTTCGCCGAGATGAACACAAAGTCTTGAGGGTCTCGGCTTCGCGAGCCTTAGTTCGAGAATGATCTCGAGGGGTGTATGAACCCGGAATTTAGGAAGCAACTGGATGTATGAATCTGAAGCCTCTTCCAGGGTCAAGGAACCCAAACTTTAGGAAACGACCGGATGTATGAATCCGAAGCCTTTTCCAGGGTCAAGGACCCAAACTTTAGGAAACGACCGGATGTATGAATCCGAAGCCTTTTCCAGGGTCAGGGACCCAAAATTTAGGAAGCGACTGGATGTATGAATCCGAAGTCTCTCCCAAGGTCAGGGACCCGAAGCTGCCGGACTCAGACAAGGCGAGATGACACAGATTGATGGCAGGGCAAATGCTGCTTTCATTGATTCTGAGACTCATGTTACATCTTTAAAAATAGAATTTCTTCAAGTGGGATGCATTCCACGGTCTCGGCAACGGCTTGCCTTCTAAGTCTTCGAGCTTGTAAGAGGATTGTCCTGCCAGTGAGACCACCCTGAATGGGCCATGCCAGTTCGGGGCCAGCTTTCCTTTGTTCGGATCTTTGTCAGCTGGCAGGGTCTTCTTCAGAACCAGCTCTCCTACGGAGAAACTTCTTTCTCTGACTTTTTCATTGTATCCTCTGGCTAGCCGCTGCTGATAGTTAGTCAGTCATACACTACGTCAAAAACGCTAAAAAACCACAGTCAATGGCCGTGGTTTTTAGCTTTTAGCCACAGATATGACCGTGGCAATTGCCGTGGCGAAGAATAGTGTAGTATTTCAAAAGCCACAGCTCGAACCCGTGGAAAATTTAAAAATTACCACAGCCATTACATGTGGATAACAATAAAATAAAACCACACACAAAACCGTGGTTGTTTTACTTTTTTTTAAAAAAAAACCACAACTCGAACCTGTGGCAAATTTAAAAATGACCACAGCCATTACATGTGGATAACAATAAAATAAAACCACACACAAAACCGTGGTTGTTCTAACTTTAAAAAAAAAAAAAACCACTGCCAATGGCCAAGGTTTTTTTTTAATTTAAAAAAAATACTTTAAAAATAAAAAAATAAAAAAATGCACCTGTTTTGTACCAATAAGAATAAACTAAATCAATCTTCCACAACAATAAATTAAATGGTTCTTCCAAAACATCCAACCCAAACTGGTATATAATAATAAAACATCCAACATTATTTCAAACAACCATACAATAATCAATCATCTATCAACTAAAACATTAACATAATTAACAATGTAACCATCCATCACTAAATTTTTAGTGTCTCAAAATATTAAATTAAAAATGTTAAATGGAGATGATCCTAAATTCAGGCCAATCTATGGCATCGCCTGGTGTGAGATCTTCCATCTTGCCTTGTCCGTTTATCAAGTGAACATTCCCATCAACAATCTCATCTAAAATGATCCTTTTCCAACTTGATTCTTCAGCAGACTCATTTGAGTGTCTTCCATATGCGACACATGTATTTTTTGTCAAATGCAACAATTTTAGCAAAGGTGAACTTGATTGATCAGTAGTTGCTTGGTCGGATTGTGCCTCCTGACGTGAGGAATCTTGCCTTACCTACATATATTATATATTAAGAAAAGTGAGTAATTCATCAATAGGATATTTAATTATGTTAGGGGATATATTATTAATGTAAAATAAATAAAGTACCTGAGATGAACTCCCATGATTAGTCGAAAATCGAGTCTGTCCCCCACCACGAGATGCAAGAATTTGTTGCATTTCCCTCGTATGCTCTTTCAGCTGTTCCACCTCAGTATGAAGGGTGACATTCGACTTCTTCTCTCCCGCTCTAATGCTCTCTTATAAGGAGCTGAACGCGAAATGGCATACTTAGAAATTCCTGAACCCATGCCCTTCACATGTCCACGAGTATCACGACCACATACCCGTGCCACCGGGTCTTGGTCCAAATGTCCTTGTGCAAAGGAAGGGTTATTCTCATGTATTACGCGAACTCTTTCCTGTAAAATGAAAAACATAATAAGGTTTTAAACTCTGAACAATAATAAGGTTTTAAGCTATGAACAAGTCTGCTTTGTAAGAAAATGGTGCATGAACAAAAATAAATAAATGAAAAATGGTTCATGAACAAGTCTGAAACTGAGTTTTAAAACCATGGCACCATTTTAGTTGGGACTGACATTATTTGGTTAAAGGTGGTCAATGCCTTCACTCATGTGGGATTATCGCTACGATTTTCTCTGAAAGATGGATGAGAAAGATATAACTTTAGAAAAATAGAAGTCATAACTTTAGAAAAATTTCGACAGAGTCTCCCCTGTATTTCGGACCCCGAAAAATATCTTGGGTGCACAAATGTATTACCTGTTAATAAAACACTTCATATATATAACTCCAATGCCCCTCAAACCTCCAATATCAACAATCCATATCACCACATCACATAATACTTAAAACACTTCATATATATAACTCCAATGCCCCTCAAAACTCCAGTATCAACAATCCATATCATCACATCACATAGTACTTACATAATGAATTTAAGAATGAGAATTCTTATATATCTTAAAAACAAATAAAAAATTGGTGACTTGTAAATGTGATAATCCCCTAACTAAACTTAGTGTCAATGCAGTAAATTGGAATTAGGTCTGAAAGATGGATGAGGAAGATATAACTTTAGAAAAATAGAAGTCATAACTTTAGAAAAATTTCGACAGAGTCTCCCCTGTATTTCGGACCCCGAAAAATATCTTGGGTGCACAAATGTATTACCTGTTAATAAAACACTTCATATATATAACTCCAATGCCCCTCAAACCTCCAATATCAACAATCCATATCACCACATCACATAATACTTAAAACACTTCATATATATAACTCCAATGCCCCTCAAAACTCCAATATCAACAATCCATATCATCACATCACATAGTACTTACATAATGAATTTAAGAATGATAATTCTTATATATCTTAAAAACAAGTCATATTGGTGACTTGTAAATGTGATAATCCCCTAACTAAACTTAGTGCCAATGCAGTAAATTGGAATTAGGTTTTTCTTACCGTTTCTTCGCAGGAAGCAGAACCATCCTTCTTTGTATGAGTTTCAAGCCAGACATCCGTACGTGTGATCTCTTTGTCAGGATTTTTTCGCCGCTGAAAAATTTTAGAAGCGAACATACCGATTACATAAAAAAATTAGATAAATATTAAAAAATAGGAAAACTCATAAATTGTGATTACCAGTTCATCAGCAACCCTCGCTTGCCCCTTCCTACCGGAGGTGTGTGGGCACCTCATAGCTCGCCTAGCGGCCTTCCCCAGCTTACTCTTTTCTTGTGCTGCATATGTCGAGCACATGTCGATAAAACTCTCCCAATCCTCCTTCTTAACAAATTTAGGTACATTCTTTTTTCTATCTGCGTCTGTGTGATATTTAGAATATATGTAACGCTTCAGTTTTGACTTCCGATTCCTCCAACACTCATTTGCCTTCATAAGTACCCACTCTTTATTATCGATTGGGATTTCATATTTACTCTGCAAAGTAGATTATTTAGCGAGATAAATCAACCAAAAAACATAAATAATATATGAAAACTGCTTGAACCAAATTCACAATTACTCACAGTTACCGTGTCCCACACTTTCTCTTTCATTACATCGGGCACGTTTAACCATTTATCGAATGAGGGCGGTATATTACCCTTCACAGACCGCCCTATCATTGTGGACAAACTAGCTGCATTATCACCGATGGGTTGCCCGTCAATGTTAAATGTCACCAGGGAGACACGACCTGTTACAAATGACATATCAACTTATGAACATTAAAAAAGTTAATATCTCAAATTAACATGAATTGGGATATGCATTTCATACTCTCACGAGAACCACATCCTTGTACTATAGACGCGATTGCTGACGATGGTTGATCATATGACATAATGCCTGCAACCAAATATGTTAAATTTTAAATAGATGTTATTAAAATAAAATCAAGTAAAATCTTATATAAAAGATATCAACTTTTTTACATTTATGATTATGCTACATTTAAAAATAATATCAACATGCAAAATTAATGATACTGTTAAAAAGCAATAAAGAAGACGTCGTACATGGATTTATAGTTCAGTCTCCACATTATCAATGATATCATCTAGCAGTGCTGCTGTTAAGTCATTTTCATTCGTTCTTCCCTCAAAGACTAGGGGATCTTCAAAAGAGTCCATATCCTGGTATAGATTTCTTGGAACATCCAATACAACATGCCATTCTTCATCAGACCTACTATGATCTTTACAGTAGAAGACTTGAGTTGCTTGATTAGCTAAAATAAATGGCTCATCATCTTCTTTCGTGTTTCTTTGCAACCTCCCTAAATTAACGTAGACCAAGTTCACTTCTGGATCAACTCTACATCCATGACTGTCTAGACGCACCCAATTACAATAGAATACTACCCGTTTAAAGTCATAATAATCCAGCTCTAGAATTTGTTTGACTATACCGTAGTAAGCAGATTCTTCATGCACAAGATTCATGTCCTTCGCACTTGCCCTGAAAGGGGTCAAGGCCATCAATGAGACTCCACTGTTTTGTGTCGTTTTGTTCATTTCTGCCTCCGCTGTATAGAAAGCATATCCATTGACCATGTAGGATGTATACGAAATGGCTTGAAAACTTGGTCCATCCGCAAGCCTTTTGAGGGTACAATTTTCTTCATTCTCTAATTGCTTTCTAAGCCAAGGTATGTAATCTAATACCTTTTCAACTTGAATACTGCCTCTTCGATATTGATTGCTAGATCTTACGCTTTCGACGTATTCAGCATAAATCCTGTATTTATTTATGTAGTGTGAATGCTTTATATATTAAAATAATAAACTTGTTCACATGATCATTAAAATTTACTTACTGCTCCATATCAACATTCTCAGTAGAATGCTTTAGTACCCATTTGCGTGCTTGCTGATATTGCACATTCTCAAGAATGTAGACCTTCCCATTTTTATCAATAGGATAGGCAACTTCACCTTCCTTGTCCATCCACTCCAACCTTCCTTGCTTATGGCTTTTTTTTTGTGCCATCGGGCATGTAATTCATGGCGTACAACATTGCTTCATTTATGAGGTAACACTCAGAAATAGAACCCTCTGGATATGTTTGATTCACAACATATCGTTTGTATGTTTTCATCTTCCTGGTAAAAAAAATAAGTAAATTAGATCACAGGGCTACCTAGTGATTAATATTAAGAATCTCAAGCAATCAAGCATTTTATTTACCTCTCAAAAGGATACATCCATCGATATCTAACGGGTCCACAAACCTGCGCCTCTTCCGCCAAGTGCACAATAAGGTGTGTCATGGATACGAAAAATGAAGGAGGAAAATACTTTTCAAAAACACATAGTGTTTCCACAACTTTTTCTTTCATCTTTCGCAGTTCTGCACGATTGATTACTTTTGAACATAAGACATTAAAGAATATTGACAGTTGCCGAATAGCGACACGTAATGGCTTATGGGACTGAAATGCGTGCATCAGCAACACTGGTAATAATTGTTGAAGTAGTATGTGATAATCATGTGACTTAATATTCTTGAGCTCTCTATCCTCCAAGCTTACTTTGTGTCTCCAATTTGCACTATACCCAATAGGAACCTTCAGATGATACAAGGTTTTACAAATTAAATCTTTCTCCTGTCGGGTTAGAGTGTAAGGTGCTTCTGGACATGTCAACTTCCCGTTATTTTCCATTGGCCATAATTTTTTTTTAATTTTCATAGCCTTACAATCTTGGCGGGCTTCAAGGCCATCCTTAGTGTTCATGATTGTTGCAAATAAAATTTCAGCCACATTTTTTTCCACGTGCATCACATCCAGATTGTGGCGAATAGGCAGATCCTATAAAAAATAATAAATTTATATTAGTATAGCATTTTATTTGATGCATTATTTTAACATAAGGAGTTAAAGTTAAGCGCACCTTCCAATATGGCAAATCAAAAAATATGGATCTCTTCGACCATGCAATCATCTCATTCTCCTCTTGACGTCTCTTCCTCTTCTTATTCTATGCCTTCCCGAAATTGCTATCAATGGTTTCCATTTTTAATAAGACTTCGGAGCCAGTCAAACGCCTAGGATGTTTCGCATTTTCTTCTTTCCCATTAAATTGGGATTTTTGGCTTCTGAAAGGGTGGTTAGTTGGTAGGAATTTTCTATGTCCCATGTAGGCAAACTTCCTTCCATATTTTAGCCACACCGAATCAGTTCCTTCACTACATACAGGACAACCATACTTACCTGCAGTCCTACAACCCGACAAATGACCATATGCTGGAAAATCATGTATAGCCCATAACAAAATTGCTTTCATTGAAAATATACTCTTAGTGTGAGAATCATATGTTATGACTCCGGTGGACCACAATTCTTCTAGCTCAGTGATCAATGGTTGCAAATAAACATCAATGTCATGTCCTGGACCTTTCTTTCCAGGGGATCAATAATGCTAACATGGTGAACTCTTTCCTCATGCATAGAGATGGTGGAAGATTGAACGGAACAATCATAACGGGCCAACAACTATAGGAGTTGCTATTATTCCCAAAAGGATTGAATCCGTCCGTCGCCAGTCCCAAGCGAACATTCCTTGGTTCAGCAGCAAAGTCAGCCCATTTACGATTAAGCTGTGACCAACAAGAAGAATCCATTGGATGACGCATTATTGCTTGATTTTGAACTAAACTTGCATTTGTGTGCCATGTCATACTCTCTGCAATCCACGGTACACTATACATTCTTTGCAACCGTTGTGTTAATGGAAAGTATCTTAGCTTCTTCCATGGCAAGCGTTTGCATCTTGGCTTCAAAATGTTCCTCGGTTGCCACCTGCTCACACCACACGTAGGACAATTATTTCTATTTTCATGCTCTCTCCAATAAAGTATGCAGTCATTTTTACACGCATGGATAATCTTGCACTCCATACGTAAAGAATTGATCATCTTCTTGGCAGTGTATGTTTTCTCAGGCAATGTGTTCTCGCTTGGTAGAATATCTTTGATCAGTTCCAATAACTCTGTGAAACTCTTAGTAGACCATTGATGTCTAGCCTTCATGCTCAACAAATCAACCGTCACCGACAACTTCGTATGTTCAACTCGGCATGAAGGATATAATGGTTTTACTGCATCCTCCATCAGCTTCTTGTACCGAATATTCTCTGGTGAATCCTCTTGTCCTTCAACAAAACTCTGTTCATTAGCTTCATCGGGGCATATAGACGTACTACCCCCTACATTAGATTCAGGATCATCCTCATTACGAGCACGTCCAAATACGTCATTCACCATATCAACCATTCTTGGGAACAAATCTTCATTATTAGTACCTGCTCCTACGTTTACATGACTTCGGGGATGGAGTTCTCCATGGTGGATCCATGTTGTGTAAGTCTTATCCATACCATCACAAATTAAATGCGTATGAATTTCTCCTAAGGTCTTTTTATCTCTTATCAAATTGCGACATTTGACACATGGGCAACAATACCAATCATCATCCCCTAATTCATCTTTATTAGCTCTTATGAACTCAATGAATGATTCAACCCCTTCTAAGTATTCAAAAGAATTTCTTGGCGCTTTCATCCATTCCTTGTTTAGGGACATGTTCTGAAATATTAAAATCATAGAGTGTAAGGTGCATTAAAAAGGGAGAACACAAGTACAACTTATACAAGTATCTTGGACTCAATCACAAAAGCAAATGAAATTGGAAAACCATTACATCTTCAGGCTCAAAATTTGGATGCTACGATTATAGGACAAGAAAATTAGAGAAAATGAACTAATTAGGAGTATTAAGTATTGCTAAATTAGAGAGCAAAATTATTGGCAAATAAATTTGAAAAGACTGTAACATCACCAATAAATTTGAAAAGAATATGATGATGACTATGTTGATTCGAATAAAGAAGACGAGAACGATGATGATGAAGAGAAGAAATCAGTAGCCACAGATGAAATCTGTAAAGGCCATGAATCTTGTACTAATGTTTATTTTGGACATAAAACTGATAGATAGCTACAAATGCCATGAATGACAAGATTAATCTTTATTCTCTTTGGGGGTTCTGGAGTGCTTTATTTCTTTTATTTTTATTTTAGGAGCATCACAGTTATGGTCTTAAAAGTATAGATGATTTAGCATTGTAATGGTACATATTGTGAAAGGAAGAGTACATAAGAGTTTGTTTGGATTCAATCCTTCTTTTGAGATATTTGGCAGTATTCATGGCCATGTTGCTCTGGCTTTGAAGGAAATTCTATTTAGTTTGTGTTTCAAGCAAACTGATCACTCAATGTTGCTAATGTAGACCATTGATATTAGGAATGAGTGCATGCTTCAGGATTTATATAAACAGTTGTTAAACATCTGGAAAATTTTCTTCAATTGATTTGAGTTTCTTTGTTCATCTGTACAACCTTTTTCTAGAGATGCCAACCTACTTTTTTCTGGGCTTGAGACCAGCACATAAGAGAATATTTTTACATAATTGTCTTGCAACCACAGTTAGAGAAAAAAGCATTTAGAAACAACTTTTCAATGCAGTATTGCTCCAAATTTGCTCATAAAACATGCCTCTCTGTAGATATGTCATCTTCAGCCACCTTATCTGAGTAGGACTGCTAACCTTTGTGGAATTCTATTATTTCTTTTTGGGTGTTTTTAATAGAGGCAGTTGGAGAGTTCCTAACTGGAGAATTCCCCTGATAAATTTGGTTCTTTATTGGCTCAGACCTATTAATCTTGCTTCTCTATTTTATGGAGAGTTTAGACAGGACGAAGAAATATGAGTAACATTACCAACAGTAAAGCCATGTTCAATGTTAGGTGCAGGCATCAAAATAATGCTGTTACTATCTTCCTTTTTCTCAACTAATTTGAAGTTCATTGCTAAGTAATTAGAATTCTAACTTCAATTTGCTATATGTGTATTCTTTTGCTCATCGTTATCACCATCATGTCAACCTTGTTCTATTAATCTGAAGTTGGCTTAGGGACGGTAAACATGTTCCCTTTGCTGATACCTCTTACTCTTGATTGATATCACTCACAAAAAGAATAAGATAAACAGGAAATACTGATTGGAATTTGATAGGGACAATTAATTGAGTTGTTTGGATATCAAAACTTGTTTTCAAAGCTTCCAAAATGGATCTGGATCCCTTGAGGCAAGTCCTCGTGGAATTCTATAAAAGCCCACCTACAAACTCAAGTGACAGAGGCTGTTAAGAAGAATAACTCATTGTAACTGTGTAGTGGTGCATAGGATTTATTTTAATAATTTATAATTTAACCTAATCAACCCATTATTGTACAAGCTTTTATAACCATTCATAGCAATAGGAACCATCATATATAGCAAAATAACCAAAATCAGAATAACCTTATAGAATTCCATAATTGATCTCTATTGGACTTTCAATCAAACACTTCAAGTTCAACTTGGAATTGTAAAGGAAGGGGAAAAAACAGTGGCATCATGTATTGATATACATACGTATAATGCTCCAATATATATATTTTTTAAAAAGAACTTGATGCATAACTTAAAATGGAGAAAAAAAAACCAACATATACATACATATGGTGCTAAATCCTATGCAAAACCGGCCCAAACCAACCTGATACATTGCAGCCATAGTGAATAACAACATTGCTTTTGATCACTCATTATTAGATTTCATATGGTGGAAATGGAAACTACTTGAATAATGCAGATGGTCATGGGCACCTATATAAAGTTGATGCAATTAGATGTAACAGGTCTTGAAACCAAAACCCAATTGCTGATATAAGCTTATTGCTCTGAGAAGCAAGTGCTGATATATTATTTCTGTAACAAATGGTGCTCCAACAGTGGAAAAATTGACCCCAAGATTTTCTATAATCAACCATCAGTAGAAAAAATCATCCATCTCAAGAATGCAGCAGAGGATCCAACATAAAAAAGGGGACAACATAGGGTAGAGAGATGAGATGAGGAAACAAAAAACCCCCAATTAAAGAAACCCTAAATCCACAAAATCTCCAAATAAAAAAAAAAAAAAAAAAAACCTTAATCCCCATTGATGCATATATGTTAGAACCCTAACACTCAACAACATGAAAATAAAGAAAAACAATCAAAACCAGAATTTCACCTTGATTCAAAAACACTAAAAAACAATCAATGGGTTTAACAATGTAGCCTCGTCAGAATATTCAAGTCGACCATTTGATGTAGACCATTAGATCTTCCTAACATTAGTAAAAAAAAATATAAACACAGGTAAAACCTTAAAAGAAGCCCTCCATCTGTTCATTGCCACTGTCACACCACAGCCCATCACAATATACATAACACAAAGAAAATAAAAACTAAAAAATCTGCACGATGAAAACACATTTACAATCTACATTTACATAAATTTAAAAAAATCATACCTTAGATGGTTGCAGAAATCGTGAGCAAATATAGGGTGACTGAGCAGAGAGAGGATTGTAAACCTGAGGGAGAGAAAAAAAAAAAAGAAAAATGATAAGAAAAGAAAGAATAGAGATGTGTAATCGATCGCTGGGGCATACTTTGTTTTACCCAAACTAAAAAAAATGAGAAGTGGAGGAGAGACCTACCAGTGCTACCGGAAGAAGTAAGTAGAGAGATGAGGGAGCAACGGCGAGACAGGGAAAGAGAGCAGCGGGTGAGAGAAAAGAGAAAGGGGGTGGGTTTAATTAGGTTTGGAAGGAGTTAATAGAGAGAATGGAGAAAGGGCGGGATAGGGAAAGAGAGGAACGCGCGGGTGAGGAAAAAAATAGAGAGAGGGGGCGGGAGTGGGTTTCGTTGGAGATATAGTGGGAAATTTTTGGATGAGGGCATACATGAAAGTAAATAATAGAAGCCAGTATACATGACAAAACCTTAAACTGTATTACAGGCTAAGGTTGGCCACGGGCGCGAATTTGAAGATTCACTGCGAAGGCTTCGGGGCAAAGATGCTGATATTTCAGATGAAGCTCTTGAAATTCAAGTTCTTTTTTTAAACTTAAAAAAAAAAGAATCTATGGACTTGCCAATGCTGCCTGTTAGAACATGGGTTAATGATGGACTTATGTCATTGCGCAGGACTGTATCAAAACTCTCCAGAGCCTACCAAAGGCCAGAATACACGACTTGTTTCAAAGAAGATACAGTCGTTCTGTAATTGTAAGCAACTTTCTTACTGTGATGGTGTGATTCTACATACCCACTTTCCTAATGGTTTAAAAACTTGGGCAAAATGGATGTATTCTGCTTTCATATGGGATATTGATGTGGCATTTGAGTTCACAACCACATCAATTGTGATACTCTCTCTGTTCCCTTCCCACTGCTAATTATTACAAGTGTCAATTGAAAATTGGTTCAGGATGGAAAGGTCTGGAAAACAGTATCCACCTATGCTTCCTTCTACAACTTCTCAAAATGGGATCATTGAAAGTGTTGTGGAGTCCATTGACCATTTTAGAAGAAGAGGGCTTTGAGATGTACAGATTCTATTCTTTGCAGCGGAATCTAACCCAAGAACAATATAGAGAGAGAGAGATGAGAGAGTACCAAATCGAGAGAGATTGGGAGATATGGGAAGCCGCAGAGATAGAGATGGTGGAAGCCGTAGAGAAGCCGCAGAGTTAGAGATGATGGAAGCCGTAGAGAAGCCGCAGAGATGAGGGAAGCCGCAGATCATATGGAGATGAGGGAACCTACAGAGATGAGGGAAGCACTGGAGATGACCGCAGATCATATGGAGATGAGGGAACCTACATAGATGAGGGAAGCACTGGAGATGAGGGAAGCCGCAGAGATGAAAACTTCATGCCTGATCGACAAGAGAAGAGAAATCCGCAGAGATTGGGAGAGAGCGCAGGGAGCGTGAGAGGGAAACGGATATATAGAGAGAGAGGAGCGCGGGAGAGAAGTAAAAAGGCTGATTTTGGCGCTGAATGAAATTAGGGCTGAAAACGAAACATATGGCAGTGGTATTTTAAATAGGTATGTGGTAAAAATAACCACAGCAACGACCGAGTCCGTACAGCGCCCAGTGGTAGGGCGTTTTTGACGTAGTGATAGGGCTGTTGCTTCTCGACGCTCGTCCGCTAAGTCCAGCTCCATTGCCACGTTTGTCTCGTTTCTGCCCTGGTCGACCAATTCTGTCCTCAGGGTGGGGAGGCCAATTTCTAAGGGAATGACCGCCTCCATCCCATAGGCCAGAGAGAAAGGTGTCGCCGAGGTGGATTGCCTTGGAGTCATTCTGTATGCCCACAGCACGCTAGGAAGCTCATCTACCCATCTCCCTTTTGCTTTGTCTAACCGCTTCTTCAGGCCGTCCAGGATTACCTTGTTAGAAATTTCGGCCTGGCCATTGCTCCGTGGATACGCCGGGGTGGAGTAATGGTTTCTGATGCCATGCTCTTGACAGAAGTCTCTGAAGGATTTGGAGTCGAACTGAGTCCCGTTGTCCGAAATCAGGGTCCTGGGATACCGAACCTCGTTATGATGTTCTTCCACACGAAGTTCCTGGAGTCCCTATCAGTGGTGGAGGACAGCGGCTCAGCTTCTATCCACTTCGTGAAGTAATCCGTAGCAACTATCAGCCATCTCTTGTTCCCTGGAGCTCGGTGGAGAGGCCCCACAATGTCCAGCCCCCATTGAGCAAAGGGCCATGGACTAGAGAGGGGACTCAGGTCTTGCGCTGGCTGATGAAGAGAGTGGGAGAACTTCTGGCATTTCTCGCATTTCCTGGCGTATACCTGCGCATCCTTCTGCATGTAAGGCCACCAGTAACCTTGGCTTATAGCCCTGTAGGCCAGTGATCAACCTCCGATGTGACTGCCACAGATTCCTTCATGGATCTCATACAGGAAGTTGTCCACCTTGCTCGGATGGACGCATTGGAGGTAGGGACCCGTGAAGGATTTTCTGTAGAGTTTGCCTTCGGGAGATAGCCAGAATCGAACTGCCTTGAGTCTGATTCGGTGGGCTTCATTCTTGTCTTCGGGGAGCTGGTCGTCCCTTAAGTAAGAGATGATTGGGTCCATCCAGCTCGGGCCGAGATCAACACAAAGGACTTGCCGAGGTGAGTGGAGCTCTAGGCTTGATCTTGATATCGATCCAACCTCGGCAGTCCTTTTCTTGCCTGCTTCGACAGCGGAGGCCAGGTTTGCAATGAGAGAGTAGTTTTTCGCGAGGGCTAAGTAGGCCGCCATCCTGTTGTCCCTGGCATGGTATTCTCTAGCGAGCTGGCTAGTTACCAGTTGTAAATCGCTGAAGATCACCAGGTGCTGGGCTCCGAGGATTTGGGCGCTGTTCAACCCTGCTATCAGTGCTTCATACTCTGCCTCATTGTTTGTTGCTTTGAAGTCCAAGGTGAAGGCTTGCTCTATGACCAGTCCCTCTGGCGATTGGAGGACTATGCCGGTGCAAGCTCGGTTGGAGGTGGACGAACCGTCAACAAAGACCTTCCATGCCGAGGCGGGAGCTTGTTCGACGTCGGTAACTTCAGGCTCATGCCCTATGCCCCCCAGTTCCGTGCCGGGCTGGGGCGGAGCCGAGCTTGGCGAGACGAACTCTACTATGAAGTCTGCTAGAATCTGGGCTTTGATCGCAGTCCGGGGACGGTACTGAATGTCATACTGCCCCAGTTCGACTGCCCATTTTGAGATTCGCCCTGAAAAGTCAACTTTTTTGAATATAGAACGGAGTGGATGCTCCGTGATCACCACAATGGTGTGGGATTGGAAATAATGGGAGAGCTTGCGGGAGGCGCTGACGAGTGCTAGTGCGAGATTCTCCAACAAAAGGTATCTGGTCTCGGCATCAAGCAGGATCTTGGTTGTATAGTAAATTGGCTTTTGGACTCCTTCGTCCTCTCTGATGAGGACGGAGCTCACCGCATGATCCGAGACCGCAAGATATGGATACAAAATCTCCCCTTGAGTTGGGGTAGAGAGAAAGGGTGGTGAAGACAAATAAGTTTTGAGTGTTTCCAACGCTTGGTCGCACTCAGGGGTCCATTGGAATTTCAAGTTTTTCCTAAGAAGCTGAAAGAAAGGCCGCACTTATCTGATGATCGGCTGATGAAGCGATTGAGTGCTGCAGCCATGCCTGTGAGCTTCTGGACCTCCTTTGTAGTAGATGGGCTTTGGATGCCCAAGATTGCAGTAATCTGGTCTGGGTTGGCCTCTATTCCCCTCCGCGTTACCAGGCTTCCGAGGAACTTGCTAGAAGCTACGCCGAAGGCGCACTTGGAAGCATTCAGTTTGAGCTTGAACGCGCGAAGGATGCTGAAGTCTTGGGCCAGATCTGCCAGATGGTCGCTGGAGTGCTTGGATTTGACGACCATGTCGTCAATGTAGACTTCCACAGTCTTGCCGAGCTGAGTCTGGAACATCTTTGTCACGAGGCGCTGATATGTTGCCCCCGCGTTCTTCAGCCCGAAAGGCATCACCTTATAGCAATAAGTGCTGCGGGGGGTTATGAATGCGGTTTTCTCCTCGTCTGGCTCATACATCGGGATCTGATGGTAGCCTCTGTAGGCGTCGAGGAAGCTCATTCGGTCATGGCCGGCGGTGGTGTCGATCATCTGATCAATCTTTGGAAGAGGGAAACTATCCTTAGGGCAGGCCCTGTTGAGATCGGTGAAGTCCACACACACCCTCCATTTGCCAGTCTTCTTCTTGACCACCACCGTATTGGCCAGCTAGACCGGGTACTGGACCTCCCGGATTGCGCCTGCCTCTAGCAACTTGTCGACCTCTTCGACCACTGCGTCTGTCTGCTGTAACCCCGTCCTTCGGGCTTTCTGTACCACTGGCTTGTGGCTGGGATCCACATTCAGCTTGTGGCACATGACCTCGGGGTCGACCACAGGCATTTCGCTCGGGGTCCAGGCGAAGACATCCACGTTCTGCATTAGAAACCTTGAGAGCTCAGCTCTCTCTTCGTCTGGCAGCTGCGTGCCAATCAGGAAAAATCTGTCAGGTTCTGCCGAGTCGAGCCTGACTTCGGCTAGGTCCTCTACACTCTTCTTGTCAGGGTCTCGGCCGATCTCATCTAGTCCCTTTTCAAACTCCGCCAGGTTGACGTGCTCTGGCTCCTTTTCTACGGGGACCACGGCCGGCATGCACTGCCTGGCCAGCTGCTGATCTCCTTCCACTGTAACCACCTCCATCTTGCCTTCCTTGTCTTCGAGCACGAACTTCAGCTTCTGGTGGAGGGAGGAGGGGACTGCTTCTAGCTTGTGGAGCCACGTTCTGCCCAGGATGACGTTGTAGGGAGAAGGGGCGTCCACTAACAGAAAGTCGGCCGTCACGGAGGCTTCGCCCACTCGGGTTTCCAGGGTGATTTTACCCTTGGGGTAGACTGGTTTGGCGGATAACCCTAGGAAGGGCTCACGGACCTCCGTGAGGTCAGCTTCTGAGAGTTTCATCTTCTTGAAGCACTCATAGTAGAGGACCTCGGAAGAGCTGCCGGAGTCGACGAGGATCCTCTTCACAGTGAAGTCCTTCAGCTTCATGGTCAAGAGCAGAGGGTCGTTGTGAGGAAGTTGGATTCCCTCCAGATCTTTGTCTCAGAATGAGATTGCTGGTCGGTCGCGGCGCGCTCTCTTGGGCGCTGGCCCGAGTTCGGCTCTCATCGCCTCCTTCCCATGCGAGGCCCACCTGGCTTCGGTACGAGCCTGAGGGCTGTCTCGAGCTGAGGGAGAGGGAGCTGAGGGCGCCAGATGGATCACATTGATGATCTTTCCAGAGTCTTCACTGTCTAGATCCCTAGCCACGCTCTGATGAGCTCGGCTGCCGCCGCCGCTGCCGACATCTCCTGCCTTCACGAACTCCGCAAGATGGCCTTCCTTGGCGAGCCTCTCCAAGTGAAACTTCAGAGTTCTGCATTCTTCGGTCCTGTGCCCATTACCCTTATGGTAGGCACAGAACTTGGTTTGGTCACGGGTGGAGGGATCGCCTGACAAGGGACGAGGCCACTTGAAGAATGGATGGGTCTTGACTTTGTTCATAACCTGGTGGATTGGCTCTTTGAAGACGATGTTCATAGCCTGGTAGGTGTCGGGGGGAGGTCTGGCCCTCCTGCTGCCCCCGGACCTCGACGCTGAAGCTCTCACCGAACTGGAGACCCAGGCTTGCTTCGGCTCTTGCTTCTGGTATGGCTTCTTACCCCGCTGCTGGGGCTGGCTGTTCCTTTCCTTGGGTTCCGGGCCTGCGTCCTCCCGGCCTTCCTCCTCCCGAGCCCGGATTTCGTCCTCCTCCCGGGCGATATAGCGCTTTATCCGGGACATCAAGGCCGGCATGGAGGGAGCGGGATCTCCAGCCAAATCTTTCCGCAGCTCGTGCCCTGGTAACAGGGCATTCCGGAAGGCGAAAGTCGCCACTTCTTCTCTGGTGTCCTCGATCTGGCTGTAAATTGCCCAGAACCGCTGGGCGAACTGGGTGAGGGTCTCGCCCTGCTTCATCTTTAAAGCGAGGATATCAGCATCGGTCTTGGGGACGACGCTGTAGGCTTGGAACTTTTTCAGGAAAGAGAGCCGGAGTTCTCTCTAACTCGAAATAGACTTCTCTGGTAGAGCGCAGAACCACTTCAGAGGGAGGTCGCTCAAGCTGGAGGAGAAGATCTTGCAGTTGAGATGACCCTCGTTCCCCCAGATGGACATCTTTTGGGAGAAGTGACGGAGGTGAGTGGATGGGTCAGACAATCCGTCATAGGGGACGAACCGCGGGACTAAGAACTTCTTGGGCAAGGAAGTTCTTTCGATGTCCCGTGTGAAAGGAGAGGCCCCCAGATCGGTGGGGCCACAGATTTCTTGCTGATCCCGTATCTCCAGGTTACGCTGGAGTGCCAGCTTGATGCGCTTGTCGAGACGCTCCTGCTCGTCGTCCTTCTCTGGCGTCAGCGCTCTTGGCTTCCGCTTTGCATGGCCTCGGCCATGGTGGCTATGAGCTCGTCCGTCGCGGCCACGATGGCTATGGGTGTTGCTCGAGCCCTCATCGTGGGCATGGCTGCGCTTCTGATCCCGAAAGGCTCTTAGATCCTCTCGGGATGGCTGGACTACCTTGCTCTGGACAGTTCTCTTCTCGCCTTGGGGCTCTGAGGACTGCCTTAGAGAGGCATTTTGCACTGCTCTCAGTTGCTGCTGGAGCTGGTGGATTATTCGCTCCTGCTCCTGGAGGAGAGCGTTTTGAGCTGCAATGTCTCCTCCAACATCAGGGGGTTACACACGGCGTGGCTCCTCCACCGCCGCAGCTTTGCCTTTGAGAGGGTGCTCACGTCGACGCTCGTCCCGCTAGGGAGGCGCGACTTCGTCGTCAGAGCACGAGGTCTCGACTCCCTCTCGGAAGGGAATCTCGACGAAGGGTCGGGAGCCTACGCGCTCCTCGCCTGCAGATGCGCCATGGTCCGCTTCGGACCGTCCCTGAGGAGGGACGTCCGTCGACGGGCCCGGACGCTCGAGTCTTGCTCTCAGGGACTCTCCGCCCTTCTTAGCTTTCGGAGGCATGGTTTTTGGGAAGATTGGGAAGGTTTGGAAGGTTGGGATAGTACTTTCCCACAGACGGCGCCAATTGTAGGTGCAAAAAAAAATATGACCCACAATAATCGAGGTGCCTTAGAGGACTTATCCAAATGAAGAAGATGACCTACTACCTGAAAGCCTGAAAGGGAAGAGCAAACGGTCAGAGGACCCTGGCCTGGGCGGCGCAAGGCTCTCCGATGCCTAAGCCAGTAAGTGAACTGGAACAAAGGAAGGAGAGGAAGAAGAGAGGCAGAGTAACGACTCTCCGGTTTGGATTGTGCGTACCTTGCATGTGAAATGAGGCTCTATTTATAGACGAATGGACGATATCTTTGGATGATATTTTGGTGTGGGTCCCATGGCTTGATAGGGAAGTCATCATCAGCCCACAAAGTAATAAATGCGGTCCATTCCAGCCCACTTTGCATTTAATGCCAGTCGGATCAGCCCACATCGCATTAAATGCGCGTCATGTTGGGCCAGATCGTGTTGGACGCCTTTGGCGGTAGGGGTTCCATCGGATCCACCCTCGGGCCTTGCCCTAATTTGGCTTCAACCGCTGGATGCCGCCTTGTCAGTAATCTGGCGAAGATTGTGGACGGCTGGATGTCGCATCTATCTCACTGGCTCGCGCCCCTATTCCTCCACATGTCTGATGACGTGGGGGCGAAGTGCGCGAGTGGAGATTCTCTCTTGCTTCGGCTTTCGTCCCGGCTCCTTCGGCCGA
>WHSA01000260.1:0-229939 GCA_012931725.1 Litsea cubeba | reverse complement strand
CTCATGGGGGGTAGTGATGGTTAGTAGGGCAGGATTGATCATAAGGGGTGTCTGACGCACCTAAAAACGGGGAATCCACAAAATGCCTCTCGTGAGAAACGTCCTTAGGAGAGCGTTCAAGTAATTCAATGAACTCTTTCATGTAGTTCCCAAAATAATCTGCTAAAAATGAACAATATATTGATCATATGGATTTTGTAAGAACACTAAAGGCCTGTTAGTTTAGTTGGTATTGAATTCCCACATCCCTGGGATTCTAAGGACCATCTTCCTAACAATGGGGCTATAATTAAACAAGAAAAGGCAAGGATCACAAATATCAAATAGTATGCTATTTGGCGGTAAAATGATTACCAAGCTATCACCCCAGTATATCAAATCCTAGTAAAGTGAGGGTCCCATCTGCCTCAACCTTTTGTCCTTCATTCAATTACTTCAAAACCCCTCTTTTTTCCTTTTCTTTACAACAACTTCAAAACCCCTCTTAGAACCCATTTTACTTTGACTTTCTAGGAATTCAATACAGACACGGAAATTATTGTTAGGTTCTATGACACATAATAGAGTATGCCTTCTCAGTTCTTTGTAATCCTCCTTTAATACTCGTTAGAAACACCAAGCTGCAGATTGTCTTGTGAAAAAACAGAGGGCAGATTTTAGAAAGTACATCCCTTTGGAATGGGCTGGACAAAGGTCTGGAAAAGAAGTTCTTATATTTATATGGGGATAGCATCTTCAGAATACCCAAGGTTCCTCATGTTTTGACTTTTGATTCCCTCAAGTAAAGAAATCTTTTGTCAGGCAGTGGCGAAGGACAGCATCCCTCAACTGAAGACAGGTGTGCGAAACTCCAACACTAACAACTACACCCCCGCCCCCAAACCCAGAGAAAAAAAAAAGGAGAGAGAGAGAGAGAAGAAAATAATCTCAAGAGAATATAAATAAATAAATAAAAAAAAACACCCCCCTACCCCACCTCAACCATCATAGACACATGCACACAAGGTGCCTGGAAAGCAAACTAGTAAAGTTTCACAACCGCATGCACTTGCAAGTTACATCTGCTCATGTTACAACAAATATGTTCTCAAATGAATATATTTTGAGTTGACACACAGCACAAGCAACTCCACTTCCTCCATAAAAGTAGGACCACCTTTCTGAAGAGAAATAAAGGTCATCATTTTTGTTTCTTGCAGTCATTGGAAGAACTGAATACTTAAAAGATTACACATATAGATTGAGTTAACCATGATTAGGTCCCACAACTTCCCATAAAAGAGAGTGTTTGTTTACTTTGCTTCGGAATGATCTAGGGCCTGTTCTATTTTTATTCTCCAAAAAGTGGGGGTTATGGAGTCTAATGAGGTGGAAGGGGTGGCCATTTTGGAAGCCCTTCAGTTCTTTGCCTCGCTCCTTTTCAAGCTTCTTTAATTGTAGAAAGTGACTCTCTTAACATTATCTCTTGGGTGTCTTCTTTTGCTAAGGGGCCTTAGAGGTTTCAGTACTAATTTAATGAGATCATATCCATTTTGGCTTTGATCAGAGTAGAGTTTCAAAATGTATGGCGATGGCTAATAGTTTTGCAAATGCCTTGGCGAAGCAAGGGGTGGACAGGACTCACTACTTTAGTTGCTTACACTATGTAGTTTTGTTTTCTCTCGGTTTTTATCTTTTATACCACTGTGTTGCCCCTTCCTTTGTGTTCGGGGTAATAACTTTGATGTAGGTTCTCTCTTTTTCAATAAAACTTTCTGTTACTGATTAAAAAAAAAAATTCGGGGGTAATAACTTTGATGTAGTTTCTCTCTTTTCAATATACTTTCTGTTACTGATTTAAAAAAAAAAAATTTATGGGGTAATAACTTTGATGTAGTTTCTCTCTTTTCAATATAACTTTCTGTTACTGATTTAAAAAAAAAAAAAAAAAAAAAAAAAAAAAAACATATTCTGATGCCAAAACAATTGGATCTCGCCTTCCTCCAAAGATAGGTGACAAGCCTAAGATGATTTGGCTAGGAGTGATATCATTCAACAATCCAGACATGGTTTGCTGCCATGAAAGGTGCTATCTACCCGTATGGATTTGCTTAAATATGTTTGTAGTCTACAAAACCAAATGTTATAAACTACATTACAAGAAGGATTTTTGTAGTCACTAACCTCATCCTTGTTACATTGACACGCACCACAGACTGGAGGCTTTCACCTTTAAATTAGCTGGTTGTTCTGTTATACCAGCCTACAAAACCAAATGGGAACAGGCAGTACAATCAAACATCATTATCAAGATCAATCACAGGAAAAAATCAGCAAGAAACACTAGACAGGACAAAATTATTCCAAGAAGCAACTTTAGTATAAATTATAAAATATTTGGAAAAATGAAATTCTGAGTGGTATAATTTCTGCTAGAAGTTCAAGAAATTAGCATGAGATAGGTACGAGACACCTAAATTCCCTTGCCATGTAAGGAACTTAAAAATTTGAAAAAGCCAGGATTCGCCTTCAATAAGTTACAGTATTAATCATTTGAGACAATCAAAACAACAGTACAGCACATCTTCACATGAATTTCATAAATCTCCAAATGATCCATGCATGAGTTATTAGAGCAAGCAATGATCCACAAGAAAGATCAATATGACATATGCTACAGAACTTTTTTCACGTTCTCATCACAATCTACACAGTACTGAGAAGAAACCAATCTAAAACTTACAATAAATGGAACAGGAGCATCAAGAAAATCCAGCATATTCCTTGGTAGAACCTGTAAAGGATTAATATATTATCATGCAGTGGCAGTCAGTATGACCTCATAGCAGCTGAATAAATACTGACAAATCACACTAATCATAATAACTTAATTAAGCAATGGGCAGGGTGACCTTTCCAGAACCAGAAGTAATGGCCACAAATTGCTCAATAAGTGAGTTAAACGATGATAAAAACTTACACAATACTACAGTATTTAAAACCATTATCCACATTATTTGAAACCCCAGTCAAGATACTGAAACAATAAAACTAATCAGAGAAGAATGATGAGAACTTACACACTACTACAGTATTTAAAACCATTACCACATAATTTGAAACCCAGTCAAGATACTGAACATTAAAATCAAATCAGAGAAGAATGATTTTGTTCATTTGCCTAAAGAAATTATGCTGAAAAACCACCAGTTATCATTATGAACACCAGTACAACAGAACAAGTGCAAATCGCAAATCGTTCTAGATGAGTGCCACACTGCCATATAAATCTAAAACGCCCAATCTGCAAGAGTTTCTTATCAAACATAATAAGTTCTGCTCAAGTGAACCATAAAACATGTCAACTTAATCTGCAGAGAGGATATTTTATATAAAATCTTTTTGATATGCAGTTTTATTTTTCCTACTCTTGCGGGGAAATGCAACTCGAACCCACAACCTCAACTATTAGCAACTTCCCACATAATCAATGAGGCAATCTTGATCCTTTTAAGTGAGGTCTTTCTCTTCCCACATATCAATGAGGCCACCGTTGATCGCCGTTGCCGATGAGATCCTCATCTCTCCTTGGAACTTGGATCTCCTTTCTTTTTCCCAATTGAGGTGAAATTCTATCTCCAGCTTCCTTGTAGCCTTTCTTTTGAGAGTTGATGTAGAACTCCAACCCTAATCCCTTTTCTCCCTCGGATTTGCTTGTAGGATTCCTAGATCTAGGTGGATTGGGAGATTTGAGTTTATTGTAAAGGTTTTGGCTTAGGGATTTGGCAATTAGAGTATTTTCCCCTAATTAAAGACCAAGGCAAGTGACAATATATGAATTACATAGCATGCATGTTAGATTTCTTGATTCTAGTAGAGAAATTACTCTAGATCTGATGGATTGCTCTAGATCCCCAATTTCTAAGCTCATTTGGTTGTAATTAGACCTAATGCACGTAACTTGGGACCCCTTTGAGATGGAAGGCCTTAGATCTAGTTGAATTGATATGGTAGAGGGCTTGCAGTGCCCTAATTGATGTATTTCTCATGTGTGAGTGGAATGGGAGATCATTTCCCATGGAATCAAACCAGATCCGCACCTAGCTTTAGCTTACAGGAAGCTAGGGCTAGCGGCAGCTACCTTATGGCCAACCGTAAGCCTATGTTGTCCATAATGCGGAATCTTGACTTTATGACCTTTGGACTATGCTTGGGACCCTTAACCATAGTAATGACCTTAAAATATGGGACTTTCGGTAAGCGGATGTGTGAGCTTCACCTTCTCTTAACCATAGTACTGGCTTTAAAATATGAGACTTTCGGTAACCGGATGTGTGAGCTTCACCTTCGCTTACGAGTTGCTTGCAATAATGTGTGAAAGGCAAAGCCACGGATCAAAAATAGCGGTTGATGCGGGCATAGTGTTTAGTGACCAAAATGCTACGTAGCAGGCGATACGTAGCGACATAGAAATGTCAGTTTTTTAAGTGGACAAAAAATTTTGAGTCTTGTTTAGCAACCAATCTTATGTTCTTTTCAGTGATTTGTAATCATATGAGGGTAGAGCCAACTTTAGGAAAGGCTGTCGAGGAAAAGAAATAGGAAAAACAATGTTTTAAATCAAGACTCCTAGGCTCTTACTAGGTTTTAGACCGTAGCACTGCTATTTTCAAAATAGCATAGTGGCCTCAACTGCTACGGCCAATAATGTGGCCGCTACATTAACCCATGGGCAAAGCCAAGTCAAGAGAATGGTGAATGTGGGATATTTGGATGCCCTTCACCATCAAAACGCAAAGATTGATTTATATGGCATCCAGATCCCCATTTGACCGTTGCGTTGAATGGCCTAGTGTCCACACACGAACGACAACTAATGACCTAGGTTTGGCTACTTTGATTTGTTCCTTTACTTCTAATTGATTTGATGATCTATGTTGCGTTGTATATTCGATTGATCTCTAATCTCATTGGTGTACATGTGTCCATTGTTACCTATTGCCTTGTTAATTATGGACTATGATGCACGGATACTTCAAAATGGGCAACGTATCATGTCGTATCGTATCCAATACTTCACTTTTTATGTGTAAAATCTGTGTCCCTGCCGTACCTATGACATGTCCTAGCCATATACACGGGCGTATATGGGCATCATAGATTATGGATATTATGCTAAGACCAAGAGTGGGCCTAGAATCTATATTATTTGCATGTGATGTAGGATGTGGGTTACCCGTGTCTGAGGGTAGGCGGCTATTCAATGGCTTGTTTGGATGGGACTAATTATGGAAATGACTTTGGACTATTAATGGCTTTGTTTTGGATGAATTTTGTGATTTGGAGTAGTTTCTTTGTTTGATGGTTATCTTGCTCACGCAAGAGGGAGCCTAGCCAAAAAATAACCTTGTGGTTCTTGAGTAGGGCTCAAGGGCACCACTCAGCTGTTTTGAGTCAACCACAGACTGAATCCCCTATGGCAAGGACTATTTACTATTTTCCAATCTATAGATTGGTTATTGAGGTGGACGTACGCCACTGGGTACTACTTTGACCCTTTGAATACCAACTTTGGCCTCTCATGCATTTTGTTTTGGCCGGGCTTGTTATCCAGTGCACCCTTACCACCCTCGGAGTTGCTAGCCAGTAATCCCAAAACCAATTGGTGACAGAAAACTGCACAAGTAACTACTTAACACCCCCCCCCCCCCCCCCCCCCTCTTCCGGCGGGACACCGCCAGGACCCGAAGCACACGCCCACACAATACAACAACACATGGGGTCTTCTTGCCCTGCATACTTGCGCCCGCACAAAAACACAACACGGCATGGGGCATTTTTGCCCGCGTGGTTTCAAACTCGGGGCGTGTTGGCTCTGAATACATTTTAGAGTTGCTAACCAATCATCCCAAAACCAATTGGTGATAGGAAACTGCACAAACAACTACTTAACAACCATCACTCTATCGAGTACAGTAGGGCAGAGACATAATACCCTGTGGTGATTTAGTTTAGGTGGATTTGCCTATTTTACTAGGATGTTTACTTTGTTGCAGATTACCATTCATGTTGATTCTTAATATTGTCTTATTCATGCACAATTGCCTAGTACATTTATCCTTGTTGATCTTTTAATCATCTTTATCGCTTTATATTCCACTTGATGCATCATACTATGTCACTTCTATATTGTAGCTTGTCGGGTTATCCCAAACCTGATGTTATTTCACTTGGTGTTGTAGGTCATGGTTCAAAATCGCGGCCGCTATGCGCATTATCGGCCGTAGCGGTCGAGGCCGCTACGCTATACGCTATTTTTAAAATAACGGCGCTACCGCTACGGTCAAAAACCTAATAAAGCCAAGCAATTTTAATTATAACCATTGTTTTTTCCTATTTCTTCAGAATCTTGTATGCCAAACCAATATGGTTTCAAATCACTAAAAAACACAAGATTGGTTGTCATACAAGATTCAGGATTTTTTAATCACGTAAAAAAATTCACACCGCCATACCGCTACATATCACCGACTATGAAGCACGGACACGGATACGAGACACGGATACGATACGATACGGATACGCAGATACGCCATTTCTCAAAAAAGTAGGATACGATACGTCGGGGATACGTTGAATTTTTTTTATTTTAAATATTTTTTATATGACTGTAATAAAAACCTAATATTATTTCAATCAAAATAGCCATAAAATATAAAATATTGGCCCCATCAGGATGGATACATATACACATATGAGCAGCAGCAGAGCATATTACAGAAAAATAGCAGCAGCAAATAAAAAAAAAAGCAAAGAGAAGATCTGCAAACAAAGCATCACAAAAAAAAAAAAAAAAAAAAAAAAAAAAAAAAAAAAAAAAAAAAAACCTAAAATCCAAATGATTTAAGGGGGAAGAAAAAACAATATGAGCCCAAATCCACCTGGGCTGCAAACAGGTCGGATCTCTGTGGACCTGAAAACTCAATCTGGGTCTTACTTTTACCCTAAAACACGTGGGATCCACACGAGACTTCTCTCTTCGGTCTTCGTGTCACAGAAAGCCAGAAAAGGGAGATTTTCTTGTTCGCCTCTGTGTGCAAAGCGAAGGGGCGATGGAGCAGCACAATAACGACGACGAAGATGAGGCGAGTGGCGGTGGAGAGATGACTGCAGTGGGAAGACGACTGCAGCGGGAGGCCGATCTCACCGCCTGGGAGAGGGCGTACGCCGACGAGAAGTCGTGTGAATCGCTGCAGGAGGACGACTGAAGCGGGAGCTCTCTCTGGGGATGTCGACGATCTCGCTGCTGGTGCTGGACGAAGGTGGTGCACGGTACGCTTCCTTCTTTCTCACTTCTTCTTTGCTTTTCTATTATGTTCTTCTTCCTTTTTTTTTTTTGTGTTCTGGGTGGGGTTGGAGGTTCCGGTAGGGGCTGGGTTTGGCAGAAGGAAGGCACTGTGGTCGGACAACGACGGCGACGGTGACGGTTTGACGACGGCAGCGAGACTCTTTCCTCCCTCTCTTCTTTTCTCTCCCACGTTTTCTTCCTCTCTCTCCCTGTGTTTTTTTTTTATAACCCACTTAAGCGTGTCCCGCGCGTATCCAGTACGTATCCGGCATTTAAAAAAAAAAAAATCCCGATACGAATTTCGCGTATCCCATACGTATTTAGGGCGTATCCAGGCGTATCCGTGTCGGATACGTCCGGGATACGGATTCGGGGCCCTATTTCACGTGTCCGTGCTTCTTAGATCACCGACTACATAGTATTTTGGCCACTGGCCGCTACACCTGCCGCAACCTCTATTTTGATCATTGCTGCAGGTATTGGATTCCCTTCCTTTGTCCCGGAGAATGAGACGATCATTGAGGTGTCGCAACCTGGGAGTGGAGGGCGGATGACATAGTGTAGTGTCATTGCAGCCACACGCGCAAGAGCCTTTTATCATTGGGAGTAGACTTTATTCTTGTATTCCTTTCATAGACTTTTGCGGCTGGCCTGTAAAAAAATACTTTTATTTTCTTTACAGCTTGAATATTATGGTGGACGGGATGTCTTGCTTAGCTATATCACTATTGGATAGATAAACTGTCTTGAGATTTACTTATATAGCTTCCGCATACCGTTAACTTGATGAATGATGTGATGTCAAATATCCTCACAATGCAAACTACAATCCTGATGTGGAAAAATCTTAAATAGCTCCGCCCTGAGATTTGGACTTCCGCATTTATTAGGGAATCCGGGTTTGGGGGCGTGACAAATTGGAAATGGGATGAACAAGGATACACAAGGAGACACACACAGACACTTTCAAGTGTGAACTGATCACTATTTGCAAAGAGTCCAGGTAGGAAAACGGAAGTGGCCAGTTTGTGTGATAGCCCTGACAAATGAGTTTTCAGCTGTAGCACCTAGCATCTTGGTGGGGGTCCAATAGCCCTGCTAGACATAGGTGGATTGAAAATTAGGGTTTAACGGAAATCAACTCCGTGGGATATTTCCACGCTTAAAGTCTAAGACGACAATATGGAGGATTATAAAATTTTCATTTTAATTGTCGATTTCATGACCCTAGATCAAATGACTAGAAGTGTCCAATCGTTAGATATTTGGTAGGCGTAAATCCTAAGCCATGGCTCGTCTATAAATCTGGTAGGGCCAATTGACCCCATCGAAATTCCAGGTATGCCACCTGAAAATTTGTTTCTGCCACAAGGACGGCTTCCTCAATTTAGGCTGCTCAGTCAGCAAGAAAGTAACCACCTTGTAGGGCCCACCTGGATGAACACCAACGAGTAGGGTTGTAAAAAAGAAATCCAAAGCATGCATCTGTTAAGACTTAAGAGCATGATGGAGAAGGAGACTCAAGTATAAGACCAACACAGTGGCAATTTAGAAGGCGGGGAGGGTTGTAAAAAAGAAATCCAAAGCATGCATCTGTTAAGAGCATGATGGAGAAGGAGATTCAAGTATAAGACCAACACCATGGCAATTTAGAAGGCCAAGAAGCAAGAGTGAAACATGAAAGAGGCACCAAGGATAAAGCTACTTGCAAGATCTAAAGATGCCAAGATGTAATACCAATATTTCTAGCTATAAATTTCCAACATAAAATTATTTGTGCATCAAGCTAGTGGACATACCGGAAGCAGTAAACTTTGCCATTCAAATGGATGGATCATTGGTATAACTGACAAGACTGTAGCTGATAGTACACCCTGCATCCATATGATAGGAGTTCAACAAACAAAAAAGAGAACCAATTGGAAATAATACGTACTATTTCTTTCTAATATTTCATGTTTAGTGCATCATATAAATACTGTAAGGGGCTATCAAGTTAACAGGTTTAACTTCTATTATTGCGGACAATCGGCAAAATCATAGCCAACTCACCAAATTTGGGCATACAATCACCACTTGTTTTTCCAGCAATGCTCCAACAAATAATCCTAGAACCTAAAAGATATAGTCATCTACTTAGTCAGCTGGATTGTAAAACATATTCTTCAAAACAGAACTCATAAACAATGACAAGGAAGTCATAGAAAAAAAGCTGGCTTGAACTTAGTAATAAAGATCCAGTTACTGTATTAAACCATCTCTAGTATATATTAATCATCACCAGAACACTCAAAACGAGGGTGAAGCATGAAAGAAGTTGATAAACAATGAATAGTAATGCCAGTCAAATAAAAGGGTTTCTCCATTTGGCACACAAATTGCAAGCTGTGACACATGGCATATTGGCTGTTAAGCACTGGCCCTACCAGATGCATAAATGGGCTTATGGATTATATGTCTACCAATCATCCCCATTGGACATTACTAGCCATTTGGTCTATGATAGTCGGATACTTCAAAATGGGCAACTTAACCATATCCAATTCATTTTTTTTTGTGTAAATCCATACCTTGCTGTGTCCGCGACTTGTCCTTGCCATATCTATCCTATATTTGTACATCAGAGCATCTGATCTAAAGCAATCATACGAATGGTTGAATAATTCTATTAGATTTTAAATTCCATTGCCTGAGATCAAATGGAAATTCCATTGCCTGAGATCAAATGGCCAAAAATATCAGGGGCTTGGATTCTCTACACCTCTAATCCACAATCCACTTATGCATCTAGTAGGGCTGGTCGATCATACCAAGATGCCACGTCTCATGAGAAATCCACTTATGCATCTAATAGTGCAAGTGGATCATACCAAGATGCCACGTCTAATAAGACAACTTGTTTGTCACAAGGAAAAAAAAGATAAAAAAGAAGCAGCCATTAGCAAATGCATGTGACAGTCGTATGATAACCATGAAATTTAAGTCGTGAGCATAATGTTGATTGAGAGAAGACAGTACACTTTCAAGAGATAAAGCACGACAAACTGTTGCAGTCGTCCATATTGACAGTGCAAGAGCTTCCTCAGCATCTGCTAACCTTGCATTAACCTTGTCAAAATAATATCATCTTAGCCAATGCCTTTCTGATCAAATTGGTTCAAAAAAAGAAAAGAAATACACATCAACAACAGGAAGGACTAATGGTCTTACCTCAGCAAGTTCTAAAGAAGAACCACACCGTTCCACATTAGCACAACTTCCATATAATTCCAGTTCAGACACTCTAGGTCGCCTATACTTTATAGGCTGTAAATGATCTAAAGGCTGAAAAATCATTTCAGTTCCCCTTGGAGGCAGAGGCAGAGAATGATAACCACAAACTATCTTTAGCAGATCGTTGTTTTGTTCCTGCAAGAGAAACAACAGTCTTATGTTATCAAAAAAAAAAAAAAAAGAAACAACAGTTTTTAGAATTTTTTTTTTTTTTAAATGCAGATCCCGCCCATAGGTTGCAGCTTTGAGCATGAATATCAAAGTTAGAATATACCGTAGCCCATTCCATATCTTGTTTGGAGCAGACTTCATCCATACCATCCTCCTCTGATCCAATGCTTCTTACTGAACTGTCCAGAGCCAGATAAAGTACATAAACAACTTATAATTAAAGTTGCAGAACCAGTCGAAAAGAAACCATTTATACATCCAGTATGTTACACTGATGAAAAATGAATACACAGCCAAAAGAGTTAAATGATAATATCTACCTTCAGTTTTTAACTAAAAACATAATGCACTAATGCAAAACCATATGGTAATACTAATGCAAAACCATATGGTCCACCACTGTAATTTAACAGAATTGTGAAAATGAATAAAAGATTATATCAGAAAATTTATAACCTGAATAAGGACTCAGAACTTCCGATACGCTCCAATGTGTGGCTAAAAGAGCATTGAAATATCCCACCCTCTGGTGAAGTTTGACAATTGTCATAGCTCCCATTCATTCTTTCAAAACTATCAGACCTGGATCCTGAGGTCTCAGATGTATAACCATCAAAAAACTGCAAGTTTTTCCGCGTATCCTTGTCCAGTTCTCTTGTTTGACTAAAATCCGAAGCCTCACTAGCAGAAATGCTTTCAGGCGACAGGCTCTCCAAGTGCCTAAACGTGAGAGAATGAACCTCATTATCTGACACGAGGCCAGCAGCAGCAGCAGTGAAACCTAACACACTGCCAACCGGTATTGCAGAAGCCATCCAATCAGATGAACTTCCACTGGTAGGCGAATCAAGATCTTCATTCATTTGATCCGGTGCTCTGACTGCTGGTGGAACAAAATCAGTGAGAGTCATTTCACTAACAAACTGTGTTATCCTTTCAAGACGCTCCTGTGCAATTATACTGTGCCACAAAAACAAGAAGAAATGAGTCAAACAAATTATACAAACAAAGCATGAAAAGAGGGGGAAAACAAACTATAACAATGATATTCTTCTAGATGGTATCTTCCTTAATAAAGAATGACCTGTTCAGCATCTCATAATGTAGGTCAAAAAAGGGTACTCTGGTAAGGATGCAATAACAACGAGGTGCAGAAACCAAAAAACGGCTTCGCATGCCTGAAGGTTGAGAGAGTGGTGAAACGACACCTAAAATACTGGGCGGATGCTGAACTATTTCCTGAACAAGTAAACAAACACCGTATAATGTTGCATGGTCCGCCACCTGGTCAGAGTAGCAGACAAACAACAGATCAGGAATAATAATCAATAGGGAAAAACAAAATTACTTGAATCCTAAATAATCTAGCAACATTCCATGAATCATAAATGAACTTCAGAATACACAATCTCAAATTGCAGCCATAAAATTATAAATTTGGCATCCAATTTAATCAGGACTCCAACCCAATCTACCATTGTAGATGCCAGTGACGAAAGTATTATTCTAGGTTTGATTTTATTTGATGTGTGACAAAATATTTTACTTAATTTTTGCTTTTAAGCAATGACCTAGGATCATGTGGGGGCAGTTAAAGTTAGTGCTAGGACACCATCAAAGAAAAGGTTAGCCCTAGCTTATACTCTCTTTGTTTTGGGAGTATATTAAAGAGTGGAAAGAGTAATAGTTAGTTCTGGGACTCATTGGATGAATTACAAAAAAACTACACTATTATACCAATAGTGTTGATACTACTTGGCACCTAAAGTAGGCTCCATCAACATTAGAAATGGTAATCAAGTGCATAACTGCATCAAGCGTCAGTCATATAAATAACCTCCAAGATCCTATTTCAGTGGTCCTAAAATAAAAGGCACCGACAATACCACTATAGAACTTAAGCCATATTTAAATCTCTTCTTGACCAACCACATGTAGCTGCAAACAAAACATAATGAAGTAAAAGGATGAATGGCGAACCTTCAGAGAAAAAATAAAAGATGAATCGTCTCTGCATAGATGCTCCTGACAGAACATAAAGAAAGGTAGTATCAAAGGCATTTCTATTAGTTGTGCATAAAAGTAGAAGACTAATCAATGGGAACTCAAAAAAGCCAGTTTGCTTAAATGAGAATAGAACACTGCATGTACAGTGATATGACATGCAGACGGACACAGAGAAGAACCAACCGGCTCTTATTAACAAAGTATCAGGATCTTGACTTCCACATGCAACCAGGATTCTCACATTTCTTCTTCTTTTTTATTCACATTCTCGCATTTCTCTTATGGGTCTAGAAGCAGACCCAATAATTTGACATGCTATGATGCTATACAAAAGTCCCATTGAAATATACTATCCTCATGTGACCAAACAGGAAGTCAGAAAACGTGACTGAAAGATACAGAAATTATTTTTATGTTAAACCAGCATTTCTGCACATCATTATCTCATAAGCCAATTAGACATCTGTATAAAAGTGAGAGTCTTCTACAAACTAAGGTTGTATGAGCTCTCAAGTGCGCATCTAATAGACCATGTACTAGAAGCACTTCAAGCTCCTTAATTATAGGGATGCTGGCAGAGAAATGTAAAGAGGTCTAGTGGTAGGTCCTGGAAAGAAACTTCTACAAGTCTTCATTAATGCAGCCAAGGTAATTTTACAGTTAATAAATATGTGGTACTTTTGGAAGTATAGACGGATGGGTTCAAATAGAATACCAAAATAAGTTCACTATACCTGCCCATAAACCATTTCATTAAGATCACTCATAGATGGTGTCCTCTCCATCAAGCGGGCCTGTGTAATTTGTTTTGCTTATGAATCAGTAACTTATAGGTGATGAGAAATATGACAAGAAAAGGTAAATACGTAAAACATGAAAAGAAAAGAAACCATCAAAAACTTAATGGATTGCATGAGAAATAAATTCTTAAAAAAGAAAAGAAAATTACAAAAGCCATTGTCATGCACACCTACAATTACCAAATGCAACCAACTTGCACTTTCTTTCCATACATTTGCAAGCAATAAAAAGAAAGGGCAATTGATTATATTATATTGGTAAATGAGTCAAGTAAATTCAGACTTTTAGAACATGGAATGACAGGATGGCAGCATTACAATAATAACTATATGATATATAAATCCTGAGAAACTATAGCCACTATCTGATAACATAGCACAATTCAGAGAAGAACTGCAATTGTTTCACAACAAAGACTAGTTCATAAATGGACATATTTTAAGTTAGGAAGAAGAAACAAGCATGGACCTGAGTGTTGCAAAACAGTCAGAAAAAAACATGGTTATCAAAGTTTGTTCCTGTTTGTCCCTGAATGAAATGTTTCAGCTTTTTGCATTCTGTTCCAGAAAAGACGCGACAGAAAAGAGAAAAATATTTAAAAACGGAAACCTTAGAAAAAATAGGGAAAAAACAAGGGAAAATAGAGATAAAAATAATATTGTTTTGATGTACCATTCCAATATTCCCTTCTGGCTACAAGGGTCGGCCATTCTGGCTGCGGCGCAACAGAATTGACAACTACGTATATAACATTAGTACAGAGAAGCATATAAACACGCCTATCTCAAAAGGGCTGGTTACAAGAGCGGCACTTTTGACAAGTCTAATTAAAATCAGCACAAAGGTCTATATTCTTCAATATGTGAACAGTACAGGCTCGTAGATCATTCTAGAAGCCAATAATATATCCAACATTTTTTTTCTTTTGCATCCAACTTAACTAAAAACATGCGTTGAAAAATGGCCAACAGTGCTTTTACTTCAATGAGTTAGATTCACCACGCCATGTAAAAACCAAATAAATATAGAACCTACAGAAAAGTGTGTAAATATCAGAATGTCAATCATGCAATCTAACGCCACATGTTAGAGAATTTGGGAACTTTCTCACAAGTAATCATGTACATACAACGTATTATGGTTAAAAGTGGCATAAGAAATCAATGAACAAGAACACATTAGTGACATTATTCAGATTAAATGAAAGAAAGATGCATTGCCAATTGCCATCTCAAAATTCCAAAAACAACCTTGCGTACAAAATTATCTCAGACATAGGACAGATTTAGCAGGCAATTTTTCCTACTAGTGCCAGTTACTAAATTCCTTTTTTTTTCTTTTAGCTTGAATAATGTTATATATGATAAACCAATAAGTAATAAAATCCATACCTTAACTCCTCCTGGAAAACAGAATGCAGGTAAATCCTGCACCCGCATGGCTAACCTCTTCTTAGAAGGATACTTGAAAAGAATCTGTGGTAGCAAAATAATCAAAGCATCAGTGGAAAAGGAGGATTCTAATGAAATGGAAGTTGGATTTCAGGTTCAAAAGGAACTAGTCACAACAATGACAAGCCGATCTCTAAAAAACAGTGGATGCATCACCTTTGTAGGAAAAATTGAGTTCTTGACTGTATACGAAAGGGAAATGACAGGTGGTAATAGAATGAACAATAAAGACAATGAAATGGTTCACTTCAGAATCATCCAAAGACAAATGTAACACGTAAAGGGCAGCACAAGGAGTGGCAAGACTAAAGAAATCAAGAATACTGTAAATAACCAAATGTTGCAAAACTGAAAACCCAATTGCATGAAAGTCGGCCTACTATGTGGAATAAGAGAGATACTGCTATTTTTTTTTGGTATCTGATATGCATAAAACCGCAAAGTTATAGCTTTATAACAAAATATTGTTTCATTCTAATATTTTATATATATATAAATATATTGTTTCATTCAAGCAATATGGTCAACCTGAGGCTCCAATGTAGGAAGTGGGGGTCCACGATACTGAAGCTTTCTAAGGTCTTGGATTTCAGATTTCGCCATCTCCGACTCCCATATCTTCCTTTGAGCAAATGCATCTTCAATGGCCTCTAGATTGGCATCCGAATGAAGACCCACAATAAAGAACTGTTCAATTAACGATGTGGGCTCCTTATGCTGTTTACGGTCCTGTAAAAAAAAGCCCCATCTAAGTTGCTTACTACAAAAGTAGATATAACATGAAACTATAAAAGTAGATATAACATGAAACTTTCCATGGGTTGAACTCTGGAACATGCATCAAAAAAAGGAAATTTGGAGGTTTCTAAAGAGTTTTCATTTCAGGATCAGTGATCAAAACTACATAAAAAATTTCAGATAATTGAAAAGATCAAGAACAAACAAATAACACTACTGATATCAACTAAAAGATCAAAAACAGGGCTAATGGTCCGGGAAGGGTAGTTGTCGAGTTTTAGCTGCTGATAAAACAGGACAGTAGTGGTTTCAAGTTACAGCTTTCGAGTTTGACTTCCTAGAAAACAAGTCGGTAGCGATGCATTTAACGGGTCTGAGCATTAAAAAACCCAAAATGAGTTTTCTCAGTCATCATTGGTTTAAATCATAGCATCGATTACTCAAAGCTTGAATATCGGTTCATTCGGTTTGTGATTTCAATTAACTTAATTCAAAAGCCGATTAGAATCTCATTATATACCCAAGGGGTAGCTCAGTTGGCCTAAGACGACGGCTTGCACCCGGAGGTTGAGGGTTCGAAACTGCACCACCACACTGGGGCCACAAAGAATTTACCCAGCTCCCCTGGGCCCGTAGGGATTATTCTGGCCCAAAGGGCTTGGACACCCTCCATTATAATAATAATAATAAATAAATAAATAAATAAAGAATCTCATTATATACCTTGCAAGTTCCAATTTCGATTAGCTTTTCTATCCGAGTTTAATTTCTCACAGTCTAGAACCCGCTTTTTTAGTACAGATGCCATGTACTGACCACATCTTTATAGTCAAGAACTATTATACAACAAAAAATTACACCTTAACTATTTCAGACAAATGGATTGATGCTCTCTATTGATTGTTCCAGGATGCAACACATATAACATTTGAGGCATGAGTGCACTACATCAAAGAATTGATATGCAACAATATCATAACAATTATACATGTCATAGAAATTCCACTCCATACAAAATGGTAACCATGTTGCAGTGTTGGATGACTTATAACCAGTTCTCATATATGGTGGGGCTCACCTGTTTTTCTCACAAATGAGTCTAGATTTCCAATAAACATATGAAACTTTGTTTTAAAAGTCTCAAGCACTTTACAGGCTCTCTCATTCAAATATGCATCAATTGGTAATTTCGTAAATCGATGTAGCCCGTTTATAGGAAACTTCACTATAAACTGAGACTTCTTGTCCCAACGAATGAGAACTTTACATGCTCTCTCATTCAAATATGCATCAATTCGTAATTTCGTATGGTGATGTAGCCGACTTATAGGAAACTTCACTAAAAACTGAGACAGTGAGACCCCAACGAACAACTGGGAGTTCATGATCAACACAAGAAACAAAGAAAGCAAACATAACGAAACAGCCAGAAGGTAGAAAAAGCTGAGATCAACCCACCAAACTCGAGTGAAGCTGATACCACTGGCGCTTTTGATTTGCCAACACCTCTGGATTAAAAGCAGATTTCAAACCCTGTTCACGTGTACCAGGCCCCCATTTCCAAGCCTTCTGCATCTGATTTTTCCATCTTTGAAAACTACCACTGCGCCTATGCCCCGCAGATGCAACTCTGGAAGTCCACGAGAACAAACTCTGCACAGATTCACCAGATAACTTGCCCGCCTCCTCGCAACTCTTTTGCGGAGCCGAAGACTCCGACACATGATCACCACCTTTAGCATCCACATCTTCCATCGTCCCCATCTTACAAAAATTTAATTGAAATCCAAACACCAAGCTAAAAAAATCAACAGCAAGCCCTTTCGTGCGCAATCAGAAACAAGACAATCTCTCTCGATGCAAACCCAACCTTAAAATCAAAATCACTCAACTCCCTGAACAAACAGAGCATGGCTACATATCGAATTCTCGACCAAAAACTGAAATTTCCAACTTTCTTCCCATACAATGAACTAAAGAGGAGTAAACGCAAACGCTAGGGTTTTAAGTTAAGCATGAATCACAACTCGTAAACTGCAAGTTTAGAGAAAAACCGAAGCTTTAAAGCGAATGGAACTCCAATAAGCAGTATATGATAAGAAAAGAAAGAAGCATCAAACCCTAGAAGTTCTCAACTTCGAGAAATCGGCAAAATCGAGGGATAAAGTTGGAGTCTTGGAGAGAATTCAGTTGACGAGAACAGCGATTTGCTACAGTAACAGTTTTCTCTTGGGATCGAAGAGGTTGAATTGCGATTTGCAGAGGATTGGCGTTTGGAAGGAGTAGGAGAAGAAGAAGACGACGATAGGGTTTGTGCTGCTGCTGCCTACTTTTCTCAAGGGTTCCTTGAAATCTTTTTCTCTTTTACGCGAAGATACATGAGTTTCGGGCAAAAGCAGCGATTCGGGGAATAGAAAACGAGCGTCGAGGAAATAGAAGGTCACACTCATGTGAGTGTTTGGCTGGCCGCCTCGCCGTGGTCTTCGTTTTTTATATGTTTGTTCGTTGCCATAACTCATAAGACGCTGGAAAGTTGACGTAAACGTATGGAGCACTGGAAATTATATTCCCACTTTTGGTGGCCAAAACAAATTTACTTTTGCTTCCGGGCAAACATACTTTTTAGCTTTGTTAACTAAGCAGAATCAGTAAAGAAGTACAGTATATCCAAAAACTTTAGTCAAAGGTAGTTTGGAATGAAAGAAATATAATTGATGTAGTTGACATAAAAATAATTGGAATGAGGTTTTAATGATGATAAATTATATAGGCGGGATTGTATGGGCCCTAGCTTAGGTCAACACTCAATCGTAAGCGTGACCACTCTTAGTCTTAGAATTTATCATATTTTATAATGTCATTTAGAAATAATTAGGTTATACCTCGAATGGCTATGGTTGGTTCTCATGTACAATTCATCCTATTTTTCTGACCACTTGGCTCACATGTAATCAAACTATCTGACAAGCTATACCCCTCTGTGAATTGTTGCAAACCCAAATTCAATGCTCATCCAACTGCACTATTAAATTGATAACGAAAAAGAAGAAATTGATATTTTATAAACTCAACAAGATTGCAAACTGTGGATCAAAAGGTTAAAATGATCAATAAGATTTTGCACGTCTGAATCCTATTTATTTTTATTTTTCTTCCATCCTCCACCTCTTTTATAAATTAAAGACAAAAATCTTGATGGGTGAGAGGACACTGACCGCAGGCCTATATATTGTTTCATATAAAAATGACAATGAGCATGTCATTTATTATTTATTACTATCACGTACACTAATTTACATATAAAGCCTTACTTCGTAATATATAAATATGGGATGGGGCAGGGTTAGACACGCCCAAATTCAAACCCGCCCCCGACTAGAATTAATGTATGAAAAAACCATATCTAATCGGAACTCTAATAACACGACTAGGATAAATGTACGAAAAAACCATATCTAATCGGAACTCTAATAACACGACTAGGATTAATGTACAAAAAAATCATATCTAATCGGAACTCTAATAACACACTACCAAATTCACCGCTGATAAAACTAGGGTGCCGGGGCCCCATTTAAACCAATTGCCATCGCTTAAGATAAGGTACGCCTAGCCGTATGGTACTCCCGCACTGTCGCTGACAGAGGAGAAATTTCTAATGCTTTGCACATGTCGCTGGCGTGAGTTCTGATTGAGTTCCTCGTAACTTTGAATTTGGGCGGTTCGTTGACAATTTGATGAGTCGGGAAATATAAAATAGCACAACGCATCAATTTGCGGTTTTGACGGCAATAGCCCACAGGCCACAACCCAGTTATGGCTGAGTCACTGACTCGTGGCCGTGTAGCAGCAAACTCCACCTGGTTCGGTCATAAACCTACTTTAATGCACTGGTTACAGAGAGGATTTGAGGCCATAATTACTTCAATTTCATGCACCAAATCTTAACATGACAGAGAGACCATCCAATTCCAATGTCAACGGTAGCATTGTGGTTTTTTAAAAGCTCATCAACTAAACTTCTCTGTAATTAGCAGGATTGCTATTATTACTCTAATCACGGTGATATTAACAGTTGAATAGAACACCATGTTAGATGGATTATGAACTCCAATTTCAGTTATTTTGGATGTGCCAATTCATAAAAGGAAAGTTTTTAAAAATTCAAAGATACTAATTTCTTTAAGAAATATAAATGTGAATTTGTTACAAGGAGACTTTCCAGTATGTACAAGTGAGGAAGCTCTCACTCATATGATTCGAGCTAAAACCACTTTCTCTCTCCACTTTTAATATCTCTAATACCAAAGATCTAATATCACTGCTAGCTACTTAATATCTCTAACTGGAATTAAATACAAAGCTCTCAAGTACTATATCATTTTAGTTTGACATTGTATACCTATTACCTACCACAAAAAAGGACTTTGATGAGGATGACTGTACATGCTTGTAATCAATGTATGTTAATTTCTGCTGTCCCAAGCAAATCAAAGGGCTTTTTTCCTGCATCTAATGGACCATGCTTGCAACACTTGTACTTACGACCCTAGCCATGTTAATTTGTTTAGTAAGTGGTAAAAGTGATGATAAAGTTAATCCAAATGTGACATATTCTCCCCGTCGTGTTTTTGGAAAAAAATAGAATAGGAAAAATAATCTTCAGCCGCCATTTTTTGTCACAAACTTTACCACATCACTTTTCTTCACATAAAAGCTTAATAAAGTGTGATGAAGTAAATTCGATGCAAAATCAACTAATTTATCACTCTCTATCAATTTATTTACTTCATCTCAGATTGCTAAACACAAACATTATTTTGTCATATATTTTATCTCATTTTTACCATTAATGCGGCATTTACTCAAGTCTTTATTTTATCACACGTCACAAGTATAAACAAATATGCGAAAGATAGGACTCTGTTATAGTGCTGGAAATTATCAGATTTCAAGCTCACCAAGAGTCAAAAGTTGAGATGATTTGATGGATAACAGATTCGGCTGCCTGCAGTCCACACCAAGTGGACCCCAAAAGTTGGAAGTACCTTATCTCAATAAAAACCATGGACTCGCAAATGCATGTCTATATCATTTGTGGAGTAAACCCCCTCAATCCAACTACCTTTGACTATTTTACGGATTGCCTGAACCACCCAAAAAAAGAAAAAGTCATTGTCAAACAGCAAGACATGTAAATCGTTTACAATGATCTGACAAAGACCATTTATTATGACCTGATGAAAGACAACTTTGACCCACTTCTACTTGATTCTCTATCCACCGGGCCAGACTGATTTATTCGGGCATCCAGTTGAGACGGTTTTTGGATTTTTGAATCATTAAAAGAAAGTTTTGAATCAACTACTGGTGGTAATTGGTAAACAGCAGCCCTTTCCATTTGGTGCATGAGAGGCACAAAGTCATGTCGTGTGTCTGTCACCATATATTTTTTTCTTGCCAACTTTAGCCTAGTGGCCAAGAGGGACAACTTAAACCTACCCACAGAGGTATCGGTCTTTGAACGAAATGGTGAGAGTGAGAGTCCTATGTATCCACATAGACATCCCTTTGTTCTCACGTATGTCAGTGCCATATAATTCAAGCAATGGTGTGGCCTGTGGTTCATGCAAATCTTCAAAAGGGGAAGCACTGATGACTCACGTTGGCCCACGAGATGGCAGCTAGCTGTGTCTTGTTTTGTTTGGCTCCTCAACTTCAATCACTATGCGAATACAAAACCTGTCTAAGACAAAGGAAATAGAATCCACGGAGGGAAGATAAGGGATGAGGTTGGCCTGTCGTCTTGTCCATTGCAGAGGTCGACTCTGCCAAGGGAGTTGCACCTACCGCGTTTTCTTTCTCTTGGAATCTATTATAGAGTGGATTCTTTCTTACCGTAAAACGGCCCAAGACACTGTCGCTCAAAACAGTAGTGTGTGGGGGTGATTTCACTAAGCCGAGATCAGAGCTAGTCATGGTCTTAAGACAGCTTAATCGTGCCTCCCCTCGGCCAAGATGGACCGCGGCACTCGCCGAGATGAGCACCCCCGAGGTCAGGTGGCACTAGACATTGTACACCGACCTTGGCACGGCAGATTTGACGGACGCCGATGGGACTGTTGACAGGATGGAGGCACGTGCTAAGGCGTGCTCTGCGACTCATCATTCCTGACAAAACGGCGTTATACAGAGCACGTGCGCCCCCAAAGCATAGCTTCAGGCCAGGCCCGATGGGACCTGACCCAAAAGTCAAACTGCCGCCTGGCCCGATAAGAATGGCATTTAATGAGGCATGGGTAGGTGAGACAAGGATTTAATGTATTGTGGGCTGAGTAGACAGGGCCACTCGAGTGGCCAGGCCCATCTTGGAACTCACCCACGCAAGACATCTCCATCTCCTATAAATAGCATCTCCATCTCCATTCTAAGGTACGCAACTCATAACGCATACACTTATTCTGCAATTTCCTCTCCATCTCCTTTATTCAGTCCCTGAACTGACTTAAGCATCGGAGAGCCTTGTGCTGCCCACAATCAGGGTCCTCTGACGTGTTTTCTTCTCTTCCTCTTCAGGTTTAACCGGAGCCACGATCATCTTCATCCAAACCACTCAAGACAGGGGCCCTAATCCCTTATTCAAAGTCCGTAATTTTTAAGCACTTACAACTAGAATTAGTGTAATTGAGCCAACTCGACGTGGCTGAGTTGGGCTCGGGATAGAGCTTGACTTCCGCTGGGTGATGGTTCACAGCCATAAGGTATGGGTTTGATCCGTGTAATTACTATTGTTCGGGATTAATATGTGGACATGTGTGTGATAGTGACATGTCAGCACTATTCAATCATGAATGTATTAATATGTGTGCATGAATAATTATATAAATTATATATACAGATCATATATAATTAAAGAAATCAGAGACTGATGAACTGCCAAGATGGGTCGGTTATTGGTTGACTATGGCAATGATGATGAGCGCCAATAAGCCTCACGTGCAAGCCACTTGGAGATTGCTTCTCTTCAGCATGTGCTTATAAACGATATTCAATACTAATATACTATCCTATTTCTCTCCTCGATCATCACTTCCTTTTCTTCAAAGCTTTTGGAGTTGAGCCTTTTCTGACTCAACATTTTCTAATACCTGGATTTCAAATTCTCAGTGCTTAGGCATGTGCTTGTGCTGCTGTACAACTAGGATATGGGGGGATCCATGGGGGAATCGGATCCCCTGTTTGGACCAAATAGGGCGCAACACATAGCTCGCTTATCCGCCGCCCTCTTAATTGTTGCATCTTGTTTGGTCCAAAGAGGGTTTTCCTCTTTGGTCGAAACAGAAAATCCGTTTTCGGATTTGGAATATCAAGTTTTTAGTCTTGAGCCAGGCTCAGATGCTAAAATATATTAAAACATAAAAACAATAGTATAATGTGATGACAGTAATGTTAATACTCGTACTGAAAGTAGGGATGTGACTGGGACTAGTTCTGCTGGATATTGGCTCAGTTGAGGCCCAATCTAACTAAAATTGTATATGATTTCATATAAGCATCTATTTGGTAAGTCAGATCTGGCTTAAATAGAGCTAATTTAATTATATCAATATCAAATAAAATTATTTCAATTAGACTCTTTTATAAATGTACTGTTTGGTATGCCTGATTTAATTAGAAAAAGGCTATGTACCATACTCACAGTGTAGAGTAAAATGCTAAAATAAGCACATGTCTATGTACCATACTTACAGTGTAGAATAAAAAAATAAGAAAAATAAAAAAAATGTTGATAAAGATTAATCTAATACGAGAGAGAGATATTTAATCGGTTGTGGGTTGAGATTAATCTAGCATGATTTAATAGAAACTGTTGATAAAGATTTATCTAAACCTTTAAATTTGCCACTTTTGAATGAAAATCCAACTATGTATATCATCGCCATCAAGTGGGTGGTTGTCATTTGGATTAATCATAATGGGTCCATCTTAGTGAATAAGGGCTACTAGTTTATTGTTGTGAGCTCCACATAAAGCAATCAAACATAGATTGTATGGCAAAAAAGAAAGTTCGAGGAGAAAGTCTGGCTCCTTAGGAATGACAAGAATTTTAATTATTTTTATGGGTTGTTTATCAAAATCTAAATGATAGCTATAAATGTCACCTTCTTGATTGGCTCTTGCCAAATTTCATTATAAGAATAGTTTTTTTTTTTTTTTTTTTTTTTGGGGGGGGGGGGATAAGAATAGTTGGATCTATCAAAAGATCTATCCAAATACAACAAATAATAATGATGACAATGACGACGACTATGATGATTTATGTTTTGTCATTCCGATTTATCCTTGATCAACTTAATCAAATTGATTTTATATTAAATGCATAAATGTTTTCTATTAACGATATCTAATAGGTACTCGATGATACAACATTATAATACACGATACTTACAGATTGGACTACTTCTACCTTTACTTATCAAATTTTCATGCCATTAGTGGTGCATATAGGTTATTTTAAAAAATAGGGAGATACTGATTTGTTCAATTAAAATTAATCATCTGTGTAAAATCTCATGTCAGCTAATACATCATTTCAATTGCTTCCTTGGAATAAGAAAATCAAGCAACAGATTTTCACAGTTTTGTAAAAATAGGGGATCCAGACTCATTTTCATGACATGCATAAGTAAATAATTACATATTGGGCGGGGCACATCGATGAATGCTTAATCTAATTCATTCGTGCTTAAAGCACTACACTTAGGGTTGTAAAAATGGGTCCCCGATTCTCCGAGTTAGGATCCGGGTTTAGGTCCTTATTTTGGTCCCGATAAGAAAATGGTTCCGGTTCCGTATCCTTTTTTTGGAACCGATACCTAAACGGGTCCGGTTCCGGATCCACAGTGGCTCAGACCTGTGGACCCTGGACCCGACCCAATATACACTAACATAAGGTAACTTTAGTATGTGAGAACAGAACCCTTTTTACTTTTCTACATTAGAGTTTTCTACTTTTCTACATCTCATTGCCGGTTTAGATGTGATTTCTGAGTTTTTAGTTAAAATTGCTTGATAGACAAAAGGTTAACATTAGTGTTTGCAGGTACATGATCCAATTGAAATGTAGAAAAAGCATAATTTTTTTAAAAAGAAAAATACAGGTATTAGTCTAGACCCGAAACCGGAACCAGACCCGCCTCACAAATGGTTCCGGTTCCGGTTCTGGTTCCCATTAATATTATCGGTTCCGATTCCGGTTCCGGTTTCCCTTCTTAGAAAACGGTTCCAGTTCCGATTCCACCCTGGGTCTGGACCGGAACCGACCCGTTTACAACCCTAACTACACTAAATATCCACTCAGTCAAAATTCATCTTCAGACTTCAAAGTTCTTAATGCACAATAGTTTAATCAATTGAGCCCAATAGAGATTCCCTGCAACATGATGGTTTCATCGGGTTAAGTGAGGCCCACATTTTAAGAGAGAACAAATATGAGATAACCTATTTGTATGAAAAGAAAAACCAAGAGATAAATGAGGAGTTAAGATAACGAGCACCAGTATTTCAGTTTGAATAAAGGAAATGGGCAAGAGGGTTGGGACCCAAGTGAGAGCCCACATATATATGGAAAAATAGCCCACTCAGATGAAAAAAAAAAAAGCCTACATAAGTGGAAAGGAAAGCCCGCACACACAGAATAAGTGGTGTACCCAAGATTCAAACCCTCAGTAGCTTGGTGATAATAAGCACTTCTTACCACTCAAGTAAGGAACCATTCTCACTAATATTTGGCCAGTTAGGTGCAAAAAGAGAACTTTTCTTTTTGACAAGCCATTGCAGGAATTAAAAGAGGGTCGAGGAACAAAAAGTTGGGGAAGGGCAAAAAAAAAAAAAAAACAAAAAACAAAATGCCCATAGAATTTTTTAAATGCCCTTCCTATCCTCTTTAACTTTTCAAAAAGTTCAAGGGGGGCAATTGCCCCTCCTCGACCGCCTCTCCTAATATTCAACTTAAGCTTTTGAATTGATGTGCTTTTCTTCTTTCGTTTTTTATTCTGTTTTTTTTTTCAATAAAAGAAATTCATTAATCAAACAAATAGAACAAAAATAAAAATAAACAAGAAGAAGCCTTAGACACGAGGCCAAAAGTTAGCTAGTCCAAAATAGGGCCAAATTACTCACTTACCAACCTATTTGGTTGCTAGCATTAATTCTATATAATTTCAATTAAACAATACCATCCAATTGGATGTAATCCTCAGTTATTTAATGTGCTCGTGTTATTCTCGATGAACATCATATTTTAAATAAAATTTGTACATTAAAGTCCCCTTAATTAACACCTATGGAGGTATAAACAGTCTTGATTTAATCATTAGGCTCTTTTCTTTTAATTTCAGAAATTAAATCTTGAAAAATCACCACGTCAGTTAGCTGTTCGGTTAACCGAACACTGTTGGTTCACGTCTCGGTTGGCTTTCGGTTCACTATTCAGAAGCTTTCAAATTCTTTTAAATTTTACAACTAGAATACATAACAAAAGTGCACGTGTTGTCTCCTTGAAATACAAATGCCTTATTTAATTTAGAAGAATTCTTTAAAGTGGCATTCCAAATTGGAGATGTCAATTGGACATTATTTTTCTTAGATTGATTAATTACTAGCATGGTGGCTGGGTATTAAAATCTCATCTTCCTTTTATTTTGTTTGCTATTAAAGGGGGCTTATTTGACGGTTGTTATTGGATATTCACTTATAGAAATAGGAAGTCTTTAAACCAACCAACCACCACCCCCCCCCCCCCCCCCAAACAAACCCCCCCCCTCCCCCCCCCCCCCCCCCCCCCCCCCCCCCCCTCACACACACACACACACACACACACACACACACACAAAAAAAAAACAAAAAAAAAATGATGGAGGAAAAGTATTATTGAGAAAATATATAAAAAGCTAAAGGGTCATTTGTGTTTCAATAATTTAAATATGTAAATGACCTACTTGCATGATGCTTTTGCATTATTAAATTTGTTTGTGCCTTTTTACGCACAAGATGTGTAAAGTTTGTGTGAAAATGGGCTAATTTTGAGCATAACATTTTTATACGTCATGAGATGGTAAAGGGTCATGCATGGTAGTATTCATAGGCGGGGTGAACAATAATTTTGATGAGATTTGGTACAATCCCTTTTTTGTAAAAAATTATACACTTTTGTGTGCCCCAAAATGTCAATATCAAAAATGGCTATGATAACAATTTTCAGCAGTTTATTTATAATAATTTATGAGATATCTACTAAAAAAAGAAGAACCATAAGCAAAAATTAGCCTTTTTTTTTTGGGCCTCGTTTTCATCATTTAAACCGTTCCTCTTCAGAAGTGCAATTACAGCCCGATGGGGTGTCAAATTTTACATCCCAAATCGTTATAGATTATGAGATATTAAAAAAAAAAAACTATAATTGGATTAAACACATGTATAATACATGCTCAAAACTGTGCTTGATTTCTAATATGTTTTATTTTTTTTAATTTTTTGATGACTTGAACCGTCCATCTTTTGTAAAAGATTAAAACAACCATGGATCCAAATTTAAGCCGTTGATTTGTCTCAGATTTGGAGATATTTGCCAAAAAGTTCAGATTATTCGATTTGTAAATTTAAATTTTGTCGACCCCATTTTATTGATCTGAATCATTTATTCTCTTTTAAATACCAAAAAGAGCAAGGGGGCCGAGTCTCGTGTCTTTATTTATCTTATATTTTAAATTTGTAAAAAGTGACGAAAGATTTGTGAAAATGGTGAACCGCTGGATGCACTCATATTCACATGTGAAGATGGGTAGAAATGATAAACAATAGAATGTGTTTCACAGGTAACTCGATTGCATGTGAAAATGACTCATATACGTTGTGGACCTTTCCTATTACATGCGAATTTGCCAAACAACCCCTAATGAAAGTGAATCTTTGTTGTGAATGGCATGACTAAGGAGATTTTTTTATGGAGGGTGACATCTAGGAAAAAAATTGAAGATAAACCAATATTCTTATCCCAGAAAAAATAAAGATAAAATAATATAATAGAAGGATGTGGTAAAATTTGGGTTGAGAATGAGATTGAAAGAAAGCTAAAAAATTTTTTAAAAAATGGGTTAATAGAGATGTCTCTAAAAATTTGAAAGGATGGAGTAAATTAAAAATATAATGATGTTGAGAGTGGGATTTGAACCCACGCCCTTTCGGACCAGAACCTTAATCTGGCGCCTTAGACCAACTCGGCCATCTCAACACTGAGTCAATTTTAATCAAAGTCAATATAAATACAAATACAAAAGCTAAAATAACTATAACCCACAAGACTGACTTTGAAGGCTAGCCCTTCGCTCAACTCATTTGCTGAAGATAGATTTCATTCATATCTCACATGTTAGCCAAGCAATGCATATAATGGGGCCTTTGAACCCAGATAGCCTTTACTAGCATGCTGTTAAATTGCCTGCGCCTGTCTATGGCCTAACACCACAGCCCAAATTCAGCAAATTGAAGGCTGGTCCTGGGCATGACCATGGGCAACCCAATTACAAGAAAAAGATGGCCCAATTAAAAGTGTGAATCATTAGGTTGTCAAAGGGCCCACAGGAGTCCAGATTCATATCCATTTTGGATCCCACTACCCATGACTGGGTTTCTGAACTATGCCACTAAGAAGGTCAGTCCAATATGGATTGGAGCCTAAGTTAGTCCCGGCCCATTAACCAATTGAGTACAAGTTCATTTTGGCTTATGTTTTTGTGCTCTCTTTTATGTTATTTGACATTCAATCTTAAGAACTATATCCAGTAAAAGTTCAATCATGATTGGTTTTACAATAACCACGATTGCTTAACTATCAACCAAAACCGAAAGAAGGTTCAATCCTCAATAAGAGCTGGTACTTGTTTCTTCCAATGACATTATGTTGGAAAAGCTACAATAGAAATTGATGTCAAACAATATTTAAAAGTAACAATAGTACCTGATTGTTGAAGATTGCAATTGTGATTTGTTAGCGAAAAACGAACAGCAGCAACGGCAGCAGATCTGTGGCCGAGGCACGTCTGATAACGCTTTTTTTAGGACGAGTTCCGCCCCTTAGGATAAAATCCAGATGCGAAGGTTCTCAGCAGAATTGCCCCCAGGATACAACGGCCTTCCTTGATTCAGGTCTGATCGTAACGCAGCCAGAAATTGTAGACTCCTTATAGAATGCTCAGTGCTCAAGGGGAAAGCAGAGGAAAGAGAGAAGAAAACGCTTTTCTATGTTTTTGGACGACCACTCAGATGGCCCTAATTTATATTAGGGGCAGTTCTGCTGAGAACCTTCGCACCTGGATTTTATCCTAAGGGGCGGAACTCGTCCTAAAGAGAGCGTCATCAGACATGCCTTGGCCACATATCTGCTGCTGTTGCTACTCTTCGTTTTCCGCCAACAAATCACAGTTGCAATCTTCAACAATCGGGTACTATTGTTACTTTTAAATATTATTTGACAGCAGTTTCTATTGTAGCTTTTCCAACAATTTTTGGACGAATTCATGGCTACTTCCGCTGTCAAATTCATGCATCAGGACATAGTTCGGTTGGACAATTTTGACGGATCCGATTTTCAACGTTGGCAGTAGAAAGTTTTATTTTTGCTGACATCTTTGAAAATTGCTTATGTCCTTACCGAATCATGCCCTGAACGTGAAGAAGGACCAGGCGGCTTTTATGCACGGAAGAAATGGAAAGAGCATGATTACCTGTGCAAAAGCCATATTCTGAACCTGGTAGCAGACAACATTTACAATATGTATGCTGAAGCCCGATCTGCTAAAGACCTCTGGGGAGTTCTTGATAAAAAATATAAAACAGAAGAGTCTGGGGCTAAGAAATATGCAGCTGGTCGCTATCAGAATTTCAAGATGGTAGATGACAAGCCCATTCTTCCTCACGTCCATGACTTACAAACCATTGTTAATGAAATTGTTAAATAAGGGATCCGAATTGATGAACAGTTCCAAGTGGCGATAATTATTGAAAAATTACCAACCACTTGGAAGGATATACAAAAAACCATTCAACACAAAAGAAAGGATTATTCTTTGGAGCGCCTTCAGCGCTACTTGAGAATCGAGGAAGAAGCCCGCAATAGTGATCAAAAGGATTTGACTGAAAATGGTGGTAAAATAAACTTAGCTGAATTTAAATCCCAAGTTGATGCTGAAAAGAAAGAGAAGTTTGATCAACATCTAGGTAGGAATAAGCAGTTTAATCCTTCCTTTAAGAGGAAGAATCCAAAGCAAAACCAGAACAAAAGGTTCAGTAAAAATCAATGGACTGTCAAGCCACAGGCTAAAGGCAGTTGCTTGGTTTGTGGCAAGCCGAGACACTTTGCAAGAGAATGTCGTCACTGAAAGAAATGTCCACAGCAATCTTACACCACCAAGCCTCAAGCTAATGTTACCGAAGTAGAACAGTTTGTTACTGTTATTTCTGAGGTAAATGCTGTCAGCACATGAAAGAGTGAAGGATGGTGGATTGACACTGGTGTAACCACCCACGTCACTTATGACAGAGGCGTGTTCAAGACCTATGAGAAGGTCACGAATGAATGTAAGCTCGCTCTGGGAACTACCGTTACTAATCAAGTAATCGGTAAAGGGAAGGTTGAACTTCAGTTCACTTCCGAGAAGACAGTGACAATTGTTGAACGTGTTCCATGCACCAGAATTGAGAAAGAACCTTTTGTTTGGTTATCTTTTGAATAAGGCCGGATTTAAACAGGTAATAGAATCCGACTAGTTTGTAATCACAAAAAAAGGTGTATTTGTCAGTAAAGGTTATGTATGTGAGAGTATGTTTAAATTGAATATTGTCAATAATAATATTGCATCTTCTTCTGCTCATATCATTGCTTCAGTTGATGAATGACATGGTAGATTAGGTCATATTAATTTCAGAACTATGAAGAATATGAGTAATGATGGACTAATTGATAAATATGAAGATGATTATAAGAAATGTGTAATATGTTCTCAATAAAAAATTACTCGTAAGCCATTTAAACATGTAGAAATGGAATCTACATTACCTCAATTGGTTCACTCTGATATATGTGATACTATGACTAGAGGTGGTAAATATTATTTTATTACTTTTATTTATGACTGTTCTAGATATACTTATGTATACTTATTAAGAACTAAAGATGAAGCATTATCTAAATTTAAGATATATGTGACTGAAGTTGAAAATACGTTGAATAGGAAGGTTGTGATATTTAGAAGTGACAGAGGTGGTGAATACACCTCAAAAGATTTTTTAAATTATTGTGAATCTAAAGGAATTAAGAGAACTAGTACTGCCCCTTATACACCTCAACAAAATGGAATAGCAGAAAGAAAAAATAGGACTTTGATTGAAATGGTTAACTCTATGTTAATAGCATATGGTAGTCCTAAAAATTTGTGGGGTGAAGCTTTGTTGACTGCATGTTATATTTTAAATAGAGTTTTACATTCTAAGATTAATAGAACGCCTTTTGAGATTTGGGAAGGGAGAAAGTCTAACCTTAGATATTTTAAAATTTGGGGGTGTTTAGCACCTGTCAGGATAGTAGATCCAAAAATGCCTAAATTAGGACCCCATTCATGGGAGTGTATTTTCATTGGCTATGCACAAGACAATGTTGCCTACAGATTCATTAAATTAGAAGACCTAAGCCTAGTTGAGTCTAGAGATGTAGACTTCTTTGAATACTCTTTTCCTTTTAAGACTAAGTTTACCTCAGAACCTTCTTCATCCAAAAGACTTCTAGGAACTCATGAGGAAGAGGACTCTCAACCTAGAAGGAGTAAGAGACTACGGACTGCTACTAGTTTTGGTCTTGACTTTAAAACCTATCTAGTAGAGGAAGATCCATCTACTTTTCAAGAGGCTATGACTACACATGATGCTGGCTTTTGAAAGGAAGCATTAGATGATGAGATTGCATCCATTTTAGCCAATAATACCTGGGAATTAACTGACTTACCTTTAGGTACTAAACCTTTAGGGTGCAGGTGAGTTCTCAAGAAAAAAACTTAGGCCTGATGGGTCAATAGAGAAATATAAAGCCAGGCTAGTAGCTAAAGGCTTTAGACAAAAAGAGGGAATAGACTTCTTTGATACTTATTCACTTGTGTCTAGAATCAGTTCTATTAGAATCTTGATTGCTATTGCTGCTGTTCATAATTTGATAATACATCAGATGGATGCAAAAACTGCTTTTATAAATGAAGATTTGGAAGAGGAAATTTATATGGATCAACCAGAAGGCAATGTCATAAAAGGACAAGAACGAAAGGTGTGTAAATTAATAAAGTCCTTATATGGGCTAAAACAAGCACCTAAACAGTGACATATGAAATTTGATGAGATTATTCTTTCTAATGGCTTCAAAATAAATGAGGCTGAAAAATATAATATTTATTATAAATATGATGGTTGTTCAATAATTGTAATATGCTTATATGTTGATGATTTACTAATATTTGGATCTAGCTTGGAATGCATAGAAGAAACAAAATGTTTTATTTCTCAAAACTTTGATATGAAAGACTTTGGAGAAGCAAATGTTATATTGGGAATTAAAATCATAATAGATGATTCTGGAATTAAATTATCCCAATCACATCACATTGAAAAAAATATGATTATTTTGATTATAAACCTGTGTCTACTCCTTTTGATCAATGTATTAAATTAGTGAAAAATGATGGTGAATGTGTATCTCAACTTGTTTATGCTAGTGTAATTGGTAGCTTAATGTATGCTATGAATTGTACTCGCCCTGATATAGCTTTTGCAGTGAGTAAATTGAGTAGATATACTGGTAATCCTGATGTTACACATTTGAATGCTGCATATAGAGTACTTAAATATTTAAAGCATACCATAGACTATGCATTGTGTTATTCTAGTTATCTAGCTGTAGTTGAGTGTTACAGCGATGCTGACTGGAATTCAGACTTAGATGATTCTAAGTCTACAAGTGGATATATTTTCACTTTGGGAGGTGTTGACGTATCTCGGAAATAAAAAAAACAAACTGCAATTTCTCATTCCACTAAGAATTCAGAATTCCTGGCTTTGAGAGCTGCTGCGATGAAATTTGAATGGATTAAAAATTTATTATTTGATATTCCATTGTGGACTAAACCAATTTCTTCTATTATTATTCATTGTGATAACACTGCTAGATGCTCTCTTTAGGAAGGTTCTGCTAGGTGGCCTGGATTTGCAACCCCCTGCGCGCGATATATATGCAGGATGCGCGTCGCGAACACATGCTCGGTTAAACGTTTTCCGAACCCAACACCTCGGGTCAAGCCTGACTCGCGTGCGCGCATAGGGCCAATGACAAAAGCCTAGAAAAGTTATTAAAGAGTAAATGAATGAAGACACTTATAAAACCTCTTCAAAAGTTGAACTTGAGCAATGTGGGATGTGTTGTTTCCAATAGCCTACACAACCCATAAAGCAAAATCACAAAAGGACAAAGCACTTTTTACAAAATACACCTTAAAGTTTTTTGAAACACCCAAAAAACCCAACACATCACTCACTGATAAAAAGAACAAGAACCAAATTTACTTTCTCCCTGAAGAAATGGCACATAGTTGCCTTTAAACAAGATGCAACCCATGGCATTACAGTCTTAAGATCTTGTGAAACACACCTCAAACTCTCATTTTAAATATATGGTGGTCTGTGGCTTATGATCCCAGGCAGTTTTAGGTGGAATAATGAATTGTGGCTGTATTCTTCTTATGAGTTTAGTCACCACCTGATGGTTCTGTTAATCATGATTCATATCCTTTATTGGTCCATCATATCTGGCCTAGCTATGTGAGCTGAATGCACCTGCACAGAATCAGAGTGAGATTGTATCTGAAATGTTCGGACTCGTTCAACTTGGCGATATAGTTGCATGGAGTTAGCTCGCTCTGATTTGGGCGAGTTCAGAACAAGAACTGAAATGACTCAATCCCCTTGAAAAGAAGTGCAAAGGCTGGCCCTGGGCCAAGATCCAACTCGTTTAGTTAGGATTTTATATTTGTTGTCAATTGCAGATCAACTGTCGCTTTTAAGGCTACTAATAAAGTGGAAAAATAAAAAAAAGACAATAGCTTTAATGGGATTATCTATACATCTATACACTCTTATAAAAGAGAGAAGATTGCATCTTTTTTTTTACTACACCACCATTGTGGGGCCCACTTCATCATCTCATCTCATCATTATCATTATCATCATCTCATCATATTATAATAAATCTCTATCTCTACTATTATAAAAGATGAGAGATTGTAAACTTTTTTCACTACACCATTATGGGGCCCACCCCCAAATATTATAATGTAAACTTTTCACTACACCATTGTGGGGCCCACCCCCAGATATTTTTATACACTCTTATAAAAGAGAGAAGATTGCATCTTTTTTTTTACTAAACCACCATTGTGGGGCCCACCTCATCATCTCATCTCATCATCATCATCATCTCATCATATTATAATTATAAATTATAATAAATCTCTATCTCTACTATTCTAAAAGATGAGAGAATGTAAATTTTTTTCACTACATCATTATGTGACGCACCCCCAAAATATTATAATTCAAACTTTTTACTACACCATTGTGGGGCCCACCCCCAAATATTATAATATAATATAATAATATATTATTAAGAGAAATTACAAATTTTTTCATTACACCTTTGTGGGGTCCACCCCCAAATATTATAATGCAAACTTTTTCACTACACCATTGTGGGGCCCACCCCAAAATATTATAATATATTATTATGAGAATTATAAACTTTTTCACTACACCATTGTGGGGCCCACCCCCAAATATCTATCTATCTATCTATATCTATTTCTATACTATATATATATATCTTCTATCTTCTACCTATCTATCTACTATTTCTACTATGATAAAAGAGAGCAAGCTATAACTTTTTTTTTTTAACTACACACTTGCCCAATCACATGCAAGATGTGGGCCCCACAATGTAACTTTCTTTCACTACTCACTTGCCTAATCACATGCAAAATATGGGCCCCACTTAAGATGATAATAATATAATCTATATATTATTACTCAAATGCAAGATGTGAGCCCTACTTAATATAATAATAATATATGTAATCTATATATTATTATTACCCTTCTAAAAGCGAAGAACTTGTGTGGCCCCACCTATATAATAATAATATAATCTATACATTATTATTATTATTAAGAATAAAATGACATAACTTGTGTGGGTCCCACTTAGATAATAATAATATAATCTCTTGCCCAGTCAAATGCAAAATATGGCCCCACTTAAGATAATAATAATATAATCTATAAATTATTATTACCATTCTAAAAGAGAAGAACTTGTGTGGGCTCCACCTATATAATAATAATATAATCTATACATTATTATTGCTCTATTTCTATATCTATATCTATATCCTTATATAAAAGAGAGTAAAGTGCAATACTTTTTTCACTACACACCTGCCTAATAAAATGCAAGATGTGGGCCCCACTTAGTATTCTCTATCTCTATCTATCTATCTATCTATCTATCTACTCTTATAAAAGAGAACAAAATGACGATGCTTTTCACTACACACCATGACTCACTTATAATTTTCTATACCCTTATATAAAAGAGAGTAAAGTGTAGTACTTTTTCACTACACACTTGCCCAATAAAATGAAAGATGTGGGCTCCACTCAGTATTATTATTTTTTACTATACACCTGCCCAATAAAATGCAAGATGTGGGCCCCACTTAGTATTATTATAGATATATATAGATATGCCCAATAAACTGCAATATGTGGGCCCCACTTAGTCTTATTATTTTTCACTTCTAACATAATAGTTGTATTGATCTTGATTTATACCCCTGTTGGAAGAATAATCACAAGTTGGATAATGTGATAACTACTACTAAATATTGCCGCTCTTCTAATATTAGTGATTGCTAAAGATAAATCCATAAATGTAATTTAGTGGTATGTCTTATAGATTGCTATCGTAAAATTGTTGTTGTTGCTGTACAACTTTTAGTTTCTTAATATACAACTTTTGTAAAAAAATTTATTATAAAAGGGCATTTCAAGGGCATGAATTTATTTATTTATTATTGCTCTTACTCATGAGGTTTAAATTAAAACACTTTGATCATTTTCTAACACATTTATTTCTTTCATCATTGCAGATTTCTTCTTGTTCTTGTTCTTCTTTTCATATATTTCAATGAAGCGTCATGTATTTCCTTAAAGGAAAAATGAGAATCTCATAGAAACTGCTTGTTATGCTAGTGTCACTGCTAACTTCAGAGTCAATGAATGAAGTGATCGTTTTAACTGTAAACAACTAAAAATAAGTATTTGATGCTGAACTGCAATAAATTCAGTTTGTCTTTGTTCGTTTTGAACTTTTCTTACTTTGATCAACACTCCCATCTTCTATACAGAACAGAGCAAAAGAGTTGATCTAGAATACCTAGGTTACATTCTCATGTATTTTTTAAGAGGAATATCCAATTCTTTTGCCAGATTTGTATTTGTAGTTTTTTATTTTTTGGTATTTTTTCCCTATGGATATCTCTATTTGTGAGCTTCCATTTAACTGAACTTCTATGATTACTTTGTATTATTTTTTTCTTACTGGATATAAAATATAGCATTTTGTATCAAGCAAAAGAAGATGCTGACTCTTGGAGAAGTATTGCCTCTTTTTATCTGATAGTGGTCTGTCTTATAAAATAAAACAAAGCACATGTTAAATACTAATATTAATCAACAGGTGCTTTGCAAATCTTACCCGTCAGAGTTTATATCATACTTCCACCATTGTTGATCCCTGTCACTTGAGGACAAGCTGGATTACTTCATTATTCTTGACGATCGGTGTGAGATGTTATTCTTCTTTGTAAGTTAAGACTAAAACCACCATTTCAAATTTTTTATTTTGATGTCCTTTGGTAGGATATAATTAATCATTTTTCCTTAATAGAATTTGAGTTTGTAGTGAACATATAATGTTCATAGTAATTGATTGAAATAATAAGCTCATCTGATTTTTAGTTTTTATTTTTATTTTTTATAAAACTGCTGGTTATCAATTTGACTATATATGCTTTCGACTGGACTCCAACTTTAGCAGGTTAAGTCTACCAGAAAACTGATAAGTCAACCTGATAGGTTAAATAAAGTAAATTTAAATTTATTTATACACATTCATGCTAAAATATCTAGAAATATGTGATTTATATCCTCAAAAAGTTATATAAATTTCATATCGATTGTCTTTTGAGATCTCATTTTTCTCACTATATCATCATTTTATTGTTTTCAAATGTATAGGAAAAAAATAGTGTCAGCTGTATTTGGACATTGCACGGGCCTTGCAATTTACAATCACTCATTTTCTGTTGAAATTTGATTTTTAAATGTATTTTCAGCTTCTACTAAATTTTTTAAGAGCTTTATTTTTTAAAAGTTTTCTTAGTAAAACTGTGTGTTTGGTGCACGTGCATTGCACGTGCAGGGCTCCACTAGTATAGATTAAATACTAGAGACCACAATTCTAAAACTCATTTTTACTCCTTGGAGTCATGGCGAGTCAACTCAGCTCAACAAGTAATTATGCAAGTTGAACAACTACAATCAAGTGCTTACTTGACTTATCGCCATCCGGCCCTAGTTTGTAAGCTTAAACATTTCTAGAGAGAAACTCAGGTCACAGTCGTTTGCATTATTATACATATATAAGGATTTAATACGAATGAATTCATAGTCAAATGAGCTCCATCAAAGTAATATTAAAATGCTAAAGTATGAATGTTACAAGGCAGAGAATGAAAGATAAAAGGTAGTGATTTAGATAGGATGACTATTCCTTCTTTCTTTTTTGTTTTCCTAATAAAAGAGTGTTTTGCATTAAAGAACCCAAAGCAAATGCATCTTATCAGTCAAAGGAACACAAAAATATGACGTAGACTGACCCGTACACAATTTTAGCCGATAACATATTTATTCATGGTATTAGCACCTTGGGTGAAGCTTGGAGGATAGAAACCAGGATCATCAAAAGAGGGATATTTAGCATCATCGATAGAGGGATGCTTAAGATCAGCCATATATAGGTTGGCAGGGTGACTACTTTTCTTGGATTTGTATTGATACGATGGAGTCAGGATCCCCTCTTTCAAAGAAACATGGAGATACTATTTCACCAAATTCAAAATCGCCAAGTGTATAAAATCTCTTTCTTAAATTTTTCATTTTAAAAAAGCAATTGAGAGGGTACATTAGTTGGCATGAGATTTTACACAATTGACGAATTTAGATCGGGTGAAACTATATCTACCTGTTCTATCTGGACTCGCTACGATGATAGCCGAATATTCATTGTCCATCTCCCCTCTATTCACTTTCCATAAAAAGGGGAGGGTATTTGATGGTCACCTGGAGTCTTCTTTTTTAACAACTTATGATTATGATATGAATTCATGTATTCCATTCCTTTGTAATTTAATACAAATAAATAGGCCCTTTGTGGGCTTAGAATTAGTTCACAAAAGATAAGCTTTTGGACTTAAATCACAATCTTAAGGCCATGTTTGTGTATATGGCGTAGAAAATTGATTCTACAAGCAGCCGTATCAAAGAATATATATATATATATATATTTAGCGCATAATTTAATTTTTGCCATCCTCATTTTTTTCCTATGAAAAACTTGCCACGCAAACGGACCCTTGGGTGCATGCCCGGCCCAATTCCTACGACCCAAGAGATGAGGGCAGTGATATAAATCGCATTTCGGTGTAAAACTCACAACATAATCCGCTCGACTGCATTTGTTGGGCTTTGAAAACCTTCGTGGGTCTTTCTCTTCGTCTTCGTTCGACGCAAAGAGAGAAGGAAAGAAGAAGACGAAGAAGAAGAAGAAGGAGAAAGCGTTTCCTTCGCGCGAAGATGAGTGGCCACGACTCGAAGTACTTCTCCACCACCAAGAAAGGAGAAATCCCAGAGCTCAAAGACGAGCTCAATTCCCAGTACAAGGTATCATCAGATCTATCCATCGATCCATATGTTTCTTCACCATTTCCTCTGATCTCATCAGATCTGTTGCCGCTTTTATGTTTTCTTGACGATTATTGCGTGATTTAGTTGTTGTGTTTTTGTTTGCTGTGATCTGTTTTACTGCATCTGTTTGGAATTCGATGAGATTGATGTATGGCGAAGAGGGGCGATCTTTTGGAATCGTGTTTTTGATCGTAACCCTAATTTGGCGGTTTTGTTGTGGAGGGGTGGTGCTGTTGGAAAGCACCCACTTTTGGATGATCTGTTTAATTCTGTGAGATTTTATGGATTGAAAGAACAAGCAGGAAACCAATGGAGAAGACATTTGGATGTGTAGGAAATATAATTGCTCTTCGAAAGACACTGTCTTTTGTTTTTTAACCGGTATTGAAAAGTGGGAATTCTAATCAGGCCATGCGTTGCTTATTTGTGGATAATGCTATTTGGATGAATTGGTGGCTAAGTATCTACTGCTTAGGTGCATATTTGGATGTTTGTGAAAGGAAGGGCGGGCGGGTGGGCTGGTTGATTTTTCCAATCTAATTGATATCCTGTTATGGTTCATTATGAGATGAAGTATTCTGGTTATTGATCCTGAGGTGGAGAAAAAAAATTTCCATTCTGCTGGTAAACTTTCAGCTTGTGTAATTTTCTATAGCTGGGTACATCTGGGACACCCATTGTTTGCAAACTTAGGGTAGTTGTCCTAGGTAGTGAAATCTTTTTGTTGTGATTGCTCTTTTCTCAATTTAGAGAAGATTTATGAATATGCTCTAGTAATGTTTTGAAAAGCTAGCAGCTTTCTTTATTGCTCATAAATATAGCTTATGCAATTTTCTAAGACTTACAACACCTCCAAGCGGGCTGTAGAAGAAAGTGTGCAGGCCTTCTATCCATTTTATTATTAGTATAACCAATTTATTAACCCCTTTTTTCTGGCGGAAGGATTATATATATATTTTTTGGAGGAGGGGTGTGTGTGGGCGTAAAATAAAGCCTTTCTTTTTAGTATTAGTCGTAATGTGGTTTTGCCTGCACTCTTGCTTCTGAAATCTAAAGCTAAGATGACATTTTCCTCTTCTTGATTGATTTTATTGATTTTTGGGCAAAACATTGTTGAGGTTGCCACTAGTTGTGTTTTTTGTATGCTTTCCTTTAGAATGTAGCAGTACAGATACTTGTTAATTCATAAATAGAGATAGAAACTTCATTAATTTGGTCTTAAGAATTGATTTTTGTTTGGATGACTGTACGATGGAAAGCTGTTGAATTGTTAGAATTATTCTTCCACAGTTCCACTGATTATGTCTCATGTGTTTTTCATACTGGTTGACTGTAGCATGAACTCATTGAAATGCCTTGCAGGATAAGAGAAAAGATGCTGTGAAGAAGGTAATTGCTGCAATGACAGTTGGAAAGGATGTTTCATCACTGTTCACTGACGTTGTGAACTGCATGCAAACTGAGAATCTTGAACTGAAGAAGCTTGTCTACTTATACCTTATAAACTATGCTAAAAGCCAACCTGACCTGGCTATACTTGCTGTTAATACATTTGTGAAGGTAAGCGCATTTAGGTAAATTTCATGTAGTTATATGTTATCCTTCTGGTATCTCTTATTGGAAAACATAGTCCGTGCTTTCATTTATGTTATTCTTTTTCCCCAATCACTCTTCATAAATGGTCTGTGCTAGATTGCTGATCAATATTTCAAAAGTTGTGTAGGAAAGTGAAAAGAACCCATAGCATGGTTGGAAGGTACTTATTCTCACAACCATGAGGTTGCAGTTTGAGTCATGTTAATATTAAAAAAAAGAGGAAAAAAGGAAAGGGAAGTGTATGAAGGCTATAATGACGATAATAAACCTGCTCAATTTTTATCAATTTATATGGAACATAGACATACGCTTTTTATTATTATTTATATTTACATTGAGACACTTTTTGGATTTGTTTTTTATATTTACATTGAGACACTTTTTGGATTTGAGTATTGAAAGTTCTGGTTAGTAGTAGATTACTCCTTGAATCTTAGGATTAATGTTCTGTTCAATAGTTATAGCCTTATAGGTAAAAATGAAGGTATGTGGCAATCTTCTGCAAAATGGCACTCAAATGGTCAGGTCCTTCTTTGTATTCCTCTTGCGGGGAAGACACTTAGTTTCTTTTTTCTAAATATTTTTGTTTGGAAATTGATATAATCATGATGACTTAAGCATGCATATGCTCCTACAGACGTTATTATCTACCTATCATGTAAGAAGAAAAAATACAAATTGTTCGTCAGAACAATCGCAATTGTAGAAAGATAGATACAATTTTGTTATCAGGGTCCCTTTAACTCTCAATGCAATCTGGTTGCTGACGACCTTGCTTTCCTAGCAGTTGATTCTCCAAATTTGCTTTGCTGGAACGATCAGCTCCTTGATGCTATACTATTTTTACTTTGCTCACGATCTGATATATATATATATATATGAAGTAAATTAAAAAAAAAATGAAGTAATGCTTTTTGCTTCTTTACAAAAAAGGCAGATACTTGGTAGTGGAAAGATCTTCATCATTTACCAATAAAAAAAAAGTGTTCGTCATTCAGTTGGACCTTCGGTTGTTGTTTCTTATAGTGTGTACTTTACCCTTATTCAACGGAATCGGGATAGTTTCCATTTGTACCGTGATCTTTACCCATATCGAGGTTTTATGCCACTTTCTTCATTTTAGCTTTTTCATTCACCATACTCTTAAATAGATAGCTTATTGTTCTTTGTTGTCAGAATTCAGAACCTTATCTGTAGTGTAGTGGCTTCTGGCTTTATATATATATATATATATATAAAATTATTGCTGAATTTTATCGAGACATGATTTTAACATGGATAGTATTTTCAATATCTTCATTTTTCTTTTTGCTGCAATACACCATTTTTGTTGTGTTACTCTGTGGCGATATTGAGTTATAAGACCTATCTCTCTTTGCAGGACTCACAGGATCCCAATCCCTTGATTCGTGCTTTGGCTGTTAGGACTATGGGGTGCATCCGTGTCGATAAAATCACTGAATATTTATGTGATCCTCTTCAGAGATGTCTCAAGGTTGCTTTACGCCAAACAACCTTGTTCCTTTCCTTTGTCTTTTGAGGGACTGTTCTACATTCGTATTTATCATAATAATTATTTGTTTATTGCTAATATTTTTAAATCTTTTGTACATTGCCACTTGTCAAAATCCGTTATCATTCATTTATGTTAATTTATTTTTACATTGTCACGAATAGGCCTTACTTGAATGTGTATGCTCGATTTACATAATTAGTCAAGCATTTTAGTTGTGCTTCTGGTTTATTATGTTTTGCTCTTACTACTGTATTGTTTGACAGGATGATGATCCTTATGTGAGAAAAACGGCCTCTATTTGTGTTGCTAAATTGTATGACATAAATGCGGAACTCGTGGAAGATAGAGGATTTCTGGACGCTCTGAAGGATTTGATTTCTGACAACAACCCAATGGTAGTAGCGAATGCGGTGGCAGCACTTGCTGAGATCCAAGAAAATAGCAGTAGACCAATTTTTGAAATCACCAGCAATACACTTACAAAGCTCTTAACAGCTTTAAATGAGTGCACCGAGTAAGTTTAAGACAGTATTTACTTCATTACTTGGTGCATATGCTTCTTTTCTGTGAGATCAACGATAAACTTGGTTGCTTAGATACCCATTCAAAAAAAAAAAAAAAAAAAAAAACTTTGTTTCTTAGATAACTAATTTTATCTCCTGTACTACTGATACTCCATGTTTCTGTTGTTTGCATATCGACAGTGTAGATCTTCAAGTATAATAGTTCCTTACATCTTCATTTCCTTTTGTACAGAGAGATTGTCATTTAATTTTTTTTTGCCCAAATTGTGTGCCAAAAAAGCTGCCATTGATAGGGATAAACTTGCATTGAGCACGTTATTATTGTTATTTATTACTATTATTACTATTTGAAATAGTGTCAGATTAGTCCATTAAAATACGAACAAATTATATAGGCAGAAGTGCTTGAAATACAGAACTCAACATCAACCCAAGTGAACCTTGGTAGATCTTCTCAATTGTGTTTTGTTTCTTCTTGTAATATATTTTTCATTTGGTAGCATCTAGCAATTATTTGCTTTGAATACCGATATGATATAATGTTCTGCAGATGGGGTCAAGTTTTCATCTTGGATGCTCTTTCCAAGTACAAGGCAGCTGATGCCCGTGAAGCTGAAAACATCGTAGAACGAGTTACTCCACGTCTTCAGCATGCAAATTGTGCAGTTGTACTTTCAGCTGTCAAGGTAAACTTGTCAGTTTTATTATTCTTTATCTCTTGCACCAATTACTTTCAACTATTACTTGTATGAGCTTAAGGACCTCCTCGCTGGTTCCATCGTATCCTTCGCCCAAGTTCCTAGAAGGTCTGAAGGGACGCAGACAGACTGGTGAAAAGGGAGTTACACATCAGGTTTTCATGTTTGACCATGTAACTTATTGGGGTTGAGTTCTTGGAATTGGATGGTTTTTAGTGTCGTACAAGTAGTCACTGTATAACTGTACCATATGATCTCAACAACTCTGTATTCTATTGTAGGACAGACTTCCAGGAGACAGCCAACGATTGTGACAGTTAATTCTATTTCTTACTAAATACTCCATGTGAAACCTAGATAAATATTTAGTAGGTCTAATCCTTCCTCTCAACAGGCAGGTACATGCATGTTTCCTCTCTTTGAGTTATTTTGGAACCCACTCTGGAATGTCTGCATGATCCAGACAGTGATGTGAGCAACATATCGAGTGTATGAAGAACCCCAGATTCACCCTGGAGCATTGTAAATAGTAATGAAACTAGAACTTCACACCTCAAATTGCTAACACTATCTTGTTTGTTGAAAGAATATCTTAACGCTTTCTGAAAAGTGAATGATTACAATATTTTTCCCTATGTTTCCTCAAGTTCTCAGTGACTATTTTTGTATGACTGTAATTGCCTAATTGGAACCACTCTTCTGGTGGTTCCTATTGTTGATCCCTAGCCTTGAAGTCAGGCGAGTGAATATATTGATCTTGTCATTTCCTACTAAACTTGAACTCTTTATTTATCGATTCAGCATCTGTAAGTTATCCCGTTTGTCTTAGCTTGTAGGTACTTTTCTCTTGTACTGCCTGCTTTCATTAATCAAAGTAGCCATTCATAAAAAAGGAAAAAAGTTATCCCGTTTTCAAACTTCCTTATTATGTCCTTGGTGCATATTATCATGCCTTTAATTGGTTTTTGCAGATGATCCTTCTACAGATGGAACTCATCACTAGTACTGATGTGGTCAGGAATCTTTGCAAGAAAATGGCTCCGCCACTGGTAACCCTACTTTCTGCTGAACCTGAGATACAATATGTAGCATTGAGAAACATCAACCTTATTGTTCAACGGCGGCCTACAATTCTTGCACACGAAATTAAGGTAATGTTTAATTAGCATATCTTGAATTCTGGATTAGTTTTACTTATTCGGTTATAGGGTTGGCGAATTAACTTTGTTCTCATACCTGTGATATCTGTTTTCAGGTTTTCTTCTGCAAGTACAATGATCCAATTTATGTGAAGATGGAAAAGTTAGAGATTATGATTAAACTTGCTTCCGACCGGAACATAGATCAGGTACACAATTTATTGTTTCTTATTTTCAAAATGTTGGTTCACACACGTCATGCGTTACTAGATAGTTTCTTACTAGATCTTGCTGTGATCCATAGGTAGTCTATTGTTCACTTGTTTTCCTTCATTTATATAAAAAATTAAAAATAGATGTTGGAGATGCATTAATGACCTAACACCATAAGCAAAACTCCATTAACTAAGATATTTATCATGTGGCTGGCTTTTTAGAAACCCTTATTGATGAAGCAACAACTAACAATTGGAGCACCACTTGTTCAAATTGTTCGTTCATCTATTCTCTATGTTGTTTCCCTTTTTATACCCAAATTGATTACTGATTTCTATATTAAATAAACAATAGATAATACTATGGAATGCAATAGTGGAAAGTCGAATAAAAGCTTACATACTAGAGAAAGCTCAAAAAAGAGAAAAAAAAAAAGAAAAAGAAAAAGAAAAAGAGCTTAGCATCACCATTCTAGCTGTTTCTCCAAGTATCAGATGTGGAGACTCCTACAAACTCTGTTGAAGTTCCCTATAAAATAATCAAAGATGAGCCTTAGTTGCAACATTATGCAGGGCCTGACAAAATTTGAAAAGTCCCATTTCTTTCTAGCACAACCGACCACATAACAACTACAACAGTATTATTCTATAATATAGATCCTATTTTAGAAGGATATCCAAAGCACCAACTTTCGTTCAAAACTTTAATAGATCAATCACCATCGTGCTCCATAGTTGGAAATAGTGAGTCCAGACCAACTTTGCCCATGGGCAGTTTAAGAACAAGTGAGGGATGTCATCAACCGCCCATAGTTCACACTTCCTATTGTGGGTACTTAAGTGACCAACTGTTAAGATCTTGTTCAAGATTGCTGCCCAACAAAAAGCGGGAACCTTCGGAGGTGCCCTCCCCTTCCATGAGTATGCAAAACATCTAGATGCAACTCCATTGCTGACTGACTTGTTATAAAATGATTCTACAGAGAACTCACGAGTTTGGTCCAGTGTTCAAACTAGATAGTCTCTCTGGCTATCCAGAGTAGAAACCCTATGAAAAAAATTATTCCATTTTGGTCCAGCGTTCAAACCCGATAATCTCTCTGGCTATCCAGAGTAGAAACTCTATGAAAAAAAATTATCTTTCAAGGACTCAATCTCATTGTCTTGGAGGTCTTCTCGAAAATCTAGTGGCCAAAATAAATAGCTCTTTAAATTATCCAAATTATTAGAAACCAATGCGGGGATTGGGATTCCCTCCACCCGCCCCATGTTACGCACTCTTTGTTAGCTCATTATCGTCTTTTCTTCTTCTAATCTCCCTTTTATCTTTTTACCACCACTTTTCTTTCATTCTGTATTTTAAGCACTCTCTTTTTTGATGTGTGGCGATCAAGTGTTCACACATCAGACCCTTGGGCCAGATGCCTTTTCACTTGAGGAAGGATAACTTATAATTATAGCTCTTTTTAAGCCTTTTCACTTGAGGAAGGATAACTTATAATTATAGCTCTTTTTAACTTATTGAAAAACTGTCTCTTTTCATGTGTGTAAAAATTGTCTTAAAAGACTTAAGAAGATTTAAAGAGACTTATTTTTGCTAGGATTAGAAGGAAAGACAAAAAAAAAAAAAAAAAAAAACCCATAAACACAACCTACCGATTTGGCATGAGATTTGTAAGCTGAAGAATCTAGGAGGATCAGGAATAATATTTAAATTATCATGATTGGAGGTCTCAAACATGGTTTAAAAAGTCGGCACCTACCGAGTCGGGTCGGACCGAGTCGGTATCGGGGAAGTGGGATTCGGACTCGCCTGAGTCGGGGCCGAGACCACACAGACTCAGTTTGAAACATTGAAAAAAAGAAGAGGAAATGAAGGGAGAAGAATAGGGCGAAGGGGCATCCCTGGAAAAAAAAAAAAGAAGAAGAAAAGAAGCATACCTGTTGTAGCTGTAGCTGCCTGCTAAAAGTTTTGCTGTTGACAGCTGTGGTATGCTGTAGCTGTGCTACACTGCTGCTATAGGTATGCCTGCCAAAAGTTGCTGCCTGCCAAAAGTTACTGTTACTGCCTATTCCTATGCTGTCGTTGTAGGCATGCAGCCATCAAAAGTTGTTGACTTGCCAACCCACTTGTTGATGCAGTGCTGCCTACTCACTTTTTTCATCTTTATCTCATGAGTCATGTTACCTTTTTGAAGACAGAAAAAAAAAAGAACAAAAAACTGGAGAAGGAGACCTAAACAAAAGGCAAACATGCAGTCTTTGACTCTTGGCAGTGGAGACTGGAGAGAGGAGGGAGGGGAGGCATTGCTTAAGTAAAACAAAAAGTTTGCTGTGTTGTTGCTGTTCTGCTGTGCTGTTCTGTTGCTGTGTGCTGTATGCTGGGCTCTTCTTCTTCTCTCCCAGCATATCTTCATCTCCCCTCTCCCCCTCTTCTGGGCTTCCCCCTTTTCTATTTTCAGAATCTAGGAGTTGGGAGTGACTTCCAAAAGATGGGGTTCTCCTTGTTTTCTTTTTTTTTTTCCTCTGTTTTTTTACATTTTTTGGGACTGAACCCGATTCGGCCGAGTCCCGTGCGACTTGCCCGAGTCGGGTGAGTCAACTCGGCCCTAGCCGAGTCGGGTCCTGAGTCCGCCTTTTAAACCATGGTCTCAATTGGCTGCAGGGTTTGTAGAGAAGGGTAGCTTTAGAGAGAGATAGAGAGATATGATTGTAATTTGTAAGTATGGATGGTTGGCTATCAAATGAGATGAGAGATAGTCAATAAGGGTTGAGCATGGAGCACCAATTTTTTTTTGAATGGCGATCCCAATGAGAACTCCGGTTTTTACTGCCAGTCTCGGGGGGTTGCGTTAGGTAGGTTGATAGCCAACGTAAAACTTTTTCACAACCCAAACATGAATTCTGAGATAAGAACGTTTCGAGATCATGCTAGGGCATTCCCCGCTTTAAGTGACGCAACACAGCGCCGCCCGATTGCAGTGGAAAGTAGTAGGCAAGGGCTATCGCACCATTCTTGACGAGCGCAACTAAAGAAGTTAGTCCAAAAGACGAGGAAGGTTCGACTTGCCACTTGGAATATAGACACCTTGACAAGAAAGGGCATGAAGTTGGTTGATGTCATGAAAAGAAGTAGAGTTAGTGTAGCCTGTCTACAGGAAATAAAGTGGAAATGGGATAAAGCTAAGTAGCTCATTAATGGTTATATGCTTTTTTATGTGGGAAAGAGCAACACAAGAAATGGAGTGGGTATAGTTGTAGATTGGGATTTGAAAGAGAAAGTTGTGGGGGTAAAGAGGTTGGATGATAGAATTATGTTCCCCAAACAAGATTAGTTGATCATGTCAAAAGACAATTTTGGGAGGATATGAATGTTTTACCATGAGAAATCCCAACTAGTGAAGATTTTCCTAAAGGGGACTTAAATGGGCATGTAGGAAGGGATAATGGAGGGTCTGAGGGAGTGCATGGAGGACAAGGACTTGGAGAAAAGAATGAGTCAGGAGACACTATCTTGGATTTTGCATTAGCATTTGACCTTGTCATATAACAAACACCTTCTTTAAAAAGAGAGGAGCATTTAATTAGATATAAACTTGGAACTAGCAGGAGCTAGATAGTCATTTTTCTAGTTTGAAAACATGATCGATTGGCTTGTTGAGACTGTAAGGTTATTCTAGGAGAGAGTTTGACCACACAACATAGGTTAGTAGTTTTAGATATTTGCATTAGAAGTAGAAAGAGAGGGGTAGTAAATAAAATGTGCACTAAAACAAGTTGGAGGGATTTGAAAGGAGAAAGAGCAACATTATTTAAGGATAAAGTGATAGACGATGGAGAATGGAGTTTTGAGGGAGTAGCTACAGTGATGTGGAATCAAATGACTAACTGTATTAGGAAGGTTGCTAAAGAGGTGCTTGGAGAGTCAAAAGGGAAAAGAAACTATAATAAAGAAGCCTGGTGATGGAGTGTAGAGGTTCAAGAATCTGTTCGAGAGAAAAGATGTTACATTGTTTGGCAGGGGATTAGGAATATAGAAAACCATGAAATGTATAAGGCGGCAAAGAAAGAAGCTAAAGTTGTAAGTGATGCAAAGTTCAAATCGTATGATGACCTATATAAAAGGTTGGGAACAAGAGAAGGAGAGAAGGATATTTTTAAGCTTGCAAAAGTTAGGTAAAGGAAGAGTAGAGACTTAGACTATGTCAAATGTATTAAAAGCAATGACCAAAAGGTTTTAGTGAAGGTCAATGATATCAAAGAAAGCTGTAGGGAATATTTTAGTAAACTTTTAATGAAAACTATGTAGGAGACATAAGAACAAGAGAGGATACTTTATTAGTAGAGCATATTTTTTCCCGCAGAATTAGGGTGGTGGGAGCGAGGAAAGCATTGAAATAAATGAAGACAGGAAAGCCTACAGATCCAGATGACATTCCTATAGAGGCTTAGAAATGCATAGGAGAAGTTGGGGGGTTTGGTTAACTAGGCTCTTCAATAAGATATTAATGACAAAGAAGATGTTGGATGAATGGAGAAGATGTGTTGTAGTACCTATATATAAGAACAAGGGAGATATACAAAAACTATGGGATTTAACTTATGAGTCATACTATCAGCTATGAGAGAGTAATGGAGCAAAGACTTAGACAGAAGACCAAGATTTCTGAAAGTCAATTTGGTTTTATATGGAAGATATCTTCTCACTTAGGCAATTAATGGAAAAATATCGAGCGAAGAGGAAAAATCTGCATATAGTCTTCATTGATCTAAAAAAAGCTTATGATAGGGTACCTAGAGATTTAATTTGATGGGTTTTAAATAAAAGGAATGTTCCAAGAGGTTATATTGAACTTATTAAAGACACGTATGAAGGAGCGGTAATGAGTGTGAGAATTACTTGTGGAGAGACATGTGAGTTCCCAGTGACCATATGTTTGTAGCAGGGGTTGGCCCTAAGCCCTTATCTCTTTGCATTGATTATGGATGAGTTAACTGCTCATATTTAAGAGGAGGTACCTTGGTGTATGTTGTTTGCAGATGATATAATGTTGGTGGAGGAATTAAGAGATTGTGTGAATGCAAAATTCAAGAGATGACGAAAGGCTTTGGAATCCGAAGTCTTTAAAATAAGTTGTAGAAAGACGGAATATATGGATTGCAACTTTAGTGCGTATTAACTGTGAGAATTCAAGCGCAGGGGATGCCATAATACCACATAGATTCATTCCGTTACTTTGACTCAATAATTAGCAAGGATGGAGAGGTTGATGAAGATGTCGAACATAGGATAAAAACAGGATGGTTGAAGTGGAGACTTGCTTCTGGAGTGCTTTGTGATTAATGAATGCCTACAAGATTGAATGAAAAATTTTATGGGACAATGATTAGACCAAGCTATGATCTATGGAGCCGAATGTTGGTCAATCATGAAGCAACATAAGCACAAAATGGCTATAGCAGAAATGACAATGTTTAGGTGGATGTGTGGTAAAACTAGGAAGGATAAAATTAGAAATGAGCGATTTTGAGAGCATTTAGGGGTAGCATCAATAAGGGATAGAATTAGAGAAACCCATTTGAGATGGTTGGGCATGTACAACGCAGGACGGCAACGGCGCAGATAAGAAAAAGTTTGGCTATGTAGGTTGATAACCCACCAAGGGGAAGGAGTAGGTCGAAGAGGACGTGGATGGAGGTAGTAAAAATAAATCTAAAGAAGTGCAACTTTTCTGAGGATTTGGCTCAGTATATATTGGAATGGAAAAATAGAATTCATGTAGCCAAACCCCAACATAGATGGGACGAGGCTTTGATGATGATGATCCCAATGGGATACCGATTATAATATTTGGTTCCTGTCATCTTGGGGGTTCAAGTTTTCTTCTGGGAGAACCTTTCATGCAGTGATAGTACTTTTGTGATCATATTTCTAGATTTTGTAGAGTTTCAATGCAGACAAATGCCCTAGTTAGTGACTACTACTTGAATAAAGATTCTCCATTGGTGCTGTATCATCTTTCTCACTGCATTCTTGCTGATGATGAGTTGGAATGTTATACATCTTTGCGTCCTTCAAGTTGTATACTCCAGAGAGGAGGAGATGAGAGGATTTAGGGATATAAATTGCTAGGATCTTTCAGTTATATCCTTAGGTGCAAGGACTTTGGGTGGTAAAGGAGAAAATAATCATTAAAGATTTTATTCTCTCTCTCTCTCTCTCTCTCTCTCTCTCTCTCTCTCTCTCTCTCTCTCTCTCTCTCTCTCTCTCTCTCTCTCTCTTCTAGGGTGATTGGAAGGTTCAAATGATCTCAAATTAATTTATCTGCAGAAATGCTTCTGATTTTGCACATCTTCTTTTGGTTATTCTAAACCCATTCTGATCTTCCCTATTTTTAAGGTACTAAATGGTCGGTATGTCCCTCTTCCAACAAGGGCTTGAACCAGGGTATCCTGCATCCCTTTGGAGGACTTTTAATGTCCCTTTACCAGCTGAGCTACCAGCACAGGACTTGCAGATTATTATGATTTTTTGATTGGTCAGGACTTGCAGATTATCTACTTATTCCACTGGGATTATGTGAAGGAGATTTGGATTTATTTATTTATTTATTGTTGTTCACTGATTTTATCCCATATGTGGATAATGCAAATGATTTAGATCCTGTGCATCAATCTGATATCCCTCTCTGTTTTCTTTGGCAATAGGATCTTACACTTTTTGGAGTACTAATGTTATCTTTTTTCAGGTTCTATTGGAGTTCAAAGAGTATGCCACGGAAGTTGATGTAGATTTTGTTAGAAAAGCTGTCCGTGCCATTGGCCGCTGTGCTATCAAGTTAGAAAGGGCAGCTGAGCGGTGCATAAGTGTGTTGCTAGAGCTGATAAAGATAAAAGTAAACTATGTTGTCCAGGAGGCTATTATAGTTATCAAGGATATTTTCAGGCGATATCCTAACACGTGAGTCTTGAACCTTTTGGTGCTTTAAATTGGCACATGGATAGTTCCACTGCTGCCCTTTTTATCCTGTTTGAAGCTTATTTTGTGTAGCCTTCTTATTCTGCAGCTATGAATCCATCATTGCAACTCTCTGTGAGAGTTTAGATACTTTAGATGAGCCTGAGGCTAAGGTATTCTTTAATTATTATGTTAAAAATAGCTCAACTTGAGTTCTGTTTTAGTACCATCTGCAGTCTTTTTCCATATTTTTAACAAGATGCTTTGATTGCTGCAGGCGTCAATGATCTGGATAATTGGTGAATATGCAGAACGGATTGATAATGCTGATGAACTCCTTGAAAGCTTCTTGGAGAGTTTTCCAGAGGAGCCTGCACTAGTCCAATTGCAATTGCTGACTGCTACTGTCAAGTTGTTCCTTAAGAAGCCTACTGAAGGCCCACAGCAGATGATTCAGGTCCTATATTATTACTTTCATTATTATCAATGTCATCATCTCTCATCGACTTTGCTGTATTATCACTTTGATGATGCCCTTTTATACTGATTTGGTATTGTACTTGCATATGGCTAAAATCTAAATGCTCTTACCTCCCCTCCTTACCGGCATCTTTTCTAATCCATCCCACTGTAAACTTCTGTCTATCATTCACCCAGTTGTGACGTCTCTCAACCCTATTTCGTAGAAGCCTCTCCCCGAGAGCGTCTTTGGCTCTTCACTACCACTCTTTGTGCATCTGGTCAAGGTAAAATTCCCTTCTTGACATACTGATAAGCGATAACTGGCTGACCAGAGGGAAGAGGGTTTTTACCACTGCCACGAGAATTCTGTTATCAACCCATTTTTCTTTTCCCCAATAGCTTCCTCAAAAAAAAAAAAAAAAAATAAAATAAAATAATGCAGTTTCTTGCATTTGATATCCACTCCGGTGGACCATCTCTTGCCTCTACATACTTAATGTTGTTCCCATTAGACCTACTTTCTACTTTCTTGTCATCATTCTCTCCAATTATCACCCACATGATCCACTATTTCTTTATTCTTCTCTTGCAGTTGAGTTTTCATGTTTTCGCAATTAATTATTATTTACAATTTATTGTTGAAAGCAAATGAATATAGCAAAGTCAGTCCAATATTCCATTCTATTTTTGACAATGGATATATATGATGCACGGATACTTCAAATTGGGCAACGTATTGTGTCGTTTCGTATCTGACACTTACCTTTTTGGGTAAAATCCGTGTCCCTGTCGTTTCTGTTGCATGTCCCCGCCGTATCCATGCCCGTATCCGGGCATCATATAGTATATTCCTCAAAGACAGGATTGTGGGTTTTATGTCGACTAAGAGGGCTGATATTATTCAAGCCCGGTGAGCCCATGATTGGTTGATTAATGCTGTTTGGATGTGAAGCTATTTATTAAAGAAATAATGGCTCCTACCATGCATGAGACTGAACCATACTGCTGATCTGGTGCACAAAAGGTAATGACCCAATGATCTTTTAGATTGAAATATGCTGACATTGTGATAGTGGAAATTGGTTGGTTTAGAAGTGTGATACAACAATGGTGTAGAGTAAGGCCAATGAACATAGGATTACTGCTGATCTGGGGGGTCTCACTACAGAAAAGCTAACATCCTAATGATCTTTTAGATTGAAATATGCTGATCTTGTGATAGTGGAAATTGGTTTGTTAAGAAGTGACACAAAAATGGTGTAGGGGAAGACCAGTGAACATAGTTTTTCTGGGGGCATCCTCCATCTATGGTGAACACAATCAGGTCACCAGTCTGGATCAATGAAAATGAATGCAGGCATGGAAATGGAGCTTCTAAAACAGAACATGACTCGGCATTAGATTGCTGTACCAAGTACTTATACCTAAAGGTTAAAACCAATGGCGGACCCGAGATTTTTTATTTGTGTGGTGCAGGCAATGGTCAATTTAAGAAGTCAAATAATAAAATATAATTTTAAGGTATTATTTAAGGAGTTTCTCGAATCTCGTGGGTGCGGTCGCACCTGCATTGTTACACTTAGGTCCGCCCCTGTTCTAAACTTGTTGCATGATAGGACTAGTCACACTGAAGTTGTCTCTTGCTAAGATTTAAAAAAAAAATATTTTCTCACTGAAAATCTCGTTTACATTGGTGGTGAAGTTTTATACTCTACTATGATTGAATTGCATGTGACAGGTTGTTCTGAACAATGCTACTGTAGAAACAGACAATCCTGATCTGCGAGACCGTGCATACATTTACTGGCGCCTTCTTTCTACTGATCCTGAGGTATATGAAATGCACTTTTGATGCTTTTAAGATGCTGTACCATTCCTTGTACATGACTGATCTCCTACCTGTATCTCAGGCAGCTAAAGATGTTGTGTTGGCTGAGAAGCCAGTAATCAGTGATGATTCAAATCAACTCGATCCTTCACTTCTCGATGAGCTTCTTGCCAACATTGCTACTCTCGCTTCTGTGTATCACAAACCTCCAGATGCATTTGTGACCCGTGTCAAAACAGCAGTGCAGAGGCCAGATGATGAAGAATACCCTGATGGGAGTGAATCTGGGTACTCTGATACGCCTGCTAATGCTGTTGACAGTGCAGCAGCTCCTAGCTCGAGTAATGTTACACACGCTGCAACAAGGCAGGCAGCACCAGCACCCCCTGCACCTGCTGCTCCAGTACCTGACCTACTGGGTGATCTGATCGGTCTGGATGGTGCTATAGTTCCTGTTGACCAGCCGGCAACACCTTCTGGGTGAGTATTTTGGATGGGTGAAATTTTCTTTATTTGACTGTCCTGAGTTTAGTTTGAAATCCGGTTAGATTTTAGTGCATTTGAATTTTGATACCTATGAATAGAACTGATATAGTGTTCTAACAATGTTTAAGTAGACCACCGTTACCTATTGTACTGCCGGCATCCACGGGCCAAGGTCTACAGATCTGTGCACAACTTACACGGCGTGATGGTCAAATTTTTTACAGTATGTTATTTGAGAATAACTCTCAGATTCCTCTTGATGGATTCATGATTCAGTTCAACAAGAATACACTTGGTCTTGCAGCTGCTGGACCTCTGCAGGTAATTCCTCTGTCTTGATAAGGAACATTTTAGCCTCTTCTTGCTTTTAACTTACCTTGCAATGTGCATTATTCTGTTGGCTAGGTTCCACAATTGCAACCCGGTGGATCAGCAACGACTCTTTTGCCGATGGTATCGTTCCAGAATATCTCCCCTGGACCTCCAAGCACACTTTTGCAGGTTGCAGTGAAAAATAATCAACAGCCCGTATGGTACTTCAATGATAAGATTTCTTTGCAAGTTTTCTTCGCTGAGGATGGTAGAATGGAGCGTGCACACTTTCTTGAAGTAAGTAAATATAGAACCTTCCTCTTTCTCCCTTTTAGAACAATTTCCTGAACGTTGTTAGTTTTGTTTTCAGTTCTTTGGCGCATATCTTGAATTCTCAATATTACTTTATGCATACTCTTGAAGGTTTAACATGTACAGTTCAGGAGGAATTATTAGCTCCTGATAAATCCTGGCATTTGAACCTTAGTGTTTAATATAGTTGATACTTTTTACTTCCCTTATAGTCATTATACTCTGGCCCTACTGTGCAGTCATGTGTTATATGTGGCACCCTTTGCTATGTACAGTCATGTGTTTTTCCTTAATTAGTACCATTTGATATGTTTTTTTTAAATGGCATTAAATAACAGAGGCAATATCATACTGCTTTAGGAGTGCAAAAAGGGGTCCTGAACAATGCTCCTACACCTTTATGACTTTGAGATCTAGGCTATTTCATGGGATGAAGTCAGCTATTATGAACTGCTAGATTAATTTTGTTTTGATTTATGTTTCAGATGTTAAGTGGGCTTCTGTTACTCATGCAATCATGTTTTTGGCATTCATCTTTTTTGTTGTTTTCACCATTGTCAAATATACTGCATCTTTAGAATTAGAAGGTTGCCACATTTAAATTGTTCATGTATTTTTTTAATATATAATCTTTAGATGTTAGCCACTTTTCCTTTTGGTTTTGATGTATAAGCTTTCATATGTTGTATAGCTGTTTTGCCTCTCTTCTTGTGCCTTGCCTGTGATGTGCTGCTTGGATGCAGCATGACCCTTATTGAATCCTGGCAGGAGGGTATCATGGTATTTTGATTGAGAGTGCCACTGAGGTGCAATTTTGATTGTATTTGTTTGTGGGCTTTGGCGCTTTGTTGGTTAAGGTAGTGACTTACCTTCCAAAAGAGATGAAGAGTTATTTTTTCCCTGCTAGAGTAGATTACTCAGGAACTAGCTTGATTTATGATTTTTTTTTTTGGGTATATATCCATTAGCTTCACAAAAACCTTCACATATTTTTAGTACAACAATGATCATTTTTTTGAAATGTTCAATCTTCCTTTGTCAAATTTTTTAATTGTTGATTTTTGGGGTCTGCCCACTAGCTTCGTATAATATTTCACATGGATTTATCCTGCATAACTGCAAAGAGCTCTGCATTTGAAAGAGAGGATCATTAATTACCTATAGTGGAATTAATAAAAATGACACTTTTTTCAACTCAGAAAGCATGATTGCAAAAGAAAAGGTGGGGGTACTTGAAAGGGGAGAGGACAGTAACATTTATGCATAAAGTGATTGAGGGGGGAGAATGAAATTTGGAGGGAGAAACTATGGCAATGTGGAGCCAAATGGTTGACTATATCAAAACGGTTGCAAAAGAAGCGTGTGGAGAGTTGAAAGGGGAAAGATACTTTGATAAAGAAAGTTAATGGTGGAATGTAGAGATTCAGGAACCTATTTGAGCGAAAGGACATTCCTAGAAAGTTTGGTAGGGGAAAGAGCAACTCTCTTTTGGTACTTAACATGAATTGAGAAATATTTTTCATAGAGCTCCCTTTTGAATGAATCCCAATTCATGGTAGCTAAGAAGCACGGACACGGGACACGACATGACACGGACATGCCGACACGGCATTTCTAAAAAAAGTAGGACACGGACATGTCGGGGACATGTTAATATTTAATAATAATTTTAATAAATCTAATCATATACTAAAAAAGAATAAAAGATAATATCATTTTAACTTTGTAATCAATTTAGCAATCAAATAAATAAAAATCCAAGTAACAGTGTACCACTGTAATATTTCCCCCTCCTTCATTAAGTTTCTCAAACTTGGTTACATATTTCCAAAGAGGCTTATTTATATCTTCTTCATTGGAGGGGTGTGAGCTAGAGCCAGGAATGGAACTCATATTCCCAAATTCCAGTGGTGAAGAAAAAAATGAATCATTTGATATAAAGAACAGCAGCAAAAAATAAAAAAACATTAGCAGCAAGGACATTTGCAGATTTGCATATTCGCAGTGAAAAAAAAAAACAGCATCAAGGAGGTTTGCAACAACAACACATCAAAGAAGAAAACCCCAAAAACATAACATCTAATGATCAGAAAAACAGCACCAGATTTGAAAAAAAATAGTACAGAAACAACAAATAGATTTGATGAGCCAAAAAAAAAAAAAAAAAAAGCAGCGGCATGAGCAAAAACTAAAAAAAAATAAAAATAAAAAAATGCAGCAGCGGCAGAGAAAGAGAAAAAAAGCAGCAGCAAGAAAAAAAGCAGTGTACCTGATGAGTAGAAGCATTACCACGAGCGAAAAAAGGAAGCAGAAGCAGTACCACAGCAGATCTTCTTCTTCTTCCTTCTTCCTTCTTCCTTTTCTTTCTTCTGCTTCTTCTTCTTCTTCTTTCGTTAGGGTTGGAAGGACAAATGGGGTTTTTGCTCTTTCGTTTAGGGTTGGATGGACGAATTAAAAGAGCCCCCTTTTCCTCTTTAGTTATAACTTTTTACAAACAGCCCCCTTTTCTTTTCTTTTTTACTCTAATTTTAATATTTCTCTTTTTAAAAGAGGCCAACGTGTACCTAACGTGTCCCAGCGTGTCTGGAACATAAAATATAAAAAAATAAATAGGATACTCCTTTTGGCGTGTCTGGAGCGTGTCTGTGCTTCCCAGCATGGCAGTGCATGTCTCATCGTACTGTCTTTTGATGGTGTCCCTTTAACTCTATTTCTAAGCATAAAGCTTCCTAACAGTACCTTATCACCTTCAGCGCACTTCATAACTTCGAACATGGTTTCCATTTCTCTGACCCGAGATTCAGCATTATTTGAGTCCAGGTCACCCTTAAAATGCTAGGTCTAAGTTCCTTGAACCTCTTGTATAGGGTGCTCCTATGAAGCACGGACACGGATACGAGACACGGATACGATACGACACGGATACGCAAATACGCAATTTCTCAAAAAACTAGGATACGATACGTCGGGGATACGTTGAATTTTTTTTATATTTTAAATATTTTTTATATGACCATGTAATAAAAATCTAACATTATTTCAATCAAAATAGCCATAAAATATGCACTTTCATTGATTACTGAGTGTCAGCAGGTGACAAGTTGCAGACACTTGCAGTAGCAGGCAGCAACAGAAGAAAAAAAGAAAAATAAAGAACTAGCAGCAGCAACATAGCATCAAGATAGAAAAATAAAAATAAAAAAGCTGCAGCACTGCAGCAGCATATATAGCATCAAGAAAAAAAGAAAAAAAAATAAACAGCAGCAACATAGCATCAAGAATTCCATACCTTTTCTTCCCGCTTAGTCTCTCGAGAATTCCAGTTCATGTTTGCATAGACGAGCAGATCCCGAGTCTGGCGAACGACCTCGGCCGGCGTCTTGGGCTTAGATTTGAAGAGCCCCTTCATCTTCTTCTTCGACAAACAAACAACCAACAAACCAGAGCAGAGCCTCTTCTGCGACGAGATCTGGTTGAACCAGGACCGAATCTAGATAGGGCAGTCGGACGACAGAAAGGTGGAGATCCGACGGTCGAGAGATTTGATCGAGAGATCGGGGATCGTCGTCGGAGAGCTTGTCGGAAAGCTTGTCGCGGGAGAAGCGGCCGTCGAATGAGGTGAGGATCTGGAGGAATTCGTCGGTCATTGTGTCCGTACGGCCTAGGGTTTTGGCGAGGTGGTGGGCGACTGCATGAGCTTATCTTCGCCGCTCTCGGCCATGGGGATTTCCCTTTCCACAAGCTCCTTCTCCTCCTATCCAGGCATTACTTTCTCTGTTTTTCCTTTGCGAGAAGAAGAAGAAAAAGAAGGGGTTTGGGTTTTGGGGATAGAGAAAGAAGAGGATTTTGGGAATGGGAGAGGGTAGAGAAAGGACAGAGAGAGAAGAAGAAGAAAAGCGAGGCGAGAAGAAGAAAAGCATGATTCACATGCATAAGGCGAGAGGGTGTTCTTCTCCATTTCCTTTCTTCTCCCCTTCGTTTCTTCTTCCTTTTTTTTCTTCCTCCCAGCGCTTTCTTCCTCTCTGCGCTCTCTCAGTTTTTTTTATATATATGCCACTTAACTTGTCCCGTGCGGGACACGCGTATCCCGCACGTGTCCCGCACGTATCGGGCATAAAAAAAAAAAAAAAAAAAATTTCGGATACGGATTTCACGTATCCTGGTCGTATCCAGGGCGTATCCGGACGTATCCGTGTCCGATACGTCTGGGATACGGATTCGGGACCCTATCTTACGTATCCGTGCTTCCTAGGGGTGCTCTCATGGGGTGCGGAGGAGCAGTTGCTTGTCGATTGAGCATCTCAATCAATCTCTCTTGCAACTGGGTTTGTTGCTGATATGCCATTGCAGAAGTCCTTATGAAGTCATTGACATTCTCCGGCCGAGTAGTAGTGTTGTTCAGAACCTCTGGATCAACCAGATGATGGGGTCCGGGTCCGGGTCCAGAACCAGAACCAGAACCAGAACCGCCTCTTGTAGTCACCACTCACCATTCTACAAGAACGAAAAGCAAAGAAGGTTTAAATTAGGACATCTAGTAGGGGAATGGTAAAATAGCACATTTATATTTATATATTCCCTCCACACCATATAGCTTTACGCCTTTACCCATATCTCACCACTTGTCCTAAATGTTCCTATGGAAGTTTTTAGGTTGTTTTATTATCCTAGAAACTCGAGCAGGGGAAAGAGAAAAATCTATCTCACTATTTAAATCTATCGTGCTTTTATATTGACGATGGACGTCTGTTTTACATGCCTTGATAATTGATGGTTGTATTTCCAATCTTAACTGCAGACATGGAAATCTCTTCCCGATTCAAATGAGATTGCCAAGGACCTACAGAGTGTTGTGATCAACAGTGTGGATGTTACGGTTGATCGTCTGGCTGCATCTAATGTATTTTTCATTGCAAAGCGAAGGAATATGAACCAGGAGGTTTTGTATCTGTCTGCCAAGGCCCCTCGAGGTATTCCATTCCTGATAGAGCTTACTGGTGTTGTTGGGATTGCTGGAGTCAAGTGTGCAATCAAGACACCGAACCCAGAAATGGCACCACTATTCTTTGAGGCTATGGAGGCTCTTCTTAAGTGATAGCTATTGTTTCTCATCTTGAAGCTTTTGTAACATGTAGGTTGAGTGCTCAGATTTTCTCCACCTTTCCTTTTTCCATTGAAGTTGGGGTTTTTCGGAATTGTTATAAGGGTTTTTTACCCCCTCTCAGAAATGTCTTTTGTTAGTATTTATTGTTGGTGCAAGCTTCATGGCTGTGGTTGGGTTGTTATATAATTATATTTTGTGTTCCATAGACCTTGCACTCATTTTTATTTCTGAGTTTGTAGTCAAACTTTTACTTTACAAATTGGTGTAATGGTGTCCATTTGAATGTGGGGAGGAGATTTAATAGCAAACAAATTGTCTCAGGACCTTGTGTATGAATTTTTTTTTTACACTGCATCTGATATGGAACAGGTCCTTGAGAGATTTTACATTGTACCTCACTTTGCACCTGCATTGTGTTAATTTTGTCCTTTGTTCTGATTAAAGATAATGCTAACAATACAAAAATCCAAAATCTACACATTGGCTTCTTGCAAAACCTAATCCAGGTTATCTACTACATCCATTTAAATTCCAATAGCATCTAAATTGCCTGCCACGTTGAACAGGTCCTTGAGAGATTTAATAGATATTGTATCCCGCTTGAGCCTCTTCCTTGTGTTATATTTGTCCTTTGTTCTAATAAAAGATATTGTTAACAACACAAAAATCCAAAATATACACATTTGCTTCTTGCAAAACCTAATCAAGGTTACCACATCTATTTAAATTCTATTTTAGGGGTCTATAAATTGACTCCTACTTTTTATGCAGTGTGATATAAGGTTATCTTTGGACTCTGCCACCTCATTTCTTTTTAGGGAAAATCTCGAATAGGCATGGAACTTTTGTCTCATTTTTAAAAAAGTATACGAAGATTTGAATATTTCAAGGAATTATAAAGATGTTTTTGCAATTCTATCATTTGAGTCATCTCCATAAAATTTGTTGAGAAATGACAAAATTATGTTATTTTTCAAGATTTTTCTTTAATAAATCATTTAAGAGAAATGATCAAATCTAACCCAAATGACTTAGTTGGGCCCATTTCAAGTACCTTTATACATGGATGGTCAAAAAAAATAAAAAAATAAAGAGGATTCTAAATTACTAAAAAACTAGCTTCATTAAATGGTTATGATCATCAAAATCAAAATGACTAGTTTTAGGGTGGAATGAAGTAAAGAAAAGACAAAAATCTATGGTAAGGGGAGGGAATTTTTGTCATTTTTCAAAAATTTATGGAGAGGACTTGATTGCAAGAATTATGAAAAAATTTATAATTTTTTTTTTTTGAAATACTTAAATCTTCATGTATTCTTTTAACTTTTTTGAAAATGAATCAAAAGTTTTATATTTTTTGAAAATTCCCCTCCTTTTTATTCAAAGCTAGGTACCCAGGTCACTGTAGCGTCAATTGAAGTATCTGAATATGCTTTACAGATTTGTGGCTTTGACACTTGATTTGCTTGCTCCATGTGCTGGGCCTTTCGCAATGAGACCATTGAACCCCAATCTCTCACACCAAAGACCTTGTGTAGGCGATTACAGAAGCACCCTCTTGCTCAAAACCGAAAGATATTTTCATATCCTTTTTCTGAACTTCGAGAAGATATGCCACATGACACATCCTATGGGAATATTTGGATCAAACTTTGTGATCCAAGGACTTGTTTCTGCAGTGCTCCGTGTACTACTGAACTCATATAGTCTCCGAAGCAAACCCTTTATTCTGTAGGTAGTCCTCATTTCCTATAAAATTGATGCTGAAAAAAGGACTTTCAAGTAAATGGTTAGAAGTTTTGATTTCAACTGTCCATTTATTGACAGAACAAGTAAATTTTTCCAGAGACAAGTCAATTGGCCACCAATATCATTGCTGTGGCCCACCTATTGAACGGTTCGATCACATACAATAGCATGTGCCCCAGCAAAGGAACTTGGTTTGCTTTGGTGATCTTATGGAGTAAAGTCCTTGGTTTTGTTCATCCTTTCAAGGAAGATATTTTTCTCTGGCTTGTGTGTTTTGCCTGCCATTTCTTTCCACCCAACTTCACACACAGCAATGTTGGCGCATTTGATACCTCTTCATTTTTTTTTCTTAAAAAACGTCCATCCAATCAAGGCATGTTGATATGAGTGACGCGCAGTACTATGGGGGGAAAGAGAGAACAAACCTAATACATAGTACATGAATATATATATATATATATATATATATATATATATATATCCCCTCAAAACTCCTCTCTGATCTGTCCAATATCCTATCAAATAGCTACTCCTACATGCCTTGGGCGGAGGATAGAGAACCACGTCATTTGGGTCTCCTCAAAGACCATGAAAAGAACTAACTAGAGAAAGGACATTGAAAAGAGAATCAAGATGATTAGAATAAGCAGCGAATGAGGTCAGATGGGTGATCACCCATGTGGGCTCAAGGCCCCCACCACATGGTTGTCTGTGAGAGCCAACGCAGGCACTTTCAGTTTTCTAATGGGCCATCTGCCCCCACATGACCCCCCTTCCCAATATTTATATCTGAGAGCTACATGTGCATGCAACAGACCTCACCATCTTCACATGGCCACCTTCCAGCAGTAAAACCACAAGCCAACCCACTTCAGCTCACTGCCTGGTTGTCTCACCATCTTCTTTGGTCAATTAAATTCTATAATTTCATGATCCATTAAGATCAGACAAAGAATCTATCACAGCAAGATAGATACTCCCTGTGTCTTTGTTCTTTGACCACTATAGACTTAACTCCAAACAAATTCTATATAACAGTCATCATCTCACAATCATCAAAGCAACATGCATTTTAGCTCTGTATGTTCTCTGACTTTGCATCTGGTTCATATACAGATCCTGCATCTATAGGACTAATTATCGGTTCATGTGTTGTATGATGATATCCTTCAGATCCTGCAATGGCTTTTCAAGATGCTGTTTCCCGAACAGACCATAGAGATCACTACTGCTAGCAAGAGAATGCTAACAAGTACACACTAAAAACCTCTCTCTCAAATGCTGGCTTATACCGTGATCATAATTTTCTCTAACTTAAGATTTTGACATGTTCTTTTTACAGTTGAAGAAGGAGAGGAGGCAAGTTGGGACGACGAGTTAAAATTTGAGAAAGGTGGGGTGGCGCGTAAGGACTCAATTGCGATTTTACTGACCAGAGCCAATAGTAGGACCTGTTTCTATAGCACACTAAACTTCAAGAAGAATCTCAGGAGCATCTACGAAAGAAAAGACCGCTTGAGGTCTTCTGTGAAAGAAGACCACATGGTTCACAAGGACGAACCTGCCCAATTGGGAGGTGAAGTTCTACCTAAATGTGATGAAACCTCATCGGACTCTAGTGGTGCAGACTACAATAGCGACACATCAATCAACAAGAAAAGAAGAGCAATTTCTCGGATGAAGGAGCTTCTTAGATGGACTTCTACTGCTAAATCTGAAAAAGGAGGAAACAAAAGATGGAAGGTAAGTGTGAATCGCGGTTTATGCGTTCACTAATTCTATGTCTGCATCTGGATGAACCCCAAGTTGCAAGCAGTTTGAGTAGTTCTTTGGGAGGTAGCCATCCACCCATTCTGTAATGTGGGCGAATTCACATTAAGTGGCGTGATATTCTCCTACCTGCCTGTCTTAAAATCATTTTTAATTGCTGATTGCACCACAATTTTGGGTGGAAATTGTATAGAACTCTTTCCCATTTGACTCTGATTTCAATCCGTTCTGCTAAAATATTTGAATGCTGGTGGTTTACAGAGGACTTGTCTGGTTGTCAGTCCCACCAAATTTTAGGCTTCTGACAAAGATGGCACGGTTGTTAAGTTCTGAAGGCCCTCTGTTAGACCTTGGAATTTAGTTTCCTGTGATTAGTTATGCTAAGAAGGGGTAAAAAAAAAAAGATTTTGATTACATATAGACCAAGTTATGTAGTCCCGAAGGGGCCCTAAACACCAAACCTTAGCTGTAGACAACTTCATCAAAATATTGACTGGATTTTATGGTCTCTGACAGTAGTAGAATTGTTGTTGATTCGTTGAAGGTACTCTACTTTCGTAACAGAGGCACCACCAAAGCCACAAGTGATGACACAAGCACTGAATCTAGTAAGATCAGCTTCAGCTGGGATGTGGGCAGTTGTTCCACTGCATCATCCTCATTTTCTCCATTGTCATTAGCATCTTCATCTGCAAGTCATTTAACATTGTCAAAGCGCCATTTGGAATGCATCACTAGGGAAATATGTGATAGCCCGAGAACTGAAGAAAGCATGAGAACAGGGAATTGGATCACCAATGACTCTGAATGTAAGATTTCTCTCTCCAATTTTCTCAACCTTAGAAAGCAGAGATCTGAATTTATATGATTATGACATGAAATGTAAATATGTAATGGGCTCATTTTGATTTTGTGCATGACTTTGCAGTTGTGGTATTGGAGCTCTGAACCAAAGAAGCAAGAAAGATGCCTTTTTATCTATAGAATGGATTAGTTTTGGCTCCACATTTCATGTTCCAAAGAAGAGTTACTGGTGCAGTTGTCTCAAGCCTGCTTCTAAAGTTGTAACTAGCTGAAAAATGATCCAAAGGATATGTAGCCATGGATATTGATGATTGCGTTATGGATGAGGATTTAGGAACCATCACTTTTCCTACCAATAGAGTTTTCATTTTATCGATAACAAAGGTGGAATCTGTTTGCTTACTAACAGAATAATGTGCATTCAATTCACTCCCAATTGCCCCCCAAAAAGAGGCTGTGATCCTTAACCAGGGTTCTCAGCTGAAGTTTTTGGCCATTTATTGTGCACCCACCATTGAAAATCAAAAGAGGAACTCAAACCAATTTGACAGAGCAATGGAAAGAAAACTGAAAAAGGAAAGCCCCAATCACGTACGTGTGGAAGCACCTACTAGAACATGAATATAGGATGTGGATGAATGGCGCTGAGTTGAGTGACTTGAGTCCAAGCCCAACTCATTATATTCTGGCCTAACCACACAAGGTTAATAATTTTTAAGGCATTGATATTTTGGTTTTAATCTAATGGTAAGTATGAATCTAATGAGTGCCAGGTTGGGGGTGAGTGCCAGCCAATTCATGAGGGGTTGATGGATCAAAGTTAAATGCAAGATCTTCAAACTAGATTATAAGAGCAGTTAGTTTTTTCTTTCTTTTTTTGCTTACTTTGGAGAGGAGTAAAGCCACTCACAGGGATTAATACTTGGTGGGTGGGATGGGAGTGGGAGCCCTTATCACTAGGTGGAATTGATCCCCGGCGGGTTGAATGAGAGTGAGAGCCCTTATCACTAGGTCATCCCTAAATTCCCAGAGCAGTTAGTTTTGTTCCAAGGAGAACTAGCATGGTACCATGCCAACTCACTTATGAGGCTCACATGGGGCCATGCCAATAATGTGGAAGGTAGGGGATGAATGTTCTAAGTAATACCTAGGGTATGCAACATATAACCCTTTTAGCACCTTAATCCTTTGAACTATGGCCCTCGAGCCAAATGGTTTTAGAAGGCATCAATATTTTTAAAGTTTTTTTTTTTTTTTTTTTTTTAATTTTTAGATTTTGATCTAATAGCGAGTAATAGTTGGATGAGTGTCAAATTTAAGCTTGTATTGATTCATTATAGGGCAGTGTGTTTGAGGGGCAATTGAGTTTGGATCATTGGAGGCTTTGACATGGAGATATGCTAAGATGGAGGAGTAGAATTTTAAACTAGGACTCACCTATTAAAAATTTATTCAAAATGAATGCACCCTCTCAATGCATGAGGTATCCCCAAATTTTATCTCAATAGGAGTTGGTGGTCTCACCGTAAGTTGACCATTTAATAAAATGCCTAATTTACACAATCTTACCCCGTATTCATTGTTACATTTATTTTGGTGCATGGGTAGAGCTGGGTTTTAGAGATGTGCCCTAGTAAGCTCTAACCTATATTCTCCCGGGAGGAGGATCCAACCACAAGGGTTATCAACTCAATATTTTTAAATATCATATATTTAGGGCCCGTTTGGATGTTTACAAAATAAAATATATACAGATTTAAATATTACAAGAATAAGATAGTATAGAATAGAATAATGTAATATTATAATATTACAATATTTTTGCTATTCGGTGATTTTTGAAGAATTTTACAGATTTGAAATTGAGTTGTTTGGAAGGTGCTATGATTAAGTAAATTACATTATTAGAATAATTTTTTATTAAATATTTCAATTTATATGTAATTTACTAGATCTGGATAAAAAAAGTAGTGTGGTAAAGTAAAATTCAACTGCCATGTTTCTACCTTAAGTTACTTTTCTTTTATCACATAAAACCATGGTAAAGTATAGTAAAATCAAGTCAATATAGAAAACAACTACTTTACAATTCTCTCTCTCTCTTTCACTTTGCTTTACCACACACTTTATTTCACCTTACTTTACCTTACCTTTACTATGATATGACATCAATCTTTATTTTACTTTACTACACCTGTAAATAAGTCACTTTGTATTTACCTTATAAAACTATGATAAAATGTGATAAAGTAAAGTCAAATAAAAAGAAACTACTTTACCATTCCTTCCCGCTTTACTTTACCAAATATTTTATCCCACCTTTAACTTTATCCCACTTTACCGTGTCGTGACATTTACTTTTAGTTTACCTTACCATATATGTAAACAAGCACATCATGATGGATTTGGTGAACTAAAGTCTTTACTTTGCTCTACCACTTTTTAATTATCATTTTGAAAGATTCTTATCTTGTAGAATGTTTTCTACAGGGGGGAGCTGTAGGAGAAAATATTGAGCTTTTTGAAAGAAAAGAGTCTTTTCTTTAAATCTTTTTTGGGTTACAAAATGCACAAGATTCTATTCTTTAGAAAATAAAAGATTATATTCTATAAAATATTATTTTCCTGTGTTTTCTTATGCATTCAAACAGGCCCTTAGTCTTATCTTTTGACCATGTTAGATTTACTTGTACCGTTGTAACTAGATCTAAGAATTGAGGGTGCTCATATGCCAGGAAAACTAAATTACTTATTGAATCAAAAATATAGTTTGGATTGGGATAGGGACTTGAGTGGATGGGTAAGTGGTTGTTATGTATCTTTGAGATGATATTTGGTTTTCAATAAGTTTATGGAGCCTGCCAAATTCGAGTTGGATGTTCAGCTAGACGGTGAGCTGGACCTAAAGCCCACCAGAATTTTTGAAGCCCATTGAATCCTTTGGAAAGTTTTCATTTTTGTCTTGAGAAGAAAACTTTATGCCCTCGCTCTCCATCGATTCGCCTCCCTCCCCACGGCTCAAAATCCACGCAGTAGCATCTCTCTCTCTCTTAGTCTCTTACCATTACAGCGCCTCCCTCCCTCCCTCATCGCAGTGCGGCCAGCGCCTTCCTCACTCGAATTGCTGCTGCGTTTTTGATTTTTGGTGAGGTGCGAGCGGGAAAACGAAAGGGGCAGGGAAAGGGGAGGAGAAAGGACGGGAGAGGAGGAAGAGGAGCAGTGTGCTGGTCCTTCAACGCCCAGGTATGTGGGCCCCACTTACCTTCTTCACCTTTCATTTTATTTATTTATTTATTTATTTATTTATTTTTTGAGGCGCAGTTATGAAATGAGGGGGTTTGGGGCACGGTTCTAGCTAAGGGCAGCCACTGAGATGGTGGGGAGTGGAAGAGTGAGCTTAACTTAGCTAGGGAATGGAAATCCCAGCCCTTTATTTCATTGTGGGTGGCTGCACAGTGGGAGAACCCTTGACAAAATCAATTTGAAATAATTGGGGGAAAATCCTCTATTGAGATTTATTGATTGTTGATAGATGGGAAAATCCTCAGTTGGGATTTATTGATTATTGAACTTAACCTTTTTGTTTCAGGCTCTGGCCAATTTCTCACTAAAGAAGGCAAAGAAGAAATAAGGTATAAGCCATATGTCAATTTCGAAGCTGATTAAGGAGGAGAAGAAAGAGAGTGAAACGTTACCCCAGGTGCAGATTAGGAAGATGAGACAGAGCCCATTGTGTTTTGCACCTGAATTTGATGGGCTGCACTCCTTCGAGACTCTTGCTTCTCATTCATAAATCACCTTGTATTTTTAATTTTTTTTATTGAATGCATCTCTTGATTGGGCAAGAAGAATGTACACTTGAAAATTTCTTTCAGAATTATTTCAATTGAATATGGCAAAGTTTTTTTCTGATTTGAGTTGGTTGATGTGAAAGTGAAATCTGATTTATGATTGTTGGGATGTAATCAAAATTAACATTTCCCACATATGGTTCGTTAACATTGTCATGTTGGGTGTTCTAAAATTCAAGGAGTTTCCTTATTTTGACAAGGCTTACACCTATTTGGCTGTTGGATTTGGATGTTCCCATGGTTCAACATTTTGCTATGGATTTTTGTTCACTGAGTTTTTACTCTCTTGTGGATGGTGAATAGTCTGCTGTGACTGTGTTGGAAAAGTGCGCGAGTTGAAAACATCGCAAACATGATTGTATAAAGTTGAAAAATAATATATTTTAAGTTCATAATATGGACTTTGAAAGCCTCAAATTTCATTAAACGAATTCCTCGGAAAGCAGGTTAACTAGTGTCCCAAATAGGGGTACTCAGCAAGGTCGAACATGATTGGCCCTACCGCCCTAGGATGATTGATGGGAATGAGGTCATGAGACTTCACCCATCCATTATTTATGTAACCCTGCATATCCGATGAATGGTGCTGGCCCAGGGTGGCCCACAAAAATAATCACGCTTTAGCTTGTTCAAAGTCTGAGTCTCTCGATACATAATGCTCTCGTCACATCCCTTGTTTATGAATTTTTTTTCTTTTTTCAAAAAAAGTTTTTTTTTTTCCGTCAAAAGAGGGGTTTTATTTAGCTAGTGATGATTGTTACAAGAGAATGGGTCATGACAATACACTCCGGCCTTCCTAGCTATGGGTTAAACAAAAAAGGGGAGTTCTGTTGGCACCACGATTTCTTTTCTTCCCACTGCAGTTATTATGCTATTTTCTTTTTACAATAATATCATTATGTGAATGACTAAAATAGACATCTCATAATCTATGTTGAAAATCAAATCATTCTCTTCACACACATAACTCATCTCTCATCTCTCCCCTCTTCACACACATAACTCCACTCCCCCTTCACCACCGGTTTTCACATTACCATTCCTTCTTCCCCCCATTGCACTATCTCTTCCCACATTCCCTTCTTCCTTCACTCTCTTTATGGTATTGTACCACTCTCCCACACTTCGTCTTCTTCCTTCTTCCCCGTGCTCCCATCCTTTTTTTTTAGTTCAATCAAACCAAACATTGCAATGGACAAGGAAATTAAAAAGGAAATTGTGTCTTTCATTCCTACTAGCAGCGAAAAGGTAAGTGTGGTTTTTTATTTTAGTCTTTTCGCCAATTTTTTTCAAGTTTTGTATAGTAGATGTTCGCGTTTTGTCTGGACTAGTATGACCGAACATATGTAAAATGTTCGGCCAAACGGTACCGAACAAATCCTTAATGTTCAGATATAAATATCCGAACATTAATCATATGTTCGGATATAAATATCCGAACATATGTGTTATGTCCGGATTTATAATTCCGAATGGTACTGAGATGGTTTCTTGCCATCTCGCTCAGGTATTGAATTGAAAATTTCCTTATTTGTTTCCAATTGCAATATGTTAACATGAACCCAAATCATCCTGTCGAAAATTTTCTTATTTGTTTCCAAAATTACAATATGTTTCCAATTGAAAATTTTCTTATTTTTGCAGGTTTTCGTGAACCCAAATCATCCTGTTCCACCTATTGCCAATAAATGGAAAGAATTTCATCTTCCTTGGGCAAGCCAATGGGAATTAGCATATGAAGATCGAATCAGGCGTTTTAAAGAGATTATAAGTCCAGATGTAGCAACATGTGAGACCGTTTCATTGGATTGAGGAGATTGTAATTTTTTTTTTGTGCTTGTAATTTTCACTTAGCCACATGTCTGGCAGAGTTCATATATTATCTAATAAAAGATCCTATGTATGCACAACACTCATAATTAGCACTGCAATTTGAGTTCTTCATTGCCTTCTTTATTGCTTTCTTGTGCTTCTTCTACAACCTCCTCAGTTATTCAATGGCGCCTCATGTTGGAAGCAATCGGTCTTACTCGAGAACTGCTTGGCCTATTCATTTCTGAAACATTGGAAAACAAGTGATTTTAAAAAAAATTCAACATGTACTATTCGGTACTGTGCGTTTGAACAAATCAAGAATGTTCATCATGTAATAGCCGAACAAGTCCAAAATGTTCGGGCAATATATTTCAAGCATTCCTAAAATGTTCGGCTATAAATATTCGAACATTTTGTGAATGTCCGAAATTTCAGGACCGAACATAACGCAATGATAAAAAAAAAATAAAAATTTGAACAACTGCAACCAGTGCAAAAAAGTCGATTTTGAGCGACTCAAACCTACTGAGTATGCACTGTCACGTCCCTCGAACCCGATTAAAGAATAACCGGATCCAGAGAGTGAATTTTAGGGCTAATTAAAATTTTTTTTTTGTCATTTGGGCCCACGGATCGTAAGTCCGTTGTGAGGATAATACATTTCAAGCCTCATGTAATACAATAATCATTGAGTTCATAGAACTCTAGCATATGGAACATCAACAGTGAATATAAATCTCATTAGATTTAAAGTTTGCAAGAATAATAAATAAAAACTAAGAGTTAGGTTAATTTATTACATTGGCCATCCCAATAAACAAGGCCAATAAAAGAAACGAGTCAATGTAGTAAAGGTGCAACGAGAGAAATAATAAAAGAATAATTTAAATAAAGACCCATGTGAATCTCTCTCATGCCGGAAGTGATGACGCTACTCTATGTCATCGGCACGCCACTCTCGTGCCTCCTCTGCTGGTTGGAGATCCTCTGGGATCTCCTCACCGGCATGCTCATCGTAATAGAAGTCACCTGATGTGCCTGCACACCAAGGAACAGAGTCAACGACATGTTGAGTAATAGATAAGCAATGCATAATAAACATGACATGCATCAAATGTAGAATAATGACAAGTACATGATTATCTGAATACAAGGTAAGCGAAGCTAGGCATAAAGCAAGATTAATAATCCATAGAAACAATAACAAGAATCCTAGCAACCATCTAACAATAACCACTACGCATGCAATGCAAAATAAGAACAAGAGGGAGACTCCGAGGATGTCCAAAACCACCTCCCGGGGTACCAGTAATAATCCAATCCGGACTACTGATACCAAAGTCCGGCTCCAGTAGGATCCTAGCTCCCGGTCCTGGGAATAGCAGCACGGTCCTAGCCCGCTCCCAGCTATTCAACACCATGGACGCCGTCCTATGCCGACTGCCTACACCGACAACCGAGTAACCGGTTCGTCATTAAAACCCCAAACTGCAGATGGCCATGATATGCAAATAATAATAAAGTGGTTCTGACACAAAGACAGATAAGACAAGCAAGTCTGACTATTTTCATGTACAAGATAAGATCATAGGGATTATCTCATCCAAGACAATACAAGACAAGCAAGCCACGTGATAATCCCCTTTCCGTTACTAGCCAGTCATGTTTATCGATACATGGCACAGGTTCCTATGGTATACTCTAATTAAGTCAGGTCCAAGTCCTAAGTTCTATAAGAATTTATGTTTCATAATTTGTTAAGTGTTTTATACCAAGAGAGTGTACAAGGAACATAAACAATGGATACAAGTCAAAAGTCAAGGAGATATTACAATCCAATCCTAGGCAAATGGTGTCATCCATGTACCCCACGTGTTCTAATAGAGTACGTGTGGAAATTGGATCAACGATGCTCTTAGGAGAAATCCTTGGTGTACAATCATGTTGAACATTGTTCAATTCATTTCCATATATATTCGGTTACATCACGCGTAATACTCGAATACCTAGACAACCTATCGAATTCACACCAAGCCACGTGATTCGATTTCAAACCCATTTATGGTCATGTGGTAGCAGGTTAGAGGTTTCCAGCATCTAAGTCCAAAAATCCTAGGTTTCAATCTTAATCCGGAAGAAAACAAGGCAATATTGCAATTTCGGCTGACCCTCATGATGGTGTCGGTTGACAGACACGAACCAAGGGCTAACCGACGGAAACAGAAGCCAATTTTCGCTCTTTGGTTTTGGAACCGAGGTCAGTGTCAGCTGACCAATGTAATGGTTGTCGGTTGACCGACGTTCAAAAGGCCAAAATATGGCTCTCGAGTTTTGTGACCGACACGAGGCTCGGCTGACCGAAACCATGATATCGGTTGGCCGACGCTGAACTAGAGTTGACCGACAATACGGAACTCGTACGGATTCAGGCAATTTCTGAACTCTTCCTTCCCCATTTCGTTTTCCTCCATTCCCAAACCTTTCCAAAAGGCTACAACCTACATAAACTAGAGCCTCCTGCTCTCCCAACAACTCATTCCAATCCATTCCATTCCATTCCATAAACAATTCTAGCAACCTATTATCATCAATTTATCCATTTTCCAAAAATCTAACCTAACATAATTTTCAATTAAAATCACAACAGGCATGGAATTAAAGGAAAATCTATCATGGATATATATCATCAATCAATGAAACAATACAGACATAAATATTATGAAATGCATATCTACTTGCTTCAACCAAGAAGAAGATTGGAATTGGACAAAACTCGAGGAGAAGCCTTTCTACCCCAAAATCCACGATCTAACCCGATAAACCGAAATCTAGGAAGCCAAGAAGAAGATAGGAAGGAAAAGAATTAAGATCGGACCTAATCTAACCAAAGAAATGATAAAATGAAAATATGAGATTGCGAGAAGTCTTACCAAATTGGTATCGGAAGCAAAAGGAGATCGCAAGGGTGAATACTAGCGGATCGGATCGCGGAATTGATCTCTCCGGGCTAGAGTCCTGGCTTGAGAAAGGAAGAAGAAGAAGATGGGAGGCTGCGGTTGCTATTCGTTTAACGAAGAGATTAGGGTTAATCCCTAATTAAGAAGAAGAGAGAGAAAAAGACTAATTTGCCCATTAAGTGGGTCCGGTGAAGAATGGATCACTTGAAGCGTTGAGAATATTTCGGAAAAACACTCAATTTTTCCTAAATTGCAAACTACCCCCCTGCTATGATCAAACGAACTCGAAATCGAACGAAACTTCGCAGATACTATTCGAATGCTAAAAGAAACTCGCTCATAATCTAAACCCACTTAAATATCTAAAATACAATTAAATAATATAATTAATAATAAATGGGTCAACGGGCCAGATTTTGGGCCCAACTAACCCAATAAGGTCATGAACCTTACATGCACCTTTGAACATATTTTTATGTAAGATAGTTGCTACATTAACCTATTTTACTCAAATAGCACAATGAGAATAGTGAAGAAGGAAGGTGACTTACCTTGACTAAAATGGAGGTTTATGTGACAAAAGAGGTCTTCCTTCTTCTTTATGTGCTTCTATCCTTTCACCTAGTATGAATAGAGAAAGGGGAGAAATTTTTGAAGAAGATGCGTGGGAAGAGAAGAGAGGAGTTGTAAATGAAAGGGGCAGTTTGGGAATATTGATGGGTGCAGAGAGAAAAAATTATAAATAATCATACTTTATACATCGGTATGGAGAGAAATGCGGTGGGAAGAGAACAAATCGTGTTGCCAACAGAACTCCCCAACAAAAGACCCCATCACAGACAGTCATGTCTACATCCTCAAGACTACCAAAATAAAAAAATCTACAATCGACAAATTTTTTGGCTTGAATTTGTGACAACTAGGGCTACACAAAAAATCCGTTAGCACCGCAAAACCGGACCGAACCGGTCGGTTCGGATCGGTTTATAGTAGATTGGTTCGGTTAACGGTTTGAAAATCATAAAAACCGCTTACATCGGTCGGTTATCAGATTTAGCCCACGGTTAACCGCTTAAATCGATCCGACCGTATACAATAACTTAAGTATTGATTTTTTACTATTTTAACCTTAGGGTTTCATTTTTGTGCACTTGTATTTAGTCCAAACTCTCTTTTTGAAGTAGAATTATTTTTTATATGGGTCACTGGAATGTTGGATTTTTATGTTTGCACTAAACATTGGAATAAATCAAAGGATATGGTATCATTATTTTAAAATTCTCAATGTCTGATTTAAAAAAAATAAAATAAAAAACAATGATTTAACCGACCGAACCAAACCGAACCGTTTGGTTCGGTTCGGTTTGGTTTAAACCATCTCCATCGGTCGGATCAGATCGGTTAATTAAAAAACCGACATGTTCGGTTTGATTGTTGGTTTTAGTGTTAAACCGATTCAAACCGCTCATGTGCAACCCTAGTGACAACCCCTATGATATCCCTTATCCCTTGCGACATCAAAATAACATTAAGGATTGTTACCGCCAGTGTTAGTAAAGATAAAAAGGGTTCTTTATTTATTTATTTATTTATTATTTATTTATTTATTTTATCTTAGACTTGAATCTTTTGGAGTCTCTATACATGATGCAAAACCCTCCCCCCCCCACAAAGTGCTTTGATGGATTTGAAGATGATGAGGAGGCTGTCATCTCAGTCCACGCGCACAGATCCCCTGTCTAGCGGAGCAGGAGCAGGAGGAGGTGGAGGGGAGAAGAGATCTGGTTTGAACTTGAACATGAACATGGTTGGATCGATGGGGTTTTTGGTTGCTTGTCTGATGGCCTTGTCGCTTCTCATCACTTTCGGCGTCGTTTTTCGAGATCAGCCTTCCCATCAAATGCCTATGCCTACTATGCCCGACGTTTCACAATCACAAACCCCTGCTTTCAAACAAAAGCCTCAGCAGCAGCAGCCAGGTAATAATAATAATAATCACAATGTACGATGATAATTCCTCCTCTTCTCTTCTTCACTTCATTTCGCATCTTGGTGATTGCTTGCCCCTTACTTGTGTGATTCTCATGCTCAAGCATCCATGAGGATGATATGATGCTGCGGCATCGTTTTGTTCTTCCTCACTTGGATCGATCTCATCAGATCAAATTAGTGGTGTTGGGAAGAAGGCAGAACAAATCGGAATTATGGGTTTACTTTTCAATAGGATTTTCTTCTTCTTCTTCTTCTTCTTCTTCTTTTTTATCCTCATTACTAAATATACTGTGCTCTCCGGATCCCTTTTCTCACTTGTTTCATGTTTAGTGTAGGGGATGCCTTTGGGGCGGGTCCCCCCACGGATGTGGAGTCCACTATCCGGGGCGCATTTGTATACACTTTGGGGGTTTTACCACTGTGGTGCCCTTAATTTTGGCTCCGTAGAGTGGCCTCCCCAGGAGTCGATCCCATGACCTCACCTTAAAGTGATTTATGGACTTACCTGGTACCACTTGAGCTACTAAAGGAGAAATGATGGTTTATATTAGTCAAATTTCCAAATTGGTAAAATGATGGCCCTACCACCCTAGGATGATTGATGGGAATGAAATCATGAGACTTCACCCATCCACTATCTATGTGTGACCCTGCATATCCGATGAATGGTGTTGGCCCAGGGTGGCCCACAAAAATAATCACGCTTTTGCTTGTTCAGAGTCTCTATACATGATGCCCTCTTCACATCCCTTGTCCCCTTCCAATTGACATCTGTCTAAGGGGCTTATGATTATTTCTTTCTTTTTCCAAAAGGGGATCTTTTGATTTACTGGTAAATGCATGTTTTGTGTTTTCATTTTTTTGTATTTTGGCTAGAATCTTTTGGACCGAAATGGAGAAATAAAATTCATGTAGCTGACCCAACATAGTTGGGACAAGGCTTTGATGATGATGATTTGAATCTTTATCTAGGTCAGCCTACCTACAGACTTCTGGACCTGCTCAATTGAAAATTTAAACCTTGTACTAGTTTCCTTCTGATCTGATATCACAGCTTCTAAGTTCTCATATTGGGGACTGTCCAAACAAAAGTTGGGAGCATTATGAAATATGGCAGTATGGCACTGAATGTTGCAATACTTAGTAATTTAAAATATCAGCTAATGATTTTTTATTTTTGTTTTTGAAGGCAATGAAACTTATTCTATGAAATCAGAAAAAAGGATGCAACACAGTGGCTAAAGAACTAGTCAACCAGGAACAAGTTAAACATCAAAATTTAGCTAATATTAGAATGTTAGGCTTAGAACTGTATAACTTAATGTTGCAATAGTTGCTAGGTGGAAACCTGACAAGATTTGACCTTTGACCTAAATTTTGCATAAAATGATAGAGAATGTTGGACTATGATTTTATTTTTGGTGTTAAAACAGACCGTAACTATCATCTGGGAGCCGTGTTAGCTGCTCCCTGTTTTGTCTAGCACATTCAATTGGATAGTACAGCCAGGTTTCTATCACACTTATATGCTATGGTCCTCAGGGACATCCAATTCCATTGAGTATTTGATTTAGTGAAGAGTGTAGTTTATTCCCTATCTCAAAATTCTGAGTTGCGCATGTGCTTAGAAGACTAGAAGCAGCCTATATATGAATTACTAAGTGCTGCAAGTCACTTGGAATGGAGTTAAATGTGACATGATGGATGGTGATGATGATGGTACATAAGATCTATATAATAATTTCCTTCTGTTGTACTTAATCTCTTGATCAGATTTAGATACGTCTGCAACTACTAGATTAGATGGAGGTTCATCTACTTTGTTACGTTATTCTGCACTTACATAACCTTGTAATTTGATGATCTCTGATTGTTTTTTCACAATTTGTAGGTTCCAGTGATGATCTATCCATGTCAGTGGACGCACTCAAGGACAAACTGCTAGGTGGCTTGCTTGCTTCTGGGTTTGACGAAGGATCATGTTTGAGTAGGTACCAATCGGTCTTATATCGCAGAGCATTGCACCACAAACCTTCTTCCCATCTCTTGGCTAGGTTGCGAAAGTATGAAGCTCTTCATAAACAGTGTGGTCCAAATACTGAATTGTACAACAAAACCATAGATCAGCTGAAGTCCGGTAACAATAGTGGAAGTTTGGATTGTAATTATGTGGTATGGATATCATTTAGTGGCTTAGGAAACAGAATACTTGCTCTAGCTTCAACATTTCTATATGCTCTTCTCACACAGCGTGTCCTACTTGTTGACAAAGGGGCTGACATGGGTGACCTCTTTTGTGAACCATTTCCCGATAACTCATGGTTGCTTCCACATGATTTTCCTCTCAATCAATTCAATGAACTCAATGAAAAATCTCCTCACAGTTATGGAAATATGCTGAAAAATAAGCTTATCAATCAAAACATGAACAGTGGTTCTGCTGGATTGCTGCCAGTGTATGCCTATCTTCATCTGGCTCACAACTATGATGATTATGACAAGCTTTTCTTCTGTGAGCAAGATCAACTGCTCCTTCAAAGAATTCCTTGGTTGATTTTGAGATCTGATAACTACTTTGTGCCTTCTCTATTTTTGATCCCATTGTTTGAGGAAGAACTAAGTCAACTGTTCCCAGAGAAAGACAGAGTTTTTCACCATTTAGGTCGTTATCTTTTTCATCCATCAAATTTGGTATGGGGCTTGATTACAAGGTTTTATCAAGCTTATTTAGCTAATGCGAAAGAAAGGATAGGCATACAGATCAGAGTATTTGATACTAGAACTGGGCCTTTTCAGTATGTCTTGGATCAGATCCTTGCTTGTGCATTGAATGAGAGATTGCTGCCGAATGTCACCCTTGAAGCGGTTGCCTCTACTATGAGTCAAAGGGCAAAAGCTGTCCTAATTACTTCCTTAAGCTCAGGGTACTATGAGAATATAAGGAACATGTATTGGGAGCATCCTACTGTTAGTGGAGAGATTGTGAGTGTCTATCAGCCGAGCCATGAAGAATATCAGCAGACAGAGAAGCAGATGCATAATGTGAAAGCATGGGCAGAGATGTATCTTCTGAGCTTAACGGACTTGTTGGTCACAAGTTCGTGGTCGACCTTTGGCTATGTAGCACAGGGCCTTGGAGGCTTAAAGCCTTGGATCCTATTCAAGCCTGAGAACCAGACAGCACCAGATCCTCCCTGTTGTCGTGCCATGTCGATGGAACCATGCTTCCATGCACCTCCCTTTTATGACTGCAAAGCTAAGGCAGGCACTGACACGGGGTTGCTTGTTCCTCACGTGAGACACTGCGAAGACATGAGCTGGGGCCTTAAGCTTGTTCAGCCTGATGAGTTGTAGCTTTAAAGCATTTGGATAGCAAAACAGGCAATATGTTTTTGTTGTTGTATGCTCTATTCCTCTAGGAATTGGAGAGGTGGTTTTGCCTTGGGAATGATGGTGTGCTTCCTGGGAATTACGAACAGGGTTTTGTATGATTCTAGATTATATTGTCGTTTTAGACTCAATGGGAATTATAGATCTTGGTGGTTTCTATCAGTCATCAGGTGAATTTATCTATGAGGCTTCTGATCACTTCTCATGTCTTTTCTTAAACTAATGGCTTTATGCTGTAGGTGTTGGAATTTTAGGAAAAAATACCATGGTGCTCTGGTTGTACTTGTACTGCTCCTGCATTTATTTAAGAGGGTACCCACTGAGTGGCTAATTGCACGGAAAAGAAGAACTGTATCCACGAGTGATTTATTTGGTGCTGAACATTCATAGTATATTGTTGGGTATGATTCATGTAAATATCAGTTGAGAGGTCTTCCGATAAGGTACTTTCGTTTGAGAGAGCATTTTGGGCTAAGGTACATGGCGCAGCCCTTAGTGGTGTTCCATTTAGATCTTGGCTCTCTTCTTTTTATGTAGTGCTTGTTTTTATGTTTCTCTTGCTTGTGCAGAGTAGGTCTGTTCACCGCAACAAACTGGTAGGTATCACAACTAAAAAGCTTTGAATTGCTCTGCCTGCAGCTGCTTTTGGTTTGGTTTTGAATAGAGTTTTTTGTTAATACACCCCATGAGGTTTATAAAATTTGTAAATAGGCCCATGTGGTTTAGTATTTGCATATATCCCCTGCCTTTTCATTTTAATACATTCCATGTCCCCAAAATCGCCAGTTACCGGTCATAACGAGAAAAAGGCGTCCACCAAAAGCTTTATATAAAAAATGACAACTTTGCTCTTAAATTCATTAAACAAGAATAAGTAAGTTATTATTTATAAAAATACCATTATTTTATTCCAAGTCCCAATAGACTCTCAAATTCTCCCATGCACATGAAGCCTAATGATGTACGTGAAATTCTTATGAATCTAATAGGGGGTTGTGCATGAATTAGGTAAAATATAACCAATTATAAGTAAAAGTGTTTTCTACCAAAAAAATAAAAAATAAATTACAACCCAACTACCTAGCTTCTATGCTTTCAAGAGCTAGCTTCTATGCTCTCATAAGTAATGTGAGAGCTTCTCAGATAGGAATATAATCATATATGCAAATCTTCCTGGGCATATGGTGCGCATCGTGCCCATCCAAATGGACCATACATCTTCCTTGATAGTCACCAATTCCATGGGTCGGCACTGATCTGAACGGACTAAACCGTTGCCCATCCGAATGGACCACACATCTTCCATGATAGTCACCAATCCCATGGGTTTATACTAATCTGAATGGACTGAACTATTGGATCAAGTGTGCTATATATATATATGGGATAATAGCAGAATACCTACCTGTACTTTGCCAATAATACAGACTACCTCCCTTGTATTTTAAATCACAATGCAAATAGAGATGGCCGTGACAGAAAATATGGAATGACGAATTTATCCCTCCATATATAAGATGTTTCTTGGCGTTTTTGATAATTTCCCCCTTTTATGCTTGGCGACTTTGGGAGAAACCGCCCCTCCTTCCCGGCGATCTTCATATCCATCAGGAAGTTCTGCCGATCATAGTCATAAATGCTCTGCATAAATGCCGATCCATCTGCGATTCGCCGAAATGGTCGCATCGGCTGTGTTCTGCTTCCCACTGTTTGTAACGCTATCGCTGTTATCTAAGGCCGCCATTGTGCACTCGGTCACCTGCACTTATGCTGGGAATAAGGTGACCTCTTCCAAGTTCTTTGCTGTGGCTGCAAAGATATGGAGGTGCGTGATTTCAACATATATGGGTTTGTATGGTGATTATTGGATGCCGTGCTTTGTTCCTTGTCATTCTTGTCGCAGTTTGCAGCGTGTTTGCTTAAATGGGTTTTCCGCCAGAGGTGGTTGTGTATCCAGCATTTGGGGTCGCGCTTGTTTTTTCTGTGGTTTTCGCTCATGTGATTATAATCTGCAATGTTGCCACTGTAATCTCTATTTTGGAGGATGTTTCAGGGCCGCAAGCTTTGCTTAGATCAGTTTTTTTAATCAGGGTCAGACACATGTGGGGCTTTTAATTTACATTGGATCAACAATTGGGATGGCTTTTGTGGAGGGCTTGTTTCAGCATAGAGTGAAGACTCTGAGCTATGGAGAGTCTTCCAGGATTTGGGAAGGGCCTTTGTTGGTGATTATGTATTCTTTTGTGGTGCTTATTGATTCTATGATGAGTGCAGTGTTCTATTTCACTTGTAGGTCTTCTTCTGTTGTGGTTCCTTTAGATGGAGATGGTCATACTCTTTTAGATTAAAATACATTTGCCTCTGGATCATTGACACCGTAGCCATGTGATGATACATGTTGATTTAGAAGGTGCGATTTTTCTTGTTGGATAATAAGCAGATAAAGAGGATATGCAAATTGCTTAAACAGGTCCTGGGAGATGAGCACCATCAAATTTCTAAAACAAGTCATTGGGAAAAAAAATGGGGCATCATTAAAGTTGGTGAATTTCATTTCACATTTAGGGGCAAATAAGCCTCGTTCATATCCTATTTGGACGAGTAAGTTGCCTCCAGTATGCACCAGAAGCCATTTATACGTATACGCCGTTAATACTAACATAATCTGTTCATTTTGCATGTTAATTAGAACTTCAGGTAAGTTTAGTACAAAATACCAAAGTCCAGAGGGTAGTCTGCATTATTGGCAAAGTACAGGTAGGTATTCTGCTATTATCCCTATATATATAGCTGTTAAACTTGTGGGCCATGAATTAAGATAGACAGGTATGAGAAATCTTCCGATACATCCTTACAATGCATCCTTATTGCACCAACTTTGGCCCACCCGAGCCCCACAGACAATGGGACAAGGGGGATCAAAAGATCTAATTGGAACCACCTTAGATATGAAGTCTCAACTCAATCCAATGGCTTTAATCCTTTGATCATGTGCATCCTTCCCTCACTATATGGTGAGGGGCAAATTTAATGGAGCTTGCTTAGGGCTCCACTTATCATGGGACTTGAGGAGGATGAAAAGAGACATCTTGGATGGGCTCATATATATATCAAATTTGGAGTCAGTCCCATGCCTCTAACCCCTTCATCCGTGGCCCAAAAATTTAACGACTTTATATTAAAGAAAAAAAAAAAACCTTCGATTCAACGGTGCAATCAATTTGGATAGGTAAAAACTTGATGGATCTAGTGTACTTAAGGAGGTCTCATGTATGTAGATAGTTCGGATATATCATAAAGTTGGCCCCACTATGTTGTCCTCACCATAATATGGTGAGTATGGTGAGGGATGAATGCGCATAAATATTTCCGATGCATTCATACATATTAGTAACAAAGGCCCGAGCTTAGAAAATCAAAATATATTTAATATTAATGTTCTCTTTTATAATATTATTATAAAAATAAATTGAGAATAAATAAATACTTATTATAAAAAAGAAAACCACAAGCTTGGTTTCCGAACTCTATGGGAATGACCAATCTTAATTTTCCAAAGCAATCTAAAGCATGCTGCATTATAATAATTGAAATATCATACCTAAAATTGCAAGTCCTAACCATATTAGTTGAGACAACTTTTCTTATAAATATAAATAGATGTGCTATATCTAAATCCTTGGGTTTTTTTTTTTTTTTTGGTGCCTTGGCTGGGACTTAAGAGAGAGCCCGCATACATAAGAGAAAGCAGCCCACTCAAATGTGAAAAAAGCTCGCACACGTGGGAAGAAAGTCCATACAAGTGGGACGAGTTGAGCAGATTTAACTTATAAAGAAAGTGCACCGCATTAACCTGATTACATGCCTGCAAATATACTCATGGGAGAAGGAGATGTACGTATCCTGTCCTCATAAACACCATTTATAAAAAAATAAAGCGTCTCTGCTGCTAATTGTTGAGACAATCCTACCTTATAACACCAAATACTGCATTAAATGACCTTTCATTGTCACGTTTGCCCAAGAAAATATACTTGAACAAGAGGGACAACACCAATCGCTAACAAAAGCAGTCATGCATGTACGTATCATTTCCAATGAAAGCGGCGGGCCTTATGTCATTAATTAGCAGGTTCCATCAGTTTTTCCTTCCCTCGGACAGGATTATGTGGTATCCATGCCTGCGTTGTTTTCAAAAGGGCTCAAGAGTTAAATCTCAACAAACCTCCATATGTAATTAGAAACATTAATATGAACTTCAAGACCTACAAATAAATTATCGATGACCTCCAACATGAATGTCACTTGAGAACATGAACGAGGTGATGGATGCAGAGATGACAAGCTGACCCATCCATACAATTGTATGATAGTAATGAAACTTTCACCATTACATGAACTAATGTTCGTATAAATCAAAAGAAATCGATTAGCACATGAGCATCATATTTCATAATAATTAAAAACAACTGACAGAAAATATAAATATTTGAATAGAAGTTTTTCCTATCTCATAGAATATAAGCTTCTTGGTTAATATTGCAAACATTATTAATTCAAAGGTTTTCTATTAATTAATTTATTTGTGCTATAACTACAAAGGTAGCGTTTGGTTTACTGTAATGAAGGTCGGAATGGAATGGTCATTACAGCGTTTGGTTCGCAGAAAAGTGGCATAATGACCATTACCTCCGGAATCCCATTCCCCTTATGTAGAAGAATGACCATTCCATTCCTTTTTATTTTTTTTTGAGACCAAAATACCATTTTTCACATCTATGCATTATTATTATAATAATAAGATTATAAAGAGAAGAACTTGTGTGGGCCCCACCTATATAATAATAATATAATATATATTATTATTATAATTATAATTATTATAAGATTATAAAAGAGAAGAACTTGTGTGGGCCCCAGCTATATAATAATAATATAATATATACATTATTATTATTATTATAATAAGATTATAAAAGAGAAGAACATGTGTGGGCCCCACCTATATAATAATAATATAATCTATACATTATTATTATTATTATAAGATTATAAAATAGAAAAACTTGTGTGGGCCCCACTTATATATTAATAATATAATATATACATTATTATTATTATTATATTATAAAATAAAAGAACTTGTGTGGGCACCACCTATATAATAATAATATAATCTATATATTATTATTATTATTATAAGATTATAAAATAGAAGAGCTTGTGTGGGCCCCACCTATATAATAATAATAAAATTTATATATTATTATTATTATTATAAGATTATAAAATAGAAGAGCTTGTGTGGGCCCCACCTATATGATAATAATATAATATATACATTATTATTATTATTATAAGATTATAAATAGAAGAGCTTGTGCGGGCCCCACCTATGTAATAATAATATAATCTATACATTATTATTATTATTATTCTTATAAGATTATAAAATAGAAGAGCTTGTGTGGGCCCCACCTATTTAATAATAATATAATCTATACATTGACTGAGCTAAAGAAAAAAATCTAACAAGGGCATTTTGGTCAGTCTTACAAATTTTATTCCATTCAAGGACTTATTCTACCAAACGCAGGAACATGAATCAATTGGGTTGATTCCTCAGCGTACCAAACGTTAGAATGGAAATGCCTATTCCTGCCTCATTCCATTCCAGACTCATTCCGGTCTCCATTTCATTCCCGCCTACAACCATTCCAGCGAATCAAACTCTATCTAAGATATATTTGAAACCCCCCCCACCCCCCCCCCCCCCCCCCCCCCCCCCCCCCCCCCCCCCCCCCCCCCCCCCCCCCCCCCCCCCCCCCCCCCCCCCCCCCCCCCCCCACCCCCCCCCCCCCCCCCCCCCCCCCCCCCCCCCCCCCCCCCCCCCCCCCAACCCCAACCTCGCTTTTTCATTGATCCAATGGTTCCTAGTAAACTAAACGACAGGCCTTATAGGACCATATTCATATTTAAATGATGGTTTCATAGTTTAAACTTAATGTTAATTTACAACTTCAAGAGATACTCAATGGGGTACAATAATCTGATTATTATCTCACAACAATGGAACTACATGTGTTGACTATTAACCACCAAATGAATGCATGTACTTATATATACACACACAACGTTAAAGATGTAGGCCAGACAATAGGTCGGCCAACCGGCCAACCGGCTAACCCATTGAGTCCAGTCCATAGGCCCAACGGGACATCCATTTAATTATAAAAAAGTATCATTAAGTAATTTGATTTGTTTATAATTAATATTAGCATGTTTCCTATTTTAGGAATTATTCAGATATTAGGAAATATTGTTGCGTAGGGATGAAGCCAACTAATCTATATAAAGATCTTAGGCCCCGTTGTATTAGAGTGCTTATTATCAATTAATTTTTGAGTTATGAGAGTTTTCTCTTCAGTTATGGGGTTTCTCCTCATCGTGATTGTGCCTTAGAGTTAGAATTCATCTTGGATTCAATCAATCTGTCGGGTGATTGATCTCTTGATCCTGATCGTAGATCCAGGCCGCGCCACTTAGTTTCAAAACTTCTCTAACTGTTGAATGTTGATCCTTGAGGCCTTGAACTCAATTAGGTTGTTTTTTAGACTATTCGTAAATAGGCCTTTATCATGGGCTTTCCCTCGAATTTTAATGCAAGTATCTATAACTACTAACATATGTTGTGTGCTCAAACTCTGTCCTAGAATAACCTTACAGTCTTTACAAATTACAAGTCAATCGGTCATGTTTTCTAACTAGAAAAAAAATCTATCTGGCTCATGCTAATTCCACTTTTTTAAGTTATTAAATGCTCATCTCTTTTTTTAAAGTAAGTGTTTGCTATTACAAAGTCAAATGCTAATGCAAAGTCCAAAATAGTGTCTCATGACTCATTCTTTTCTCCAAATCCTAGCCCTCCATGCACTCTCTCATATCCTCTATTATCCTTCCCTACATGCCCATTTAAGTCCCTTCCCAATAAAATCTTTTCACTAGTTGGAATTTCTCGTAGTAAACCATATATCTATCTCCTCCCAAAATTGGCGCTTGACACTTTCATCTAATCCTGCTTGGGGAGCATATGCACTAATGGTATGAATTATGTCTTCCTCTAATACTAGTTTAATTGCTATAATTCTATCATCCGATCTCTTTATTCCCGGAACTTTCTCTTTCAACTATACCCCCTCCATTTCTTGTATTGTTCTTTCTTGCATATAAAATTTTATAAGCAAACTCCTTAGCTTTATCCCCCTTCCACTTTGTCTCCTGTAGAAAAGGTACACTAACTCTTTTTCTTTTCATTACCTTGACTTACTCCATATTCTTGCCTGTTTGGCGAATATATGATGCTTTATATGTACTAACAAGATCTCTCTCTCTCTCTCTCTCTCTCTCTCTCTCTCTCGCTCAAGAAAAGAACCTTAAGCATGCATTTTGAATGATCATACAGTCACAAATCAATGGAATCTGTCCTCGAGCTTTCCACTGGAAAACCCTCTAGTTAAAACACCCTAAAAATTGGTTCCAAAAAATTGTGATAAATTAAACCAAAAATTGCATTCTCCTACACGACCTAGACCATGGTGTTTATTGTTGGAAAACCCAACTCCACAATTATGGTGGACCCAAGACTCAAGCCAACACACAACACACTTATATTGAGGAAAAAATTCTCAATGTATTACACTCTGTAAACTACACACATTACACAACTGCACAATCACACTTCATCACTCACTAGACACTTTACACTAAGCACTGATACTTGCACTCTACACACACTTGCACTCAAGACCTCTCTATGTCTTTTCTTCACTCAATGCTTGTTGCACAAATGAGGCAATACCCATCTATTTATACATGTGGGAAGGTCGGTGGGTGGGTTTCATGTGGATGCAAATGATCCACGCGGCCCACTTGCCTATCAAGTGTTATGTCGGTTTGGACCATTCTAGAATGGGATGGGTGCTGGACTTTTCTAGATATCTACACCTCATGAAGTTACAGGGGCTTTCTAGAAAGTTATAGAGATGGTGGAACAAGGAGATAGATAGTGGGGCCCAGTGTTGCTTTACATTTCTCCCCCTCAACACTGGCTTTCTTTGAATGTCGATCTTCTAACCATACCAAGTGCTCTTCGATGTTTTGTAAATGCAGTAGGATTCAATCCTTTTGTAAATATATCAGCGACTTGGTCCTTTGTTCCAATCGGTGCCAGTGCTATCTCTTCTTGTAGAACCTTTTCTCGGATGAAATGATAGTGTACTTCGATGTGCTTGGTCCTGGCGTGGAAGACAGGATTTTCGGCTAGTTTGATAGCCGATAAGTTGTCACAATGAAGTGACACTGGCTTTTCAACTGGTTGATGTAGATTTTCTAATAAGACTTTTAACCATGCAAATTCTTGAGCGGGCCATAGCTGCGGATCTGTATTCCGCTTCGGTTGTCGATAAAGAGACTGTTGGTTGTCTCTTGCTGCACCATGAGATTGCAGTGGATCCAAGGTTAAAGGAATATCCCGTTGTCGATCGGCGAGTGGTCCGGTCTCCAGCAAAATCAGCATCGCAATAACCAGTCAGCTCACACTTGCCCTTTTTATAGAGAAGTCCATAGTCAGCACTATCTTTGATGTACCACATAATTCTACGGACCGCTTCCAAATGAGGTTTCCTTGGTTCTTGCATAAATCGACTGACTACTCCAACTGCATATGATATGTCAGGTCGGGTTAGTGTTAAATATATCAAGCTCCCGACAAGTTGCCTATACATAGTCGAATCTTTTAAGATATCCCCTTCATAAGCACTTAGCCTTATGTTTGCATCCATGGGTGATGATATTGGCTTGCAGTCAGCCATCCCGAATTTTTGCAAGAGGTCTCTTGTATATTTTTGTTGACATAAGAAGAGACCTTCTTTGACTCGATCAATCTCGAGTCCTAAAAAATGTCTAAGCTCCCCGAGTTCTTTCATCTGGAATTGGATCGACAAGTTTTGCTTTACTCGGGTGATTTCCTCAAGGTCATCTCCAGTGATGATTAGATCATCAACATAGACAAGGATAATGCATAAATGCCTACCTCTATCCCGTATAAACAAGCTTGAGTCTGCAGTCGTTGCTGAATATCCGCTTTGGATTAGGAATTCAGCAATCTTACCATACCACGCTCTCGGAGCCTGCTTTAGACCATAGAGAGCTTTCCGAAGCTTGCAGACATAATCTGGTCGATCTTTGTTTTCAAATCCTTTTGGCTGCTCCATATAGATATCTCGGTCAACTTCTCCATGGAGAAAGGCATTCTTCACATCCATCTGCCATAGACTCCATGATTTGTTTGCAGCCAATGCTAATAGTATACGCACCGTGGTCATTTTTGATACAGGACTGAAAGTCTCATCATAGTCAATCCCATATTGCTGTGAAAACCCTCGTGCGACTAACCTTGCTTTGTATCTTTCAATTGATCCATCGGCCCGAGTCTTTAGCTTATATACCCATCTACATGAGATGGGTTTTACTTCATCTGGTTTAGGAACCAGATCCCATGTCTGGTTTGCTTTCAATGCTGAAATCTCTTCGTTCATGGCCATTTGCCACTCTCTACTTTGGCATGCTTCTTCATACGAAATTGGCTCACGAACATCATCCATCTCGACGAGGGAAGCATCTACATATCTTGAATTTGGCTTCCTTGCTCTGGTGGATCTTCGTAGTTGTTGTGATGGTTCGTCAACCTCAAGTTGACTTGGCCTAGCTTCCTCTGGTGTCACATGCACTCCATTTTTCCATGGGCTAGCGGGCTTGTCTTGTGGAGTCTGAGATTCTTCACTAGGCATTTCGACTTCTATCTCTTGTTCATCATCTTTAGTGCTTAATTTTGGCTGATGGTTATCATCCAAGTCTTCTTGACTTAGCAATACTGCGGCTGCTGGTAGCCACCATGAAGACGCCTCATCGAACACCACGTCTCGTGATGTGTAGCATCGATGGGTGGTAGGATCACAACACCTCCACCCTTTACGTTCGGTGTCATATCCGACAAATATGCACCGAATAGTCTTCTTTTCAAATTTGCTGTGAAGTTTTTCTGGAACAAGTACATAGCACACGCAACCAAAGACTTTAAAGTGACTTACCGTTGGCTTAATCTTCCATAGCTTTTGATATGGTGAGACAAATCCCAGCTTTGCCTGTGGTAGTCGGTTGGTTATATGTGCCGCTGTCTTCAAACATTCTGCCCAGAACTCGCTTGGCACATTCTTCTCATGCATCATGCTCCTCGCGGTTTCTACCAGGTGTCGGTTCTTCCTCTCCGCCACTCCATTTTGTTGTGGAGTGTATGGACAGGTCAGCTGTCGTCGGATGCCGGCCTTCTTCAAATATGTAGAGAATTCATTTGATGTATATTCTCCTCCATTGTCGGTGCGCAAGCATCGAATCTTAAGGCTGATCTCACCTTCGACTCTATTTCGAAACTCCTGAAATTTTCGGAATACTTCTGACTTTTCCTTGATGAAGTACACCCATACATACCTTGAGTGGTCATCGATGAAGGTGACCATATATCTTAAACTGCTGATTGACTGCGGTTTCACCGGGCCAAATACATCTGAGTGGATTATCTCTAAAGGCTTCTTAGCTTGATACTTGGATTCAGTGTATGGTTGTCGGTGAGCTTTTCCGTACTGACAACCTTCACACACTGCGTCTTTATGGACTTCTAATTGTGGAGGTCCCTTCACCATAGAGTTATCCATCATTACCTTCAACCTATTATATCCCACATGCCCTAGCCGAGCATGCCATAGATCAGATGTATCATTTTGACGGGTCTTCTTCACATATGCCGATTCGGCCGTCATGACATAGACGGAGTCTAGTTTTTGCCCCGTCATGATCGGCTTTTCACATGGCTTTACATTGCGGTATACATTTACATCATTTGGCCCAAATACTACAAAATTACCAGATGAGGTCAATTGTGATACAGACAACAAATTCTTCTTCATACCTGGAACATGGAAGACCTGCTGCAAATGGGCATCATCTTTGTTGAATCTGGGCACACAAATGGCTTCTCCGACATGAGTAATTGGTAGCCGCGCATTATTTGCTGTAACTACCACTTTGCCGCCTTTGTACTCAACTAGGCTTGAAAACTTCGACTTGTCGCCCGTCATATGATTTGAACATCCCGAGTCCACGATCCAGTCTCGATCGTAATTGATGACTTCAAGATTGGAATTTGCAATGAGCGCCGTTTCCTCACAATCATCTTTGGAGCTTACTGGGGTACTGCCACTTGCTATATCAGAACTTGGCAGTTTGATATCTTCAATGATTGCCATAGACGCTTGGCAATCCCATTCTTCTTCACTTTCACTTTGGTGACTTGCTGTGGTCACCACATTCCCTTCGCGGGTCTTCTTCTTTGGGAGTCTGCAGTCACGTGCAAAGTGGCCTTTCTTACCACAATTATAACACTCGAGGTTTCGGCGAGAGCTTGTCTGTCGTCGATCATCAGTGTTACATTTTGGAGCTCCCCCTGGTTGGGAACTCTCCCTCCACCGATTAGCTTCAGCGGTCTCCGTCCTTCTTGGCTTCATCGTCGATTTGCCCTTCCGAGTGAAGAGCGCTTGTTCCTCGTCTTTCACTGTTACTCCAGCCATTTGTTTGGCTAGAGCTTCTTGATTTGCAAGAAGACTTTCTAACTCTACAAGAGACGGTTGGGTCGGCCATCCCCTAATGGCCGTCATGAGCCCGCTATATTCGAGCTTCAATCCCCGTGTGATTATTCGTCTCATCCTAGCTTCGCTGACCCGCGAGTCCGGATCAAGCTGAGAGATCTCTTGACAAAGTGTCTTCACTTTCATAAAATATTGACTAATAGTCAACGTACCTTGAGTGATAGATGCAAGCTCGTTCTCCAAAAAACTGAAGCCGCGCATCATTTATCTTGGAGAACAGTGTAGCCAGCGTATCCCATGCCTTTTTCGGAGTGTCAGCATCTCGTTTATGCTCTAACAGCTCCTTCTGCACTGTGGTCCTTAAGACGAACATAGCCTTCCCAGCTTTGATTCGCCACTTGCGTAGTGCTTCCGCGTTGTCATTCGCCGGTGCTGTAGTGTCAGTGCCGCCTCGCCTTTAGCTGCTGCTCTCAATGGACGGACGGTCCCTGACCTTGCCTCGCTCTGATACCACTTGTTGGAAAACCCAACTCCACAATTATGGTGGACCCAAGACTCAAGGCAACACACAACACACTTATATAAAGAAAAAATTCTCAATGTATTACACTCTGTAAACTACACACATTACACAACTGCACAATCACACTTCATCACTCACTAGACACTTTACACTAAGCACTGATACTTGCACTCTACACACACTTGCACTCAAGACCTCTCTATGTCTTTTCTTCACTGAATGCTTGTTGCACAAATGAGGCAATACCCATCTATTTATACATGTGGGAAGGTCGGTGGGTGGGTTTCATGTGGATGCAAATGATCAACGTGGCCCACTTGCCTATCAAGTGTTATGTCGGTTTGGACCATTTTAGAATGGGATAGGTGCTGAACTTTTCTAGATATCTAGACCTCATGAAGTTACAGGGGCTTTCTAGAAAGTTATAAAGATGGTGGAACAAGGAGATAGATAGTGGGGGGCCCAGTGTTGCTTTACATTTATGAGCCCTAAAACTGGAATGGCTACTGTCTACTGATATCGGCACCTACAATTGCTGGCATCAGTCCTAGATGACGTCGGCACTGCTTCCAACACTTTTCCTCACAGTGCTCAGATACCATGTAGCAGGATATATATAATGGCTGTCATTTGGTTTAGATGAAGGAACAATTGTATATACCGTCTCCTGACTGCTCTCCCTTATTTTATCAAGTTAAGTGATACAAGCAAAATTACAACTGAACCCCTTTTGCACCAGCATAATTAAAAAGACACCTTTAAACAATATCATAATCAACCTAAAAAGAATAAACCGTATATCTCTATAGCATTGGACTCTTTGAAGCAAGCAACACAACAGTGTCAGACATATATTGGACATGCACATGATGGATAATTGTACTACTAATTTGAATGTAGTTGACAATTTATAGCAAGACTTGTAACATATTTTTTTATTGGTGCTTTTATTTTTATGATTGGTCATTGGTGCCATCTTTGCATATTATTTTATTTAAAAACAGACATTTATTTGAACATCATGCAGAATATTTGAATCCTACCTATCGATTCCAACACGTACCCATACTATGCAACTTAAGGTTTGGGACCTTGAGTCAGAGTTGAATCTGGGTCCAATTTGGGCCTGACCAAAACCCGGAACTTGTACAGCCTCTAAGCCCACATATTTGGTTATTTGAAAAGTTGAGTACATCATAGGTTAGATGAATGAAAAATGACATTGTAGGATAAGCCCCAACAGGCTACCTAAACAATTCACAACCAACACCACTGTCACAAATCTCAGGCAATTTCTGAAAAGTTACAAAATTTTGGAACTTTCTCAATATATGATAGGAAAATAGTAAAATAATTTAGAGAAAAACTGCTTATTTATTGTAGTTATTTTGAAAACATCATGCATGATCAGCACTGTTTTGAAATCTCTGTGTTCACATTCTCGAAATTGCTTATTAACTTCAAAACATCGGCAATATTTTCTAATCTCGCCTTTAAAATAACATTCTTTCATTAATTTAAAGTGCAAAAATCATGATGTTTCTCAGACCAATAGGTGTGGAATTGGCTGTATTCAGATGGTTTAAATGGAAGATAAAAATTGAAAATATGTACGTAGATTTGAAGGGTGCGCTGGTAACTCCAACCGGTCAGGTAAAAGCAACATCAGGGAATATAGAGATGGCCTGTTGGTAAGGCCTCTCACTCCCATCCCTCCTAACAAGGATCAATCCCTGGTGGGAGGTTTGCACTCCTTCCCCGTGGCCAGTGAGCTAAAACCAAAAAAAAAAAAAAAAAAGAAAGCAACATCATGAAATGGACCTGCCATCTTTCCTCGTGGAAACCAACCGAGGTCCCCGCCTTCCCTAGTTTGACTTTCGAAACCAAGAACTAATATACTGAATACATGACTAATGCCTTTCGGAATTCAAAGTAGCGGGCTTTGCAAAGCTTAATTTGAGCATGTAGGACTAGCTTAACCCTCGCATTTCTACCGATCATATGAAGTATTTTGGACATGCTATGAATATGAAGGAAAAGGAAAGGCATTAAACTCAAAGAAAAGTTCTTTTGTTAAGTGGATGTTTGGTATTAGAGCTCTTATCATAGAGCAGATTCTAAGAAGTAGCTTTTCATAAAGTTTCTTTCTTATAAAGTTGTCCTCATAAAATCTCTACTTACTTACTAAGAGTATCACAAACATAGTTTAAAATAGCGGCCGCTACGCGGATGAGATTACTATATTATATTAAAATTAGTAGCACTACGGTTTAAAGCCCAGTAAAGCCAAATAATTTTAATTTAAAACCCATTTTTTTCTTTTTCTTCTCCTCAATCTCATTTTTTAAAATTCTTTCTATCCTTATGAGTATGTTTGGTAATAGGCGTAAAATCTATAGATCTAATGATTCTTCATTACTACTGGAATATGGATTCCTCAAAGATGATTTGTATATAGCTAAGGATATCACTTGATATTGGTGTGTATCGATGCATATAGTTGAGAAAAACGGGGTTCAGTGTGCAAAAACATATAAGTGAGGATTTTCAAATCTTATGGGGAGAGGTCGGATCTGAAAATCTTAATAAATGAAGATTTTCACTCGTCTAAATTAATCATCAACAATTTACAATTGCCAAACATGGATTTCTCATATCTTTAAGAAGATTGAAAAACTTTTTCCTAAAGACTTGATTGCCAAACATAGATTTTCATATCTTTAGGGAGATTAAAAATCTTTTCCCTAAAGACTTGATTGCCAAACATGACCTATATGGTTTCAAATCACTAAAAAAAAAAGATACAAAATTAATTGCTATACAAGATTTGAATTCTTTTGACCACTTAAGAGATTTACAGAGCTATGTCACTACGTATTGCCATGACCACCATGTATCGCCCGTGATGCAGCGTACTGGCCACTAACCGCTTTGCTCTCAAACGGATGCACTTGAGAATTTTTTTTGGAAATTAATTTTTTTTATTTTTCATTTCCCATTACATGGCAGCCTTCTTACGCAATATGTACGTCAATCGTATAAATGATATTCTACATTACCATATAGTATATAGGGAAGTATTCAAGTGCATCCATCCCTCACCATTTTTGGTGAGGGACACCCCCCTTTGGAAAGTTTCGACTCCCCTTTTTATACTTGAAACTTTCCAAAGGGGGTGTCCCTCATCAAAAATGGTGAGGGATGGATGCACTTGAATATTTTCCTGGTATATATACAGGATATGTGGGATGGAGATCACATGTCAAGGTTAGTCAAGACATCAAATTCGGATATGCATAGTTTTCAATATTACACTTTAACCTTGCACATTTGACCCGTCACCCGTCACCCGTCACCCGACACGTATACGTCCATAAAAATAACTTAACTGTAAACATTGAATGAAGGCTTCTCATACGTGATTGTCATTATTCGCGGAACTTCCGCCTCTTGCAGCGATGGCTTTCTCAATGAATTCATGCATAGCTTTAACGGAGGAACCCTCCAACTCTTTCTCCACATGAATCGCTGCCTCCATCATCTCTTTAATCTCCAAAGCCTTCCTTCTCATCTTCTCTCCTTTCTCCGTATCTGCCATCACCATCTCTATCACCTCCCTCACACGACCCTTTTCAATCTCAGAGGAATTCCCCCTCGCAATCTCCACACACACACCAGCCTCCACCTCCAGCATCTTCACATTGTAGAACTGCTCAGCAGCAAGGGGCCATCCCATCAAAGGAACTCCTTGGCTCAAGCTCTCTAAGATCGAATTCCAACCGCAGTGGCTGAGAAACGCACCCGTCGACTCGTGAGACAAAATCTCCAACTGGGGTGCCCATGTCCTCACCAATAACCCCTGTTTTCTCTCTGCAACCCTCTCTTCGAACCCCTCAGGCAGCCATTCTGCTCTAAACTCGCCACTTATGTCGTGTCCGAGCGGAGGACGAATGACCCAGATGAAGGCCTTGCCGCTCTCTTCCAAACCCATCGCCAACTCCATCATCTGGGATGCTGAGATGGTGTTCTGGGAGCCGAAAGACACGAACAGAACGGAAGATGGACGGTGGAGATTCAACCACGAAACGCATTCGTCTACAGAAATCCCACCCTTCTTTCTCCCACGTTCTTCTCCCTTCAACGGCCCGATCGCCCAGACCGGCCGGTTCGTCTTCTTTCTAAAATACCCCAACCCGGTCTTCTCCAGATCCTGGACCGTATTGAACAGAATTCCATCAGAGCGCAAGCAGAGAGAGAGCTCCTGTTGCAGGAACCTGGACCACGAATCGGATCCATTGGCTGCTTTGAGATGATTCGAAAGCTGGGATCTTTCCACGGCAATGGCTTCAGGAAAATCGGGAAGAGAAAACTCATCCGAGTCGATTTGCGAGTGGGGGAGGTTGAGCCACAGAGAGAAGTATACCGCAGTTCCATAGGCACCACTAGCAATAAAAACAGAGTGGAAGATGCCGAGCTGGTTTGCAATCTCGATCGTCCATCCAAAGAACATATCGGAGATGATGCAGATGGGGAGGGGATCCATGGATGTGATGAAGCTGTGGAAGGAGGGCTTGAGGGATCGAGAGGCCTCCAGGAGTTCTAAAAGGAGGTTGAAACAAGGCAAGTTGTGAGCGTTTTCGACGTTGGGTGGGAGGCCATGGTCAGAGCCGTCGAATGGGATGGAAGCCAGACGGATGGTGGATGATGGAGGGAGGGTGGATTGGAGGGTCTGGATGTTGAGGGGGGTGTTGACGAGTGTGATGGTGTGGTTTGTTGTCTGCTCGAGGAGACGTGCGAGAGCCATGAAAGGTATGAGATGGCCTTGGGCCATGAAGGGGAAGAGAACTACGTGCTCTCTCTTCGGACTCGTCATTGTTTATGGAAGTTTGCAACTCGTGTAGGGATTGATAGAAGAAATGTTGAAGACGTAGGAATGTGAATATGATGGTAGAGTTATATATAGAAGTCTTGAATCTTTTGCAGATTTAGCGACCTACGAGCGGCAGAGTAGAACACGGTTTAAATGGAAATGGAAATCTTCCTCTTCCATATATTTTCAGCGTCATTTCATGGCCTTTTAAATCTTACAGCTGCTCCATTTTATGCGTACAGTCATTAGAATTTGATTGCAAATGAGCTCCACAAATTTTGACCTGTGGCAAAAATTTTAAAAGAGCAAATCTACTTATGATCTCTCTCTCTCTCTCTCTCTCTCTCTCATAGGGTTAGGGTTGTAAACGGGTTGGTTCCGGTCCGGGTCCATGGTGGACCCGGAACCAGAACCGTTAAGGAGAAAGTGGAATCAGATCTAGACCTGGAACCATTTTGGAATCTATTTCTTGGCTCCGAAATCGGAATCAGAACCAGAACCATATATGGGGCAGGTCTGTATCTAGGTCCGGGTCTAAGCAGAGAATTATATTGAAAAAATATGGTTTTTAGGAGTGATTTTTAAAAATTTAGATAATATGTCGGGTCTCGGGTCCATGAGTCTGAACCAATGTGGAACTAGGCCTGTCAATGGGACGGGTCGGGCCTGGGTTTGGGTTGTCCAATCCCGTCCCGAAAATAGGACGGGCCTGCCAGGTGTTGCCCAATCCCGGCCCTAAATTGAACGGGCCTACATCTAATCCCGTCCCGTACGGGCCTGGGATGGGACAGGGTCGGCCCTGGGCTTAGCCTGATCTCAGACATAAGCAAAATATTTTCTAATTATTCATACTGTCATTGCCACCACTACCCATCTCATCATCAATGGGGATGGGGACATGTGCGGGAATGATAATGATACCAACACTACTAGAAGGCGTATCAGAAGGCAGATTCAAACAAAAAATACGCTACTAAACAAGTAAAGCAGTTATCCACAACTAAACAAGTAAACAAGTAAAACAGTGTCTACTATCCACAACTAAGCAGTTATCAATAAGCTACAATCCACAACTAAACAAGTAGCAGTGTTTACTATCCATAACTAAACAAGTTTCTACTATCCACAACTAAACAAGTAAACAAATTTAAAATAAGAAGAGTCAAGAGACGTATCTTAGTATCCCGCAATCCCCAACTTATGGATGCCTGCCACTCGATTGAGACTAAGATTTCCTTAAGAAGAAAAAAGAACATATACAATTAAGGTGCTGCAGATCGAAATCAACAAAAATGAATAGAAAAAATATAAGTCATATAAATATTATAATACGAATCACAAATTAACAAAGCAAAACTCACTATTCATATACTCATAATCATGTAATAAAAAAATCACTACTCAATTACTCATGCTGCTAAGATTCATTGCCTTCTAAAAAAAATTCCCACTTTGCTACCCTGCATCTCTAACTTCTCCTTTACCAACATAAGAAATAAAGGAAAGAAAATTCATGAATATCTTAGGCAACTGTTTCAGTGAAAGAGAAAAGAAAAATCAGCAAAAAGGGATTATAATTGGAAAAGCTAATCAGCTAGCTCTTGCTTGCTTAGGAAAATGGACCCTCAAAGATTTCATGGAAAAAAAAAAGAAGAAGAAGGAAAGATCAAAGACCCATGTCATCAGAGGCAATGAACGGAAGCCAAAATTTGAGAGAAAATTCAAAACCAGTTCCAGATTTTCATACTAGGACTGTATATTTCCAATCAATGGAAGATCTTTAGATGCAGAACATTGGAAAAATCAAACAAAGAAAATCACTGCTCAACAACAACAAAAAAAAAATAAAAAATTGCTCAACAAATCACAAATGGTGTTGCAGGAAATCACTACTCATATACTCATAATCATGCAATCAGAAAATCACTACTCATATACTTATAATCACTGCTCAACAAATCACAAATGGTGTTGCACGAAATAACTACTCATATACTCATAATCATGCAATCAGAAAAAAATATAACTCATATAAATCAAAAACTAAATTCACTACTCAACAAATCACAAATTAACAAAGCAACAAATGCAGAGAATAACTTGATTTACCTTGAGGTGCTGAGCAGTATCTCTGAGCCGTGAGCACTGAGCAGTATCTCTGAGCATAGACTAGGAGATAGAGAAAGGAAGTAGGGGAGGAAGAAAGGGATTACCAATAGAGAAGGATAGAGAAGATGGGAGATGGAGAGAGGGCGAGGGTGAGAGAGGGCAGAAGGCGAGGGAGGAAGAGTGAGAGAGGGCTAGGGCAAGAGAGAAAGAAGGTGATAGAGGGAGACTGGGCAAGGCGAGGGAGGTAGGAAGAGAGGGCTAGCCGGCTAGGGAAAAGAGGGAGAAGGGCAGCGTGACAGCGTCACTGTGCTGCATGCGTGCCTCGGCGAGATGGTGCGAGAGGCGTTTTGCGTGTGCTGTGTGCGTCGTGACTGTGCGAGAGCAGAGGGCTGAGCGAAAGAGTAGAGAGCAGAGAGCTGAGAGCTTAGCAAAGCGAGAGTTGTGCTGCGTGTGTTGTGTGCGTCATGCGTCGGTGCGATGGCTCGCCATGACGGCGATAATAGAGCAGAGAGCTTGGATCCTGAGATGATTCGGATGAGCGCTAAGAGCGAGAGGAGAATAGGAGCTGTGAGTGAGAGGAGAGCAGAACAAGAAGAGGCATAGATGAGAGGCACAGAGTTGAGGCAGAGAAGAGAGAGCTGAGAACGAGAAGGTAGGGTTTTTTGGGTGCTTCTATTTGGGGTTTTATTAGAGATGGAGGACGAAGTTACAGAACTGCCCCTCCTAATTAGCCGTTTTTTGCTGTTAATGAGGGGCAGTTTAGTAATATATAAATATTTATTTTTAATTAACTTTGCAGCGAGCCGGGCCGGGCCTAAACGGGCTGGGTTGTTTCTACCCAGTCCCAGTCTCATTTTGGCCGGGCTTTGAAATGTATTGTCCAAGCCCAGCCCACTGGGTTCAAATTTTTTTAAAAGCCTTGTACTTTCGGGCTTGGGACGGGCCGGGCCAGGCTTTTTATCCGTTTCAACGCGTCCCATTGATAGGCCTAGGTGGAACCGGGCCCACCCATTTACTTATCGGTGTCTAAATAAAGACTCAGAACTGATTTTTAACGGGTCGGAATCTTCGGGTAATCGGAGAATCGGGAACCCATTTATAGCCCTACATAAGGTGCAGTCGTGCAGAGTATCAATTCAATTCCTTTGACATGCACTCATTTTCTATTTTAATTTTTCAATGTTTTGAATGCTAGTCAATATTGGATTTTATTGCAATTAGTTTGCTTGATGTATGGTTTTAATCTTTTTTGGACGTATAGGTAAAGGTTATAATTATTTGATCTACTTGATATCTTGTATTTTTTTCGAATTTTGAATTTTGTTCAAAGTCAAAACCTTTTGGATGTTGTGCCTTCTTTGCTGCTCTTCATCCATCTAAGCTGCCTTTATTGGGAATAGCATCCTTTTAGGGGAAATAAATGGGCACGAGGGTTCATGGAGCTTTGCAATCTTAAAATAGCCGAAGAGGATCCAAATACATTGTAACATAAATAGCCTCCACAAGGACTGGTTTTTCATTTAATTTCTCTGTTAAAAGTAAACGCGTGCCTATGATTTCCTATCAAATAGAAAGTTACAAAAGGAGTAACATATAGGAAATTTTGAAAGGTGCTGTGAATTGTGATGAATGAGAATAAGTCTAAATACAAATTTTAAACTGAGCAGAAATTTTCACGTCCATGTAACATAGTTATCTCCTAAAATGTCTTTGGTATTAAAGTCTTAGATACATCTTACTCAATTTAAGTATCAGTTATAAATATTGGTTTAGAATGTCATATCTATCCTCTTTAAATTTTTTGAAGACGTGGCTGACTGTTATTTGTCCACTTACGGTAAAGGTATAACTACTGTGATAGGTGATTTGGACTAGAATTAAAATCAATTAAGAATTAATTTTAGGTCTTAACGTTTCTAATCTTTATATTATACATCGTTTCCTCTAATAACTAATGTACTATTAACATTTCTAATCTTTGCACTACCCTATTATATACAATTTCTCTAATGACTGATTTAATTAACATTTCTCAATAGGGCCCATTTGATTTACGATTTAGTTGTTTTTCTTTTAGATTTATTATCTTTTCAATAATATTTATCAAAACTTCAATATACTTTTACTTTCTTTTGTTGCTAGTATGGAGATATATAAAGATGAAAGCACGGTTGATAATGAGGATGGAATTTGAGCATCATGAATGTGAATACAAAGCGCATAGACATGAATCTACCGCTAAAATCAAGTGTGCTCGAAGTTTGACTGCCAAGAATAATCTAAAATAATGCATGCATAAGCCCAAATTTCATGTAGTTTGGGTACTGATGTTTCGTGTGATTAAAAAAAAAAAGAGCCAGGATATGTATTTTCCTATCTCTTTGTCATGCGCGCTAGCTTATTTCATTGTACATGCATGTTGGCTCTAAACAGAAGATATATAAAGGAAAATGAGTGAGATATGTACTTTCAATTTCACCCATGTACATTTTTGATGGCTCTTGCTTTTGCAAGCATGAGAATGCGAGATTGAGTCGTGTTATACCAATAAGAAAAATTCCTTTCAATCTCACCTTTTACCATTGTACATTAGCTAAATGTGATGTCAGGGGTATATTTCAATGAAATTACAGGTACCTGAGTGCACAATTTGGTTATAATTACAAAGCTAACTGCAACGATTTAGAGGAACAAATTTAGTGGCGATATGATAATAGGGCACATTCGTTTCCTAGGAATTAGGCTTCAAAACTGGAATATAATTAAGAGGTGAGGACTGATGAGTAAATGATATAAGGATTTATCCTTTCGTAGGATTTGATTTACTAGAACGATTCTAAGAGTATGTTTGTTTGCATTAAAACACATAGGAATCCAATACATAATATTTTTTTTTAAAAGTGGTCAAACATGAAGATCAAAGGTTAATTTCTAGAAATGAGCATTAAATAAATTTTCTTTTATGAAAATAGAATCAACGGACGGTGGAAAATGAGTACCAGACTTTAGTCTTTATTTTTAGCCACTTACAAAATCCCTATGCATTGGATTCCTATGTATTTTAGTGCAAACAAATAGGCGCTCCTTTTCCATGAGAGGAGTTTATTTGAAACCCATATGTGGATCTTCATGTTTGTTTCTTCAATCTCAATTTCAATGGTTTCCCCAAAGAAAAAAAAATATTTAAGAGGTGAGGGACAAAGGCTAGCTATATGGTGGAGCTCTAGATGTATTCTTCGGATTTTATTTTGAAGGATGATGACCAAGTGTTCATTTTCCATGAGAGATGAGATTATTTGATACCCATTTGTGAATCATTACTATTGTTTCCTCAAAATAAGCCGCTTTTAATCACTTTTAACCGTTAACCAAACCTGCGACCGGTTGGCTCTTATGTGAGATTATATTTTATTCACTAATCATTCCTTCTAAAACCTCGATGCATTATTAGAGGCATCGTAAGTACTTTTTAGTACTCCTCTTCGGATGGAGCCCACGCCTCAACATATTCAATATAAATATATTTCTTATATTTACTACTTATTCAATTCCATGCAAACAAGTGGATCACAAATTATGATTAAAGAAAAAAACCCCATCAACCTAATCCCACTTGCATGATGATATTGTGATTGGGTGATTCGGCTGATGTATCTTTCAGTGGATTAACCAGTCCAAGTTTCATGATCCAAGACATTCTAACAATTGGATTGGACGAGTTTTCTCGAGGAATGTGGACTGCTACTCAATTTTCTTTTTTGATCATTAATTTTTGATAAAAATCGATTGGATGATTCAGATCACATTGGACAATCACAATATCATCAAAACTTCTGAAGGAGAATCTGTCAGAGGAAATGGCAGGATCCACACCCCGCCTACGCACAAAATTTTGGAGAATTCTGCAAATAAATAGGGATATTCAAATGTTAGGGGACAGCCAACTAACACGGTTTCGAAATTCCCTAATAATAAGAATTCTCATCAATAATTTTTTGCAAATGGCAGGCCCTATGTAAATTAGGGGGAATCATAGGGTGTGATTGTGGATAGCACACCCGCCTAGGGGTGTACATCGGGTCGGGTTCCGGGTTATCGGGCCGGGTTTGACCCGACCCGATTAGTTTATGCACACCGGGAACCCGACCGAATGCCCGGTTAGCTATAGCCGGGTTTGTCGGGTTCGGGTTACCGGGTTTACCGGGTTACCGGGTCGGGTTACCGGGTAACCCGGTTACAAATTTTAATTTTTTTTTTTCAATCTGAATCTTTTTTTGATAAAATGCATGGAGATAAAATAACAACTTCTGTGAAATGAAGATTTCTTCATCTAAATCCAAGTTTAACCACAAAACTTTCCACAAAACTTTATTTCAAAGTTTATTTCTAAATCAGCTAATTAGTATATAAAAATTGTTTTTTAAATATTTTTTTATAACCGGGTTATCGGGTCACCCGATAACCCGATTAACTAAAAATCCTTAACCCGGCACCCGGTCCGGATTAGTATGTTCCGGGTCGGGTTTGACCCGACCCGGTATAAGACCATGTTACACCCGCCCGAATACGTCCGGGTCGGGTCGGGTTACCGGGTCGGGCCGGGTTTGGAAACCCGGTGTACACCCCTTGACCCGCCTCCGACAGCTTCCTCCAAGGTTCGAAACCTGCAGTGGTAGTGTTTCTTTACATCTACGGGCCACTAGGCCACCAAGCCAAAAAAAAAAAAAAAAAAAAAAAGGAGAATATGGCCGAGCCACTAAACAAGCTGAGCTGAACGGAAATGAGACAGGCTTGAGCCTGGCTTATCGAGCAATTGAGCTCGAGTATCTTGGGGCTACTAACCAAACCAAACCAAACCAAGCCTTTTCCCATTAGGTGGGGTCGGCTATATGGATTTGACGACGCCAATCAAATCTATTTAGGGTCATGTCCTCCGTTAGATCCATATAGGTAATGTCATGTTTAATAGTTTCTTTCCAACTTCTCTTGGGTCTCCCTCCCCCTCTCATACTCCTGGCAATCTCCATGCTTTCACACCTTTTAACAGGTGCCTCCGTTGGATGCCTTCTAACATGGCCGAACCATCTCAGTTGATTTTCTCTCATTTTATCTCCAATCAGTGCTATTCCTACTTTGCCCCTAATCTCCTCATTCCTAATCCTATCTCTCATTGTGATCCCGCACATTCATCTTAGCATTCTCATCTCCGCAACTTCCATCTTCTTGACATGATCATGCTTTATTGTCCAACACTCTGATCTATATAACAATGCTGATCGTACCGCCACCTTATAATACTTTCCTTTAACCCTGAGGGGGACTTTCCGATTACACAAGACTCCGAAGCACTCCTCCATTTGGTCCACCCGGCCTGAATCCTGTAACTTACATCAGTAACAATCCCTCCATCTTATTGCACCATAGATCCAAGATACCTAAAGTTTTATTTTTTTACAATCTTTTGTGTGCCCAAACTTACTTCTATGTTACCAAGTGTCCTACTTTGACTAAACTTGCATTCCATATATTCCATTTTACATCGACTTAGCCTAAACTCTTTTGTCTCTAATGTTTTTCACCACAATTCTAGTTTAGCATTCACTCATTCTCTTGTCTCATCCACTAAAATAATGTCATTTACAAATAGCATACACTACGGTACCTCATCCTGGATATATCTTGTAATCTCATCCATAATTAGGGCAAACAAGTACGAGCTTAACGCTGAGTCTTGGTGTAGACCAATCGTGATAGGAAACTTCTTAGTTTCACCGCCAGTCGTCCTTATAGATGTCACAACTCTATCATACATATCCTTTATCGCCTCAATATATACGACACACACTCTTTTCTTTTTCAGAACTCTCCAAAGAATCTCCCTAGGAACCTGGTCATATGCCTTCTCCAAGTCAAACCTTCTCTATACTCTTCCATTAACCTCATCAGGAGAAAGATAGCCTCCATGGTTGATCTCCCAGGCATGAAACCAAATTGAATCTCTGAAACGTTTGTTGTTCTTCTTAGTATTCTCTCAATAACTTTCTCCCATAATTTCATCGTATGGCTCATTAATTTAATCGCGCGGTAGTTCGCACAGTTCTGAATATCTCCTTTGTTCTTGTATATGGGTATAAGAATACTTTTCCTCCATGCATTAGGCATCTTCTTGCTCTTTAGCACTACATTAAAAAGCTTTGTCAACTAACTAATGCCATCCTCCCCCAAGCACCTCCAGACCTCAATAGGGATACCATCTGGCCCAACCGCTTTCCCATTCTTCATTCTTTTCAATACTTCTTTAACTTCTTCCCTACTGATTCTCCTATAGAACATATGATTCGCTTCTTCTCTACAAATGGTAAGCTGCCACAATTGTATGTCACTACTACTGATTTCGTTAAATAACTTGTAGAAGTAGCTCTTTCAATGCTCCTTTATCTCTTCTTCCTTTACTAATACCTTTTCATCATCATCCTTAATGCATTTAACTTGGTTTAAGTCATTGGTCCGCCGATCTCTGATTTTAGCAAGCTTGAATATCTGTTTTTCACCTTCCTTAGTGTCAAGTCGCCTATATAGCTCCTCAAATGCCTTTGCCTTGGCCTCACTAACTATCCTTTTGGTTTCTTTTTTTTGCTTCTATATACATCTTCAAGTTCGCTTCATTTCGATCGTTTTGCCAAGTTTTAAAGCACTCTCTTTTAACTCTTATCTTGTCTTGGACGGCTTCGCTCCACCACCATGCTGTTGGATACCGCGATCACTGAGAGGGGGGGGGGGGGGGTGAATCAGTGATTTCTAAAAACAGGTCCAATTCAACAACAAAACAAGTCAAATCACACAATGACACCAGATTTAACGTGGTTCACCGAAAGGCTACGTCCACGGTTCAAAGACTGTCCGAACACCAATCCGGGACAGATCTGAATATATTTAGTCGCACCAACGACAAAGAGCACCAACCCTTAGTTTCAGATAGCACCAACTACCTAGGAAGCACCGACTCCCTTTACAATTTATCTGCACCCACAGATAGGATCACCAAACCCCAAACACCAAGCACCAACTTGATGTAAAAACAGAATAGAAGATAAACTCTGTCTACAGCCCTTCCCCTCTACAATTCTCTCTCTCTCAATCCCTTACAAATAGAAATTAAAGCATAAACAGAGAGACACTTAACTCATGGACGAAATACCATCTTCAAGAGCACATCCTCGTCCACACTTGCTGTAGAAAGATGCAGCACAACAGCACACAGCAACAGCTTCTTCTTTCTCTCAAGAACTCTCTCAATTTTCTCTCTAAAACTCTTCTCTTCTGGTGTCCCTTTAGAACGACCCATACATGCCTTTATATAGGTTATAGTAACCCTTAATTGTATTCAAAACAGGCTACAATTCGTTTAGAAAGAGTCCCAAACAAATTAGATAAGAGTGCTGAATTTTCGTGCACAACTTCTAATTCTGCGCAACTCTGGTTCCCGTGCTCGGTCGACATCCTGCTGTCTTCGGTCGACATCATACACAGTCTGGAGTTAGACAACTATCGAGCTCGGTCGACATCCTGGGGTCCCGGTCGACCGAAGACACACTGTGTCACGAAAATAACTGAGAGGTGCCTGAATCTGTTTCTGCAGGTTTCTTCTTGCTCGGTCGACCGCATGGGTTGCCCGGTCGACCGAAGACTCTGCTTCAGGAATTCTGAATTCCTGACTGTTTGAACTCTGATTCTTCTTTTCAGCTCTATCAACACTAGCCTTTTAACATCACGTTTGTGACAATGTGTTGACAATAATTCCAACTCATATCAATACTTGAGATACTATATTCTTCAATTCGTCAAAGACTACTCAAGTTATCTCAAATTCATCTCAAATTCCAACAATCTCCCCCTTTGGAATTGTTGGCAACACTATTGGAACTTCAACACTCACTTGGAACCAATTCTGAAATTCTGAAATAACAACCATGCACTGTCAACAATCTCCCCCTAGCTTTCATAGCTTAACATCTCTCCTTGCTATCATATCATAACATCTCTCCCCCTTTGACAACAAGTCCAAAGGGACCAAACCGAGGAGCGAATAGGATATTCAATGAATGCATTGCTCCCCCTTTCAAGCACAACTCCTACGGTTTAGGAGAGTGAGTAACTCCTAACTTTTTCCGGAGATACTCGAAGACTTCCTTTGGCAGAGGTTTCGTGAAAATATCAGCCACTTGCTCAGTTGTTGGAACATATTCCAACTTGACCTCTCCATCAGCAACTTTATCTTTAAGAAAATGATAACGAATTGCTACATGCTTTGTTCGAGAGTGCTGAACAGGATTCTTAGATATATGAATTGCACTCGTGTTGTCACATAGGATCGGCGTAGGATCCGTTGTAGGAACTCCTAGATCAGAGAGCATTTGTCGCATCCATAACACTTGCGTACAACAAGTTGCCGCTGCAATATATTCCGCTTCCGCTGTCGAAAGGGATACTGAGTCTTGCTTCTTACTATGCCAAGCAACTAATCTTTCTCCAAGATAAAATGCGCCGCCGCTAGTACTCTTGCGATCATCTACGCATCCAGCCCAATCGGCATCAGAATATGCAACAAGAGTGAAGGATTTGCCTTTGGGATACCAGATACCAAGCTCCATAGTACCTTTCAGATATCGAAAGATTCTTTTCACTGCTGTAAGGTGCGTTTCAGTTGGTGCTGCTTGAAAACGTGCAACCATACATACTGCTTGTAGAAGATCTGGTCTTGTAGCAGTTAAGTAGAGCAAGCTTCCTATCATAGAGCGATAGGTGGTATGATCAACGGACGAGGCCTTATCATCTTTGCTAAGCTTCGTGTTCGTTGACATTGGTGTGCTCACTGGCTTGCTGTCTTCCATATTGAACCGTTTCAGCATTTCCTTAATGTACTTCATTTGTGATATGAAGATGCCATGTTTCAGCTGCTGAACTTGTAAACCAAGAAAGAACTTTAGTTCTCCAAGCATCGACATCTCAAATTCTTTCTTCATCTCTTCAGCAAAATTCCTGCACATCTCCTCATCATTGCCACCAAAGATTATGTCATCAACATAAATGATGACAACCAGCTGTTTGCTTAACTCAGTTTTGACATACAGATTGCTATCAACCATTCCTTTTCCAAAACCGATCTTGCGGAGATAGAGATCCAGCCTTGCATACCATGCCCTTGGCGCTTGTTTCAACTGTGCTTCTTAGGTGAAGTATCTTCTGAGTCATCCTTTGATTTCTCAGAATCATTAGATTCAGCCATCTCATCATCAATCTCACTTGAGTCCTCATAAACTGGACTGTCATTATGAGTTGCATTCTTTGGTTTAATATTTTCATCTATTCTCACATCAGCACTTTCTATGATTTTTCTGGTTCTTTTGTTAAGACACCTATATGCCTTGCTAGTAGAGGAGTAACCCAGAAATATACCTTCGTCAGCTCTTTCTTCAAATTTGCCCGGATTTTGTTCGAGCCGCTTGATGTAACACTTGCTGCCGAAGACTCTGAAGTGCTTGACTGTTGCTTTTCTTCCAAACCATAGCTCATAGGGAGTTTTGTCTTCATGTGGCCTGATCAAGCATCGGCTTTGAATGTATACAGCCGTATGAATTGCCTCTTTCCAATACTTGTCAGCCATCTTGCTTTCACTTAGCATCGTACGAGCCATCTCTTGTACGGTGCGATTCTTCCGTTCCACAACTCCATTTTGCTGTGGAGTTCTAGGGGCTGAGTACTGTCTTTGAATGCCATGATGTTCACAATATTTAGTGAACTCTTCAGATGTGAACTCGCCTCCACGATCAGACCTTAAAATCTTGATACGTTTTTCCAATTGATTTTCAACCTGTGCTTTAAACACTTTAAAACGATCAAGTGCTTGATGCTTATGCTTAAGAAACAATACCCATGTCATACGAGTATAATCATCAATGCATAACATGAAATACTTATCTCCATTGGTGCTTTGAGTTCGCATCGGTCCACAGAGATCAGTGTGCACTAGCTCAAGAGGTTTCTTGGAATGATGCTCCTTTGACTTGAACATAACCCTCGTTTGCTTTCCCTTTTGGCAAGAGTCGCAAATGGGATTGGAAGGCTTTTCAACTGTAGACATGCCTCTTACAGCCTTTGAATTGCAAATCTTTGACATGTTATCAAAGCTTAGATGCCCAAGGCGTTTGTGCCACAACCAACTTTCCTCTGTCCGACTCATCAAGCAGGTCTTTTCAGCTCCATCTGACAATGTATAGAGATTTCCAGCAGTTCTTGATCCAGTTGCCACTGTTTTGCCGTTGCTACTCTTCTTGATGGCAAACCCATTCTTTGTGAAGATAACTTCGTGACCCTTGTCACAGATCTGGCTCACACTAAGCAGGTTGTGTCTCAATCCAGACACATATAAGACTTCTTCCGATCTGATCTTGTTTGCCATAAGCTGAATAACACCTTTTCCGCAGATTTTGGCACCATCATTGTTGCCAAACTTCACTGAACCGCCTTTATAGTGCTGTAATTTGATGAATTTCTCTTTATCACCAGTCATATGGCTTGAACAACCACTATCAAGGACCCATGGTGCTGCCTTCTTTTGTGCATTGAATGCCATTTGCACAATGAGTGATTCTTTGGGACTTTCTGCACTTTGCTTTGCTCTCCAAGCCTTGACTAGCTTGGGTTTCTTTTCAACCTGAAATTTATTAGCAATATGCAACCTACAATCCCTAGCCAAGTGTCCATAATTATGATACATATAGCACTCAATTTTGTGGCTATTTAGGATTGAAAAAGGATTCCTAGTCACAAATGGGCTGTTTCTTACATAGAATTTGCAATCAGCTCTTTTATGTCCAAACATATTACAATGAAAGCAATAACCATAGAATTTGTATCTTCTTTGTGGCTGGTTAGTCTTCATTACCTTTCTAACAGGAATGGACTCCTTTCTAGGTTGAGTGGGCTTCATAGAGTTAGAAGGTGCAGTGACTTGCTTCACAAGCTCTTTCTTTTCAGGAGGTGCAATCTTAGAGGATTCACCTTTCTCAAATCCTAGACCAAATCTGAAGTGGGCAGGTCTTTGAACTTTCAGTAGTTCATCGAGTTTCATAGTCCCTTCAATCGCTTGGAGCGCTTTGAGTTTTTTGCTATTTTCCAAATTTTCAGCCTTTGCTCTAGCGATCTCAGTTTTAAGTTTCATAGCCTCTTCCTTTTTGATACTTATTTGGTTTTCAAGGACTTCTACCATTCTTTTATATTCTTCTACTTGAGTTTTCAAAGCAATAATAGAACTTTCAGATTCATGAAGAAGTTTCAGATTTTTCTTACTTGATTTGCGTTCCATGCTAAGCTCCTCAAGTGCGGCTATGAGTTCCTCTTCAAGATTGACTTCAGCCTCCTCTTCCTCTTCCGGATCTAGCTCTTCTTCTTCTTCAACAGTGACCATGAAGAGAGCTTCGGTTGATTCATCATCGTCTGAAGATTCAGACGTGCTGTCATCTTGTTGACATAGAAAGTTTTTAGCTTTGCCTCTTTTTCTGAAATTTCTCTTTCCTTTACTTTTTTCAGCATAAGAGTCATTATCATTGTCTTCTTTTAGCGGACACTTCGCAGCAAAGTGACCAATACCTCCACAATTGAAGCATTTAAAGGGTAGCTTCCCTTTGTACTTGCCATTGCTTCCTTTCTTCAACTTTCTAACAAATTGAGCCTCAAGCTCATCATCATCAGAATCAACATCATGACCAGCAGTCTCTTTGACCTTTTTCTGAACTTTGAAGGCCGCTTCTTTATCAGATGAAGACGTCTTTCCTATGCGCATCTCATAGGCAGTTAGAGAACCATGTAATTCATCCATGGAAAATGCATTCAGATCTTTGGCTTCTTCGATGGCTGAGACTTTTGAATCAAACCGGGGAAGAAGAGATCTTAGAACCTTTTTGACGATGACCGGCTCTTTAATCTCCTCCCCTAGTCCACGAATGTCATTCGTGACTTCATTCACTCGTTGCATATACGAGTCAACATTCTCGCTTTCCTCCATGCGAAGAGACTCGAATTGAGAGCGATGAGTTTGCAATTTGGCTTTTTTAATCTTCTCATCACCTTCATGTATGCTTTGCAACTTGTCCCAAATTTCCTTGGCTGTTTTGCATGCAATTACTTTGACAAGCTCGCTGTCCACAAGGCCACTAAAGAGTGCATTCTGCGCCTTGGAGTCGTTGTCTGCCAACTTCTTCGATGCTGTATCATTGGGTACGTTGGCAGCATTGTAACCGGCTCTGACAGCCTCCCAAACATCATAGCCAAGAGATTTGATGAAGGCTTGCATCCTAATCTTCCAAAAGGAGTAATTAGAACCATCAAACAGAGGTGCTTTCATATTCCCTGTATTGACTGCCATGTGATTTGACAAGAGATCACCCTTAGCGTATTAAACTGATCAAGGGAACCTCGCTCTGATACCAATTGTTGGATACCGCGATCACTGAGAGGGGGGGGGGGTGAATCAGTGATTTCTAAAAACAGGTCCAATTCAACAACAAAACAAGTCAAATCACACAATGACACCAGATTTAACGTGGTTCACCGAAAGGCTACGTCCACGGTTCAAAGACTGTCCGAACACCAATCCGGGACAGATCTGAATATATTTAGTCGCACCAACGACAAAGAGCACCAACCCTTAGTTTCAGATAGCACCAACTACCTAGGAAGCACCGACTCCCTTTACAATTTATCTGCACCCACAGATAGGATCACCAAACCCCAAACACCAAGCACCAACTTGATGTAAAAACAGAATAGAAGATAAACTCTGTCTACAGCCCTTCCCCTCTACAATTCTCTCTCTCTCAATCCCTTACAAATAGAAATTAAAGCATAAACAGAGAGACACTTAACTCATGGACGAAATACCATCTTCAAGAGCACATCCTCGTCCACACTTGCTGTAGAAAGATGCAGCACAACAGCACACAGCAACAGCTTCTTCTTTCTCTCAAGAACTCTCTCAATTTTATCTCTAAAACTCTTCTCTTCTGGTGTCCCTTTAGAACGACCCATACATGCCTTTATATAGGTTATAGTAACCCTTAATTGTATTCAAAACAGGCTACAATTCGTTTAGAAAGAGTCCCAAACAAATTAGATAAGAATGCTGAATTTTCGTGCACAACTTCTAATTCTGCGCAACTCTGGTTCCCGTGCTCGGTCGACATCCTGCTGTCTTCGGTCGACATCATACACAGTCTGGAGTTAGACAACTATCGAGCTCGGTCGACATCCTGGGGTCCCGGTCGACCGAAGACACACTGTGTCACGAAAATAACTGAGAGGTGCCTGAATCTGTTTCTGCAGGTTTCTTCTTGCTCGGTCGACCGCATGGGTTGCCCGGTCGACCGAAGACTCTGCTTCAGGAATTCTGAATTCCTGACTGTTTGAACTCTGATTCTTCTTTTCAGCTCTATCAACACTAGCCTTTTAACATCACGTTTGTGACAATGTGTTGACAATAATTCCAACTCATATCAATACTTGAGATACTATATTCTTCAATTCGTCAAAGACTACTCAAGTCATCTCAAATTCATCTCAAATTCCAACACATGCCTCTTTCTGTACCGGAGCACCCCCTTTGGATTCTCCTAAGACTTCTTTCCCTACCCTCCTAATACATTCTGCTACTTTATCCCACATATTATTTGAGTATCTTGGGGCTACTATGCAAAAAAAAAAAAAAAAGGAGTAAAAGAAAATCTAAGGGGGACTCTGTAAAGATTTATTAGTTCCCTATATTCACATGCTTAAAAAAGGTTAACTTGGACTGTCCCTGAATTCATAATTGTAAGCCAAGCCCAAGCTCAAGCCTGGGTAATCATTATACATATAAAATATGTAGAATGCATGTATAATATATGAGAAGAGTCCAATCCCAAACCAACAGGACAGGCCCTAGATGATATTAATTTTAATATATAAACTATATAATGTGTGTATAATTTGAATACAAGCAGCGGCGGACTCCAGATTTTTATTTGGGTGGGGCTAAACTTTTGCTGAACCTTGCTAACTTTTTTCACATTAAAATATCAAATGAGAAAATGTTGAATTCTGAGTAGGTTAAGTTCTAAATGGGCTTTGTGAAAAGAGCCATTGGCTAAAGGGATTATTTACCATGTTTGACCTGACTGAAATAAATATGATTCAAATAGATATGTTTGAAATAGACCTATTTCAATCAAGTCTTTTTAAAAATAGTTTCTTTGGTAGAAAAAATTCTTTCTCTACACGTGTTCCTGTGAGAGCTCGTATCTAGAATGACATCCCAAAGGTGGGATGAATTTCACCGGGTCCTACCGTGGTGACGGTATTGATTTGATTAGACCCTAGATCATAAGAGCATCTCCAAGAGACACTTTTAATCTCGATATATTTTTTTCAAAATAAAGGCTTAAGTGGTAAAAAAAGGCATGCGTAAATTTGGCATCTCACTTGGGTAACTCAAAGAGAAATGTCAAATTATTATTTTATTATTTTTTCATTTCAAATTTAGCATCTACTTGTACCAACTTCAAATGCATTTACCCTCATCGCCATTATTTTATTTAAAAAAAGAAAAGATATCTCACTTTATGATATGCCAACACAACCTTCAAATGCCATATGGAATTTGGCCATTCTCTTCGAGGCAAAGCCATATGCCAATTTCTACCATTGGAGCTGAGTTGGACAAATAAATCCTCTGTTGACTGTTGGAGATGCTCTAAGAGCGTGGAGAAAATTGTTCTCCCATGTGTCATTCAGTTAGAAAAGGAAAAGTCGCCATACTATAAAAGTTATATTGAGAAAATTATCATATAGTAAAAATAGTATATGTAAGTTTGTCAAAGTTGAAGTAGTATATGTAAGAGTACCTGGATCAGTGTGAGCACCTCAATGTGAGGCACATATGGGGCCTCACCTCGGATTGGGACCATGGGGATTTGAAAGATCTTCCCTTGCCCTTCGTCTCTGCAAAAAATCAGCTCCATCCCTAATCATCATCACCTCCATCTGGGCCCCACAAGTTAACAGTGTACAGTCCATTCGGATGGGTGTGCAGTCGATCCAACGGTGTACAGTACATCGGATGGGTGCAAAGGTGGGCCCCATGTGAAATGCAGGGGGGTTGTGTGTGTGGTTCATTCAGATGGACGATCAGGTGGGCCCCACCCTTGGTGCGCAAGAATTGCACGGTGTGCACCGATAACTCCTCGTATATGTAAAACTCATTGTAAAACTAATGTTTTCTGGGCAAACATATTGTAAAAATTAATTGAATTAGACATTCACATGAACTTTGTCAAATCGTATAACACAATTAAATATTATTTAAATAGTTTTTAAGTGATATAGACCAAAATACCAGAATCGCCAAATGACAATTAAAAATATTCACAGCTTGACTTTCTAATGAACATTTGTGTATAAACTCTTTCAACGATAGAACAATATGACATTATTTTTTTACCACGGTTGAAGGAATTCTTGTATGAAGAATTTGGAAATTCTCCATTCGAGTAGAATTATTCTTGAACCCTCCTAGGTGGAGTAGCTGCAAATGCTAAGGAAATTAAAATGTTAATGATTTCAAAAGTCATTCAAGACTTTTCATGAGGCTAAGATTTGAAATTATAATAAAGAAATATGGCATTTCAAACATGCACCAAGGGGACAAGCCATCACATCATCCCAACATCAGTTTCATAAAAATGATAGATATGCTAAATCCATATTGATCTTTTATTTCCCCACACTATTTCTCTTTACACACACCACTTAAATTAAAATTTTAATAAAATTACTCTCGACGCACCCCATTTTTCCTAAACTAGCCTATCCTATACTCTTTCAACTTATCTCTACACTCCCACTCTACTCGTCACTGCCCACCCTCCCTCTCTTTCCTATCCCTGTCCACCGCCACCCTTTCTCCCTCTCCCTGCCCATGTCCGCCCATTGTCTGCTTTCTCTCCCTCCTTCTCTCTCCCTCACCCTCCCTCTCTCCCCCCCACCTCCAACGGTCCTCCCGGAGGAGGTGGTGCTGGTTGGGGTGCGGGTGGGGGTAAGGACGAGTGACTTAGAAAGAAGTGAAGGAGGGAGAGACTTTTGATAGATGCCCTTTTAGATAAATGGGAAATTTACCTTACGGACGGCCTAAGACCCGACAATTACCCCATTAAAGTTGAAACATTACAATTTACCTAAAGGAAAATCGTACACAAAAAAGACACAAAATGGAACGGAAATACCCTTTTTGGAGCGATATCCTATGGCAGTAGGATATTGAACCGTTCGATATCCCAAGGACTTAGGATATCGTAGAGTTCGATATCCTACAAATGTAGGATATCGCATAGTTAAATATCCTATATCAATGGGATACCTCTAAAAAAATTTTATTTTCTCCTTTCAACCTAGGTTAAACAGCACGGAGCTTCAACTCGGTAAAAACCCCCTTTTATTGTCATCATCATCTTCTTCGTTCTTCCATTATTTTTTCCTTTGTGTTATTGCCATCGTCTTGCTATGGATATTGCAGGAACCCCCTTTTACTGTCATCATCATCATCTTCTACTGTGTAACGTTTTGGATCTTCGATTCTCCTTCGGCCTTAGATCCTTCACTCTGAGGCTATACTTTTCAGCACTCTCCGCTATGGCTTTCGGAAGATCCAAACCCTCTCGCACATTCTCAACTGCAGGTAAAAAAACCTAAATCCCAATACTTCCTCCTTCGAAAAAAGCCATGGGTTTTGTAGCCATGGGTTTTTTTAATGTTTACATGCAAAAGCCATGGGTTTTGTGGCCATGGGTTTTTAATGTTTTCATGGTTTTGTATTCTCGCCATAGCGAGAACAGGTCTCGCTATAACACACTCCACCATCTCCCTCATTATTATTATATTTTCCTAATTTTCAGGTACTCCACCATCTCCCCCATTATTATTATATTTTCCTAATTTCCTATTTTCCTCGCTATATCCTCCATTTTCATATTTTCGTCGCCACATCCTCGCTTGATCCTTTGGATGTGTCTCGCTATAGCGACCATTTTCCAAAAAACCTTAAAAGATAGCGAGACCATTCTAGAAACGCAGTGAAAGGAGAATTTTTTTGAATAAACTAGTGGTGGCATTTTCTAACCCAACACCAAACTTGGTATATTCCTTAGTTGTTGATTCACACTACTCATCCAAGGGCCTACACAACTCAAAAGTCATCAATCATGGATGGGGTTTATTTATGGGGTGACAGTGAATGAGATGGGTATGTATAAATAAAAAAATTTGCACGAAGTAGTGAAAAATACACAATTCAACTGTAACCAATTGAACATGTGTGAAAAATGAACCCCATTATGTATAAAGTTCTGGTGGCAACTATAATACTAACATATCACCCCAATATTCTTGTAGTTTCTGGTGAGGGTGTTTGTAGGTTTTCCATCTAAACAACTTTTCTTAATGCTAAGGGCAAATGGATTGTAAGAAAGAAAATGATTACATTGTACCAGCACATTAGAGCCAAAAGAAAAAAACTAACAAAGGAAAAATAGAGGAATGCTACTGATTTGAAACATAGGTAATCTACTCTAGTATGGCAGACTGCATATATGACAATATAAATAAATAATGCAAAAGATTACTAGTAGAGAGGTGATCAGAGGTTTTTGTCTACAATTTACAACACACACAGATTTATCTATTGTAGTTCAACTACTTTCAGCTACATTTCTACGTTTATGTTACTTCGAAATTGTCCACAATAAATAATTCCCCATTTTGATGTGCCTGTAGAATTGTATATTTTTCACTTTGAATTTTTGCAGATCCTGCTCAGATAGAGTTTTCATAAATATATGTATTAGAATTTCTTTCATGGATCTATATTTCTTTCATATATTTTGATGTTTTTGTTGATGAGCTGTTGTGTAATGTTACTGGTAGAGTTCAGCAACTCCCAACACTGATTCTTTAATGTTATTCTTTTGATGTGTATGATTATGTAGAGATCAAATTCAACTAAGTAAATAGCAAAGAGGCAGACAAAGGGCATGGTCTATTTAAAATATCTTCGTGCAGTACCAAACAATGTTTTTTTTAAAAAAATTTTAGCCTCTTTTTTTTATATCTCTTTTTTTAATGGCTCTATTTGATTTGATTTGAATTTATGAAAATCTATTTCTTAGGCAGTGAAATATCCAAAAAATGGAAATCTATTGTACTAACTTTTCTATGACAATTTTGTCATGATAATGAGAGCTGAACTAAATTCTATTTTTTTTTATGTTAGATTGCTTGTTAAATTGATTATGGTTGATTATGGTGTATGTGTCTTTGTTTTTCATCTATGCCTTAATAGTTTGGATGAAAATGTGTAGTAAACATGGCTGTTATACTTTATAGCTCATATGGGGCTAAAGCTCCATTCCATTTTCACAAAAAAGAATCAGCATTCACCATGGCCGGCTCAAGACAATTTGAGGCTTAAAGCGACAATCTTAAATGAGGCCTTTTCTATCTTTAATTTTTATTACAAAGGACTTTTTTTAAAATATGTTTTTCTTACTTCATGCTTTATTGGAGAAAAATAGTTAAAATATATTTTTTTAATTTTCTTGATTAAAGAAGTTGAACGCCATAATTAAAATATTAATATTGATAGTATTGATTGGACTGTGGATTCATGTCATTGGAGATCTATTTGTGTCAATTTAATCTAGCAATTAAGTCACCAGTCACTAATTGCATCATATCAAGTTTAAGTCTATAACATGTGGCTTATCATAATATAATCAATACTAATATCAAGGGCTCAATATTGCAAATACTCTTGCCAATCCCAGCGGTCCAATTTGGGGTGGTCCACCAAGTAAAGATTGAAATTTGAAAGACTTCTTGAACGATTTGCATAAACCCTCCCTTCCGTACTTATAGTAGCTATATATAAAAAGAAACATGGGTTGCAAATTAAAAAGAAGTCAATAGTTTCTATTTATATTCAGTATGATTTGTTGGGATTTGAAATTGTGCTGAGAAAAAAAAGGATGATAGGTATTTTAATGCTTTTTTTCCATAATGTAAAAAAACAGCTTTAGTGCGATATAATACTAATTACTATTATATTATATTATGAGAGATTCTCAAAAACTCTCCATTTAAAAAGGGCCATTTTTGCCCCCTCTTTTAATATCCAAAGAAAGTTTGACACGTCATGCCTTTTAATATTCAAAGAAATTTGCACGTTAATTCAATTCTATGACCTCAATTTCATTTAAATTGCACGTTATCTCTTCCTTTTATTTTTGCTAAAAAAATTGGATAAAGTTGTTTTGGGAAGAGGTCAAAGTGAGGACCTATCACTAATATAGTAAGAAAAAGTCTACTTGAACCGATTTCCTGGCACGGAAATCGGCCCGGATCCCACGGGAGCCGTGGGATCCCTCCTTGCAACTGGGATCCCACGGCTCCTGTGGGATCCGGGCCGATTTCCGTGCCAGGAAATCGGTCCAAGTAGCACTGTTGATATAGTAATCTCTAAATCTCATTCGACGGTTTAAAACAAAAAAACTCATTAGGACTAAATAGTTACTCTCCCACCATGATATTGTGAAAATTGCAAGTTTTTCGTGGTGCTCAACATGATGGTGGGCTCACATCCTATTTGATTGAAGTTTGTTGAAAGCTAATAAAATATAGGCCATTAATTTTGAATGGACTAGATTTTTTTCAAAGAGGTCACTTTGAAAGACCCGATGATCTAAATGGTTAGATCGATGAAAATAGGCCGTTCATCATAGTTCCAGCAGTGACAGGTGCATGTAACCTAAGCTTTTGGAGTTGATTGATCATTAATTTGGTTAAGTTGGTTATTTAATTTCTTTTTCATTGTTAATTTGGTCCCCGCATTGAGTAAATGACCTAAAGTTAATAAATACATTGTAGCATGAGTGGATCCTATGCATAGAGTTTTAAAAGTCTTCTTAATATTGAATGCCCTAAAAGGATGGAAGTAAATTACATTAGAGAGAGAGAGAGAGAGAGAGAGAGAGAGAGAGAGAGAGAGGAGCCGTGTAACTAAATAAGAAGGAAGGAAAGAAAAACAAGGAGAAAAATATGGAAGCCATAGTATAGATTCTCTTGCATTCATTTATGATATGACTAGCAACAAAGGCCCGGGCTAAATGAATATACATTAAAATTTAAACTACTTTTTTTTTAAAATTCTATTAAGAGAAAAATAAATCTAAAAGGTACAAATATATTATTTATCATTCTTATTTTGAAGAGTCTCGAAAGATCTCTCATAATAGGATAGATCCTAATATGGCCAAACACATTTGCCACACAATCCAACCCAGCCTAGCTAAATGAATTTGGGCATAATTACAATGCAATGTCCTTAGTAAAATAAAATGCGGGGCCTATTTTACATCAATATCTTCTATTTCTTTTAATATTAAAAAAAAAATACTACACTGACCACTCAGGCCAAGAGCTCTACACAAATACTTAAAGAACAGAATCCAAAGTCCCTTTCTTTAAAGTTTTGGCTCCTTTTCTATCTTAGCCCGGTCCTAATCATGGGAAAAAAAACTAATAAATAAAATTAGTTCTTGAATTGTCAAATTCAATTATACACATAAAAATACATTCATGTATATTGAAAGAAGAAAAATAGATTCAACAATTAGTAATTACATCTTTAATCATAAATACATTTAACAATTCATTCAACAACAATGTAAAAATAATAATAATAACAATAATAGCTAAAAAAGATATAATTCTCTTACCCAATTAATTGCTAATTTCAAAGCCCAATGAATCGAACTCCTTTGATGATGGATCATTAAGACCACTTAAATGGAGTTCTTGCTTCCGTCAAATTGATTATGTCTGAAATACATAATAAAAATAAAGAAAATAGTAAAAGAAAAAAAATTCATATTTGCATGTGATCAAATTGGGGATGTGGGTGACTAAATTTTGAATGGAGTAATGTTTGTATTCAAAATCTAGCCCACAGATGAATTTAAAAAACCAGCGAAGCTGTTAGTAAAATCCTAACAAACAGAAAAAATAGCTAGTGAATTAGATGGTATGGATGTTATGATTTCAGATTTAGTGCCAATTAAGCATCAGAAAATGAACCAGATCTTCAGATTTTTACATGAAGAATTGATACTTAAAGCAACACTACTAACGGAAATCACAACGTAAAATAAGTGAAACAACAACATCCGCATAAGAAATCAATTCAAGAAAAAATTATTGAATATCTTCAAATATAAAGGAATATTACGTGTAAGCCAAATTAAAAGAATAGAAAGACATTTGAAAAATGAGACTACCAAATTAAATGAAAGAAACACATACTAATTAAGCATTTAAGGCGACCATAGCATGCAAGATCCAGATTCAGAAAATTTGTAATAACAATACCAAAACCAAAAAAATAGAGAGTACAAATAAACTGGAGGTAATGAACCAAACTTACTTGGTACAACCATTAGCAGGAGATCGTTCAAACAAATTAGTGTTCTACTGTTTAGTGAATGAGAGCAGGAGAGAGAACTTATTTGGTACGCCCATGCTAAGCACGGGCCCAAAAAGATAAATATATTAAACATTAAAAACATATATGATATTGTGGCAAGTGACGAAACCAGATCCGGAGATGATATTGTGGCAAGTGATGCCATATCCGGAGATAAAGTTGAAGTTGCAACTAATATACCGCAGACGAAGAGATATACCGCAAAGACTGCATGCCCCAAGATGTTTGTGAGAATGGATTGTAAAGTTTCTTCGCTGCCTGGATTGGAATGGGGAAGAAGAGGAAGGGAAGAAAAAAAGAAAAGAAGAAGAAGAAGGAAATGTGTTGGATGATGGGGATAGGAGTTCTGCGCAGGGAAGATTGGATTAATTTTGAGTGTTGGCATGAGATGATTGAGAATGAAGAGATTTTACGAGATTTGAGTGGATTGAGAAGGGAGAGATTTTAGGAGATTTGAATGGATTGAGAAGGGGATATTGAGAAGGCCCATGCATCACTCCCTCGTTTTTCTTTGGTATTTCTTTGGATGGAGAGAATTTTCAGGGGATGAGATTTCCATTCCCAGGAACTCCCCCCTGATCCCTTCTCCTAATCCAACAACAGATCTAATCTGGCCTTCGCTCAAATCAGACTCCGCCAGGATTGCCCCCAAGACCCTACCTCAAAACCCTGTTGCTGTAGCTGATCCTCGCTCCACCTCTCTTTCTCCGGTGGTTAACCCTAGCAACCCCAACCTTCTTGTCCCTCTTTCCCATCCTCCTAACCTCACCTCCCAGCTGTCCAGCCCTCAATCTCTCTCCCTTTGGAAGCCTGATCAACTTCGTCTCCTCCAAAACCACTTGAACCAGATCCACCAATCTCCATTAGGGACCACATCAAAGGGCTCTTCTTCCTTCCCTAAAACCTTTGCTAGCTGCCTATCTCAACCAGTTTTTTCTCCTCCCCCATCTATTCCCCCTCCGATTATGCTTGATGGTAAAATTACAGTAAGGATCCCCCTGCAGATGGTAAACTCTAGCAAACAGTCTTTCTCTCACTCAGCCATTGGGAAATTCGCAGGCCGACGTCCCACTCTGGAAGCTGTGGAAAAATGGGTGTCTTCTTCTTGGCGTCTCTCCAGGCCATGTCTGATTTCCCTAACAGGGAAAGGTAATTTCATCTTCAGGTTTCATTCTAAGGAGGATAGGGAAGCTCTCGTCGGACACAGTCCCCTTCTAATGGAAGGTAAAAAACTCCTTCTCCGTCCTTGGGCCCCTGGGCAAGATGAGTCCTCATGGCCATCGGAAGTCCCTGTTTGGTTAAGGCTTAAAGGGATACCCTATCACTGTTGGAGCAGTGATATTCTTTTGTCCATCGCTGCCTCCATTGGGAAGCCCCTTCGCCTAGATGATATCACTGCTAGACAAAGGATGTTCTCCTTTGCTAGAGTCCAGGTGTTACTAAATTCGACTATGTCTTCTCCGAGCTCCCTAACAGTGGATTTGGAAGGTGAAGGAATTGTAGAAGTGGAAGTTCTATATGAATCAATTCCCTGCTCTGAATGCCTTTTAGCTAGGCATATCTCCTCAATCTGCCCTTTTAGAAGGAACCCAGGTCTGTTGGAGACTCCTTCTCAACCTGCAGTTCTGGTATCCCCATCCAACTCAGAGGGCTCTCCTAGCATCTCAGACGACTTTACCAAAGCAGCAGATCCTCACCTACAGACTCACTTGGATACTAAAGTCCATCCTCAGGGAATAATAGCTACAGTGGCCACTGTCTCTACAGAGTCCAGGGGCTCAGGTTGCCCCCAGGTTCCAGCCAATCTCCCCCAGGAGCTAGGAAAAGTAATTAATCAGGTAACCCAAGAAACTCTTTCTTCAACCCCCACCCTTTTTAGCCAAGTTAAAGAAATTCTTACTCCCTCCACTAACCTCCTTCCCCCAGAAGGCCCTTTATCAGCTCTCCCCTCCGATGTTGTCTTTGAGATTCTGGACAGAATTCCGGCTCCTACTCTTGACTGCTCCAATGCTTTCTCCATCCTGGACAATTGCACCTTTGCCGATCCAACCCTATCCACTGCCAATCTCAAAAAATTGTCTGTTGCCCAACCAACTCAGAAGAGGATCACCCCAAAACCAATCCCAACCATTGATCCTACCCCCATCTCTTCCCCTCTCTCTCTCTCCCCTATCTGCTCCAAGCAGTGAAGTTGCATTAGTGGTTGATCTCTCTCCTTTCAAGATGAAAGCTAGAAGGAAATCCAAAGGCAAAGGTCTCTCCCCCCCCCCCCAGGCTCTAAGCAAAAGAACCCCACTGGCCCTCCTCCTGTACAAGCCCCATAATGGTCAAAGTTATTTACTGGAATTGTAGGGGCATCTGTAACACCCCCACCAAAAATATGGTCTCCCATCTCATTGCAGTGCATTCTCCTGACATCCTCTTCCTCTGTGAACCTAAGTCCCATTTGGATTCCTTTGGAATAGGCTATCCCTTTAACCACTTTCCCTTCTTCTCTAATCCTAAAAACTCTCTGTGGTGTCTTTGTAGTCAAAGCTCTAAATTCTCCTTCTCCCTTCTAGATTTTTCTTCCCAGCACATATCCATCTCAATCTCAGCTTCCCCTTCCTCACCTCCCAGTATAATCACTGGAGTTTATGGTTCTACTGACTACAGGCTTAGGAGGAACCTATGGAACTATCTAGTTGATAATGCTTCCTCCACTAAGCCTTGGTGTGTGATAGGAGACTTCAATGCAATCCTTCTTGCCAATGAAAAGCTCAGTCTTTGCCCTCCTTCCTCACTCTCGGTTAAGGAATTCAATGAGATGGCCCTTGCAGCAGGTTTGAAAGATTTGGGTTTCAGAGGAAACAAGTTCACCTGGGCAAATAATAGACAGGGTCAAGCTTATGTAGCGGCCAGGCTCGACAGAGCCTTTTCAAACTCCAGCTGGCTTACCACTCATGAGGACCCTGTGGTGAACCATCTCCCTAGGATCTCCTCTGACCATAGCCCCATTAGCCTTCATCACAGGAAAAGCCTTTCTTTCAAAAATAAGCCTTTCAGATTTGAGGAAAAATGGATCTCCCATGATTCCTTTCTTAAAGTTGTAGAGGAAAGCTGGGCTTCTCCCTGTAGTGGTACTGCCCAATTCAGATTGGCGTCTAAACTAAAGATCCTGAAGCTTAACCTCAAGACTTGGAGTAAAGAAACTTATGGCCACTTCAAGAACCGAATAGCAGAGGCAGAGACTCAAGTCCTGGCTAAGGAAGCTGCCTTTGAAGCTAATCCCTCTGATTCTCTTCTCAAGGACCTAAATCTTGCTAAAGCCTCCCTCCATAAATGGCTTAATGCTGAGTCCTCTCATTGGAAACAAAGAGCGAAGGTTAAATGGCTTCTTGATGGGGATAGAAACACCAAATTCTTCCACCTTACAGCCAAAGCCAAAGGCATTCGTAACCGCATTGATAAGATCAAAGTTGATGGGTCTTTCTATGAAGAAGGGGACCAGATCAAAGACCAGGCGGCCTTATTCTTCTCCAATCTGTTTCAAGCAGATCCAGTGATTCCTGATGAAAGTCTATTCCTCTTAGATGGTCCCTCAGTCTCCGATGAGCAAAATCAGCTTCTTGCAGCTATCCCCTCTCCTGAGGAAATCAGAAAGGCTGTTTTCCATCTTAAGAAGAGCAGTTCACCGGGTCCGGATGGGTTCTCAGGTCTTTTCTTCACTACTTGCTGGCACATTGTATGTAAAGAGGTGATAGAGGCAGTCACTCATTTCTTCACTTCAGGCCGCCTTCTGAGAGAGTCTAACGCCTTTTTCATCTCCCTTATTCCAAAGATACCCTCTCCTGAAACCTTCTCAGACTTCAGGCCTATCAGCCTCTTGAACTTTACCTATAAAATCTCCTCCAAGATTCTAGCATCGAGGCTCTCTAGCATCCTTCCCAATCTCATTTCTCCTACCCAAGCCGCCTTTGTCAAAGGGAGATCTATACACCATAATGTGGCCTTAGCCCATGAGCTTATCCAAAAGCTTAATGCTAAGATTAGAGGAGGGTCTGTCTGCCTTAAGTTGGATATCTCCAAGGTGTTTGACAAGGTTCAATGGAACTTTCTCTTCAGAGCCTTAAAGTTTTTCAAATTCTCTAATGTTTGGATTAACCTGATCAGGGAGATGGTTTGCACTAGCAGAGGCTCGGTCTTGATCAATAACAGCCCCTCTGGGTTCTTTTCATCTACTTGTGGGCTGCGCCAAGGGGACCCGTTGTCGCCCTACCTGTTTATCTTGGCCGAGGAAGTATTAAGCCTTCACATTGAGCAACTCAGATCCTCAAGGAAAATAGTGCCTATCTCTCCTGTTCCTGCTACTCCCTATCATCTGCTCTATGCAGACGATATTTTGCTCTTCCTTAAAGGGTACAAGTCAGGGCTGAGACACTTACAAGCTCTGCTATCTAAGTATCAAGCTTCATCGGGCCAGAGTTTCAATCTCCTCAAGAGTAGTCTCTTCATCGGGAAATGCTCTGCTAGAAGGGCTCACATGATAACAGATCAAATTCAAATAACTAGGGCCTACCTCCCCTCTGTCTATCTAGGCGTTCCAATACTCTTTGGCGCCTCCAGGCACCTCCATTTCAATCATCTTCTGGACTCCATCAGAGGTAGGCTAGATGGCTGGAAGGCTAATTGCCTTTCCTTTGCTGGTAGGTTGACTATGGTGAAGCATGTGTTATCTTCCCTCCCTCTTCACTTTTCCCTAGTCATGCCCATCCCCAGTAAAACAAGCCTGCAGATTGAAAGACTCATGCGTAACTTTCTCTGGTCTTCTGGCCCTGACAAAAAGAAGAGCAATATGGTGTCCTGGGAAAAGGTTTGCTTGCCAAAAACTAAAGGTGGTCTTGGTCTTCGTCGAGTCAAGGAGGTCAACAATGCTTCTCTCCTTACCTTGGGCTGGTCTGCTGCCACTTCTAACTCTCTCTGGGCCTCTTGGTTTCGTGGCAGGTACTTTAGGCAAATTCCAATCTGGTTTTCTGGCAATACTAAGACAGGGTCCTGCATTTGGAAAAGATTAAGATCCATGTCCTATCTCCTTCAGCAGGGCAGTCACTGGGTTCTGGGGAGTGGCAACTCCATCATGCTGTGGTATGATAAATGGATTAATAATGAAATTTTAGCTCAAAGATTTCCTCATATTACTTTTCCTTTACAAGATAGAGTGGGAGATCTCATACAGGGCAATTCTTGGTCCATTCCTCCTTCCCTCCCAGATGAGGTTAGGAGCTTCCTCCTTCATCAGACCAACCTTCTCCCTCTCACAGGCACTTCCGGCTCTGACAAACTTTCTTGGACTGGTTCAGCTTTTGGTGCTCTGAGTTTAAAAGCTGTCTGGAACTCCCTCAGGTCTAGAGAAGCTGAAGTCGACTGGTATGGGTTAGTGTGGAATTCTATCATTCACCCCAGGCTGTCTTGTTTCAGTTGGCGCCTGCTGCTGAGGAAGACCCCCACAGATTCTTGGGCCATGCATGTAGGGACCTCCTTGGCTTCCAGATGCTACTCCTGCCTCAGTGATAGGGAATCAGATACTCACTTATTCTTCTCCTGCTCCCTGACTCAGCAGCTTTGGTCCTGGGTTCTTAGCCATAATGGTAATCTCCCTTCCCTTCCTCTTTCGGCCTCAACTATTTGGACAGCTCTGGTTAAGGGTGCAGATGCCAATGGAAGATCATCAGCAGCTGCTATTTTCTTCCAAGTCATCTCTACTCTTTGGCACCTTAGGAATGAAGCTAAGCACCGCAGTAAAAGGCCATCCCTGACGAAAGCGCAGCTGTCCTTTGTAGATAAATGCAGTGGTTTTTTCTCCCCTTATTCAGGAAAGTCTACTCCTTCTCATTTTATCTTTAGGTCTTTAGGATGGGCTGATTAGCTTGGCAGTTTCTAGCCTCTCCATGCAGTCCCCTCCTCTCCTAGCATAGTTCCGGACTCCTAGGCAGTCTGTCTGCCTAAGGCCTTCGCCCTGCCAGTGGCAGCTGTTCTAGGAGGGAGTGCCCTCTACTAGTTTGGGGTCTTCAGTGGTTTTCTGCTATGGCTTTGTCGGGGGTGGCCCCTGGCTTTCGGCAGGGCTGGGATCAGGCAGTGGTCCTACTACCTTTTAGTGTGCCCCCTGCGGATGCTGAGGTTCCAAGCTGGTTCTGGTCTGTAGTTTCTTGCTTTGCTCCCTTTTTTCAGCTTCTTTTAGCCTTCTACTCTTCTCCAGAGTTCAGTCTCGCAGTTTCGAGTCCGGCTATGGGAAGTCTTTCCCTGTTTAGCAAAGATCCCTGGGGATTGGTTTCTTCCCTCTTCTGCTGCTTTTCCTTTTTCTTGCTGGGCCATATTTCGGTAGTTCTGCTGCCCTCTGTCTCCTTTTGCTTTAATGCAGCAGCAAGGTTGGGCTGTGTTTTGTTAAGCAGGGGAAGCTCTTTGTCAGTCAGAGTGGTGGCCCCTTTAGCTATTGTTTGGTTCTGCATCTTTTGTTGGTGGTGCTGGCAGGAGCTGTGGCATGCTTTAGTAGCTCGCTGAGGAGGTGGGCTGTTGCTGTTCCTGGTGTGATTTTGCTCTGGCAAATTGGGATCTCCATAGTTTTTTCTGCAATGGGTTCTTGGTCTTTCTTTTGTGCAGCCCAGCTATTTCTCCTCTGGTTTTCTTCCCTCCTCCTTGGCTGGGTGAGGCTCTCTCGTTGGAGATTTTGCTTGGGAGGCATCAGCTTTTAGCTGGGCTGGGGTGGCCTCAATGGCTATGGCGTTGCTGTCCTTTTGGGAGCACCCAGGGATTGCTGAGGCTCTTTCGCGGGTTGTGGTCTGATGTGTTCTTCTAAGCCGCTGGTGGAGCCGGCTGGTGCAATGCTAAGCTTCTGTTTGAATGCTTTCCTTCAGTTGTTCTTTAAGGTTTTGTGGTTAAGCTCCTCCCCCCTGCCACTTTTTTGGTGTAAAGTTCTTATATTGCATTTGCCCCTTCTTGTTTCAGGGAGCCTTTAGTTTTTCCCCTTTTGGTTGTACTATTTTTTCTTCTCCTGTCCTGGGGGCTTTGCCCTCTCTCTTTAATTCTAATTTACCAAATTTCAAAAAAAAAAAAAAAAAACAGTAGAAGAATATTTGATATTATTGCTACTTGCATGTGCTCGAACATGCATCTTGAATTCCACTTTTTTTTTTTTTGGTAGAAGAATTCGACGTGCTTGTTGATTATATTTAGGGGATTCGACATTTCAATGCCCATAAATCCCTTATATTTATATACAAAAAGAAAGTACAGTGCTCTTGCTAGATCTAGTTCAACGCAATTCAAGGGTTTATTGTTTGTGTCGCGTCCCAAAAATTCGATTGCATCCTAACCGCATCATTAGGACATGAGAATCGGGGCCAATTAAAATTTTTTCCTTAAATACATTTGCGGCCCCGATTCTGGGTGGATCGAAGTCCATAGTGAGGTTATAAGCGATGATCAGTCACCATAAATAAACATGGAAGCAACGATTCATATAATCTTCGCAGATGGTCGCCAATACAACATACAATAACATCAGAACAGATTCAAGTAACAGAAAGATATTTACTTATATTTCAATTACAAAATGCATTAGAGTTTTAACGAATGTCTAAAACACCATAATGACCTGTGCAAGAGGCACCTATGCTTATAGCCGAAATGTAAATTGAGACTCTCATGTACCAATCCAACAATACCACACTGCTGCCCCACTCCACTAGGGGTAATCCCTCAACTAATGAATCTCGTAAGACCAACACAACCACCTACACAATGGGCCCCACTACCTAAGCACCAAATGTAGCAACATCAGATATATGGCAAGTAAATAGATATGAGGAGCAGTGTAACATGTGCCAATCGAAACCAATATGTAAGAAAGCACAAAAATAATGAATAAACAAAACATAACTAACCAACAAAATAATCGGACCATCATATACTATCAGTATGAACACACCCGGGCGAACCCGGTACCCAGACAGGCTGGTCAAATAAATGTAACTTAGGCGAACCTGGTTAAACCCAGACAAGCTGGTCCAACAAATGCAACCCAGGCGAACTCGGTCAAACCCAGATAAGTTGGTATGTTGGCGTACGTCCACCTCCCATTCTGCAGACGGTAAGTACAAAGCCATACGCGGGTATACACACACAAACCCATATGTACACACACATATTCAAACTCACACACCCAAACATACACATACACACACAAACCCACATCTACACAGAGATTCAAACCCCCCACACACAAACCCAAACCTACACGTGCAGACAAACTCAAACCTACGCACGCACAAGCCCCCACACACAGATCCAAACCTACACATACACATACAAACCCAAACCTACACATTCACATACAAATCCAAACCTACACATTCACACACAAACCCTCACACACATAAATCCAAACTTACACATATACACACAAACCCACACATACGCACACTCTCTTGAACAAGAGATCTTATTAATCCTATATAGGGTGCTCCCATCACATTGTCAACAGAGCCACAAGGGAGCCCACCCCGTAAGCATATTAATAGAGGGTATTAGACTGAGTAACGAAATGAGTATATGCTCCTGTCTTGTAGTATTTTGGAGGTCATAAGCTAACCATAGCCTATACAAATCCTATAGTCAAGGGCCAAGGGAAGTGGGCACTAATTAAGGGCTAGGGTCATTCATCTCATGTAGGGTCCATACCGTCTAACACGTGGTTACGCGGGTCCGAAATGCCTCATAATCATTTGGTGCTTCTGAAGTTGTTGGCACATCGGGGTTCCACTATGCCACCCACTTAGCCCATTATGGGTCCCGCATATACTACCTCACAACCCAAAGGGAGATGTTAGCCTACACACCCCCTTACTAGAGGTCCAATTCATATTCATGGGTTAAGTGGGGCCAAGGTCCAAGTTTTAAGGGTAAATGGGTTCCAAACCTATTCAATTTAACATCATTTTAATGCCCTCAAATCCATTCAATTTAACACCATTTTAATGCCCAATAACAACTACACTATTAATGCATTTTAAATCCACACCCGTTAACTAAATAATCCAATTTAACACAATTTTAAGACCCACTAATAGCTCCACCCCTTAATGTATTTCAAGTCCATACCCACTAATCCAAACTAGGGCTGTCGGTGGTCGGTATTGGTCAGTTTTCAGTCACCTCTGCACCCGGACCAAATGTTCGGTTTTTTTTTTATAGATAACCGAAAACCGACCACTGTATTTAGTGCAAGTGGGAAAACCGAACATTCGGTTTGGTCGGTTTCCGGTCGGTTTTTGGTTTTGGGCTGGGTCCTAATTTGAATGGGCCAAGCCTCGTTTTGTATTGGTCTAATTGACCATTGGGCCTTTTGATTTCATTAAATAAGTTAAGTGTCCAATCTAATTTAGTAACTTACACATAAATAAAACAGGCCCAACAGCAATTAACAATAAGTACAGGCCCAACAGCTAGCTAGTAGTACTTAAAAAATGCAGATGCTCAACAGTTCAAGTCACTAAGTTAGTGCAGTCTCCAGCTGCTTAACAATTCGGTCGGTTCGGTTTTAACCAAACGGTTTTTTAGTTTATAAAAAAACCGACCGTCGTATAATTTTTAGGTGAAACAAATAACCGATTGGTCGGTTTTCTTTAAAAAATATATATAAAACCCCAAATGGTCGGTTCGGCCGGGCGGTTCGGTTATTTCGGTCAATTTTCACAGCCCTAATCCAAACGGCCCAATTTAACACCATTTAGCACCCATTAATAGGTCCACCATTAGTGTATTTTAAATCCATACCCACCTACCCAATTATCATAAATGCACATGTTAGAGATATGTAACACATTTAGAGATGTTTAACATATTTATAATATTAGTAGATATATTTAACACATTTAAGGCATTAGTAGAGGTATTTAGCACATTTCAAGCAGTAGTAGAGATATTTAACATATTTAAAATAATAGTAGAGATATTGAACACATTTTAAGCATCTAGTAGAGATATTGAACACATTTTAAACATCTAGTAGAGATATTGAACATGTTTAAAGCATCAAAACCAACAAATATAACATGTACACACTATTATTCATATCTATGTACTTGCTTTGGCTTGATTGCACAAAACCCCTATTTCTTAGTGCCTAGGGTTTCTAAATCTTGATCTCCACCACAACCCACTCTGATCCAATGCTTAAAAACACTTCCCTACATGCCAAATAAGAATAAAAACATGCCTAAGACATAGATGTAAGGTTCTACAATGAATATAAACAAATACCTGGAGATTGAAAATGGGTATGCTTACCTAAAGGTGAAAATGGAGAAGGAGATGAGGAGGATGAGGAAGATGATGCTCTAGGAAAGCTTGGGGAGCCTTGGCTTAGCCTTGGAAACTTGCACAATGGTGGGAAGGGGATGGAGGAAGAAGAGAATGAGAAGGGAGATGTGAGAGTAGAGAATAGAAGATGAAGTGTTGTGAATGAAATGAAATGAAGAGAAATGGAGTGGAAATGAAATGAAATGTAAATGAAAGAGAAGTTTAGATTTGTAGAGTTAGTTTGTGGGGTTTTACTAATAAGGGCCTAGCCCATTTGTTAAGTGGGTTTTATGAGATTAGAATGGTTTAGGGTCATTTTGAGGTGGGTTTTTAAATGGGTTCCAGGTGGGTTTTGGGCCAATAGTATGATGGGTCTAACACATGAATGTCATGTATGATGAAATCTACTCAATGCACCTAATTATGCTATAAAACTATAGTAACTAACACTAACCTTAATTAATAATGCTAACCCCTTAATTAAGGCAAGGGGCCTAACAGTTTGCTTGTCTCATAAGATGGAATCATCTACCCCACTGGATGAACAATTGCGATCATCTTCAGCCTGCCCAATTGGATGCTTGCAAGTGTTGTCAACAATGTAACACTGCAGATCAAATTATGATTAGAATGTAACCCTAATCTAAGCCCAAATCTTACATGGAAATTCTTCCCTTTTTCTTCGTATGAAAGACAAACTGAACCTCTCTCTCTCTCTCTCTCTCTCTCTCTGTGTCTGTCTCTGCAACAGGCAGGTGGGACAGCGCGGCAGCGCTGCATGGCTTTCCTCTCATGTTTTTTTCTCCCACTACACAATTTCACAGTCAGGGACAATTATTTGATTTCTTTCTTTAACAAGACATGGAAAGCTTTTTTTTTTTTTTTTTTGTTTTTTCTCTCATTCTTGCACTTGCACACCCACACAAACGCACTAAAACAGTAAAGTCATTGTCCAACAGACGCACATGTACTGTCATGCATGGTTTTTTTTTCCCAGAGAGGGGCACACTTCTCACACCATACAAGTTAGTATTTGCACTGATCATGTGTGGGGAAATTTCCAGAGCTACAGGATTAAGCTAATCACAGCCATCAGACGGGGCTAAAACATTCTCACGTGCCATCTGCGTGCCATCCACGTGGCACCGATCTCATCCCGGCTACCAGGGGAGAGGCCTTGGCCGACATCATACATCTCCAGGCCACAAGCGCCGAACTGGACTACCTCGGGCATCATCTCGGCAGAGAGTCCACATCGGCAAGGCCGCCCCGGACGCCATCTCCGTAGATAACCCTACCTCGGCTAAAGCCACCTCGGCTGAAGAAGCCAGAACAGTAGCCGAAGCGAGAAAGAACCTCCGCCTGGGCCCCTCATCCCCCACGTCACCAGACACGTGGAAGGATAGGGTCACGATCTAGTGGGACAGACACGACATCCAGCCGCCCACTATCTTCACCAGATCGCCACATGGCAGCATACAGCGGCTGAGGCCACATCAGGGCAAGGCCCGAGGGCAGATCCGCTGGTACTCCTACCGCCAAAGGCGCCCAACACAATCTGGCCCAACAAGACATGCATTTAATGCAATGTGGGCTGACCCGACTGGCATTAAATGCTGAGTGGGCCGGATTAGACCGCATTTATTACTTTGTGGGCTGATCATGACTTCCCAGTCAGATCATGGGACCCACACCCAGATATTCTCTGAGAGATACGATCCATTCCTCTATAAATAGACCTTCAAACACCATGCAAGGTACGCACATTCCATTCACAGAGCCCTTACTCTGTCTCTCTTCCCCCTCTCCTTCCATCGTTCCAGTTCCCACACTGACTTTGGCATCGGAGAGCCTTGCGCCGCTCAGGCCAGGGTCCTCTGACCGTTTGCTACTCCTTTTCAGGCTCTCGGACGGCATCCAGACATCCCAGACACCATCATCTTCACGGATAAGTCCTGTAAGGCACCCTCTTATTGTGGGTCATAATTTTCTGCACCTACAATTGGCGCCGTCTGTGGGGAAGCAATATCCCAGCCTTCCCAACCTTCTCCTAATCTTTCCAAACAATCCTTCTTCACCTCAACCTCTCAGAAGCCATGCCTCCGAAAGGTAAGAAGGGCGTAGAATCCTCAAGAGCAGCGCCCAAGCTGCCGCCACCGCCAGCGGACGTCCCTCCTCAAGGACGCCCCCACACGGTGCATGGCACGACGGCAGGCGAGGGCCGCTTAGGCTCTCAGCTCTTTATCGAGTTCCCATTACAAGAGGGACTCGAGGCCTCGATTTCACCAGAAGAAGTCGCGCCACCCGGAAGCAAGGATCGTCAGCACGAGCGTCCCCGGAAGGACAAAGCCGTGGCCGTAGAAGAACGCGCCACGCTCAACCCCCTGGGGAGGTTCCTGAAGCAGCCCTCCTCCAGAAGCAACTCCGGAAGCAAGAACGAATGATTCGCGAGCTTCAGCAGCAGCTGAAGGCAGTGCAAACTGCCTCCTTGAGGGAGGTCTCGGAGCCTCAAGGGAAAAAGAGGGATGCTCCCAGCAAGGCAGCCCAGCCTCCCCGTGAGGAACTCGGACATCATCCGGACCACCAGAAACGGAGCCACATCCATGACGAAGGCTCGAGCAACAGCCGAAGTCACCACAGCCGAGGCGGCCGAACCCATAGCCGTCGCAGCCCGAGCCGTCCCAAGAGGAAGACCCGAGCTCAGACCCCAGAGAAGGATGACGAGCAAGAGCGATTTGACAAGCGCGTCAGATTGGCTCTCCAGCGCAACTTGGACATGCGGGACCAGAAGCAGCTCTGTGGTCACACTGATCTCGGGGGCTCTCCCTTCACAAAAGAAATCGAGCACACCCACTTACCCAAGAAGTTCTCCGTCCCGCGGTTCGTCCCCTACGACGGACTGTCCGATCCATCTGCGCACCTCCGACACTTCTCCCAGAAGATGTCCATCTGGGGAAACGAGGGCCATCTAAACTGCAAGATCTTCTCCTCCAGTTTGGGTGACCTCCCCCTGAAGTGGTTCTGCTCCCTTCCGGAGCAGTCAGTTTCCAGTTGGAAGGAGCTCCAGCTCTCCTTCCTGAAGAAGTTCCAGGCCTACGCCGTCGTCCCCAAGAAGGAAGGGGACCTCATCGCCCTGAGAATGAAGCAGGGCGAAACCCTCGCCAAGTTCACCCACCGATTCTGGGCGATCTACAGCCAGATCGAAGACGCGAGAGAGGCGATAGCCATCTACGCTTTCCAGCACGCCCTGATCCCCGGCATCGACGTGCGGAAGGACTTGGCCGGGGACACCCCAGAGTCCATGACAGAGTTGATGTCCCGGGTGAAGCGCTTTATCGCCCGGGAGGAAGACGAGATCCGAGCAAAGGATCGCGACGGGCATCCGGAGCCCGAACAGAAAGACAGCCAGCCTCGGCAAAGAGGCGGGAGATCCTCCCAGAAGCAGGAGCCCAAGCGGGACTGGGCCTCTAGTGCGACGAAGCCTTCGTCGTCCAGGTCTGGGGGCAATTGGAAGCCCAGACCTCCCTCCAGCGCCAGCCAGAGCGTCAACGTCGTCTTCAAGGAGCCGATCTACCGCATCCTGGCCAAAATCAAATCCAAGCCATTCTTCAAGTATCCTCCGCCCCTGAAGAATGAACCCACCGAAGGAGCCCGAAGCAAGCACTACTGCTCCTTCCATAAGGGCAACGGGCACAGGACCGAAGAATGCAGGACTTTGCAGTGGTATCTGGAAAAGCTGGCCAAAGAGGGCCACATCCCAGAGTTCATCAAGGAAGGAGATGCCGGTGGCAGCGAGGGCCGGATCCACCAGAGCGCAGCCCAAGCTCCAGAGAGCGAGGACTCAGAGAAGATCATCAACGTGATCCATCTGGCGTCCTCAGCTCCCGCTTCCTCATCCCGGGGAAGCTCTCAAACCCGTGCCGAAGCCAGGCGGGCTTCGCACGAGAAAGAAGTAATGAAAGCCGACCTCGCCCCGGCATCCAAGAAAGCCCGGCGTGACAGACCGGCCATCTCGTTCTCGGATCGAGATCTGGAGGGAGTCCAGGTCCCTCACAACGACCCCCTGCTCCTCACCATGAAGCTGAGAGACTTCACCGTAAAGAGGATCCTCGTCGACTCCGGTAGCTCCTCCGAGGTCCTCTACTACGACTGCTTCAAGAGGATGAAGCTCTCCGAAGCAGACCTCACGGAGGTCCGCGCACCTCTGCTAGGGTTGTCCGCCACACCAGTCTACCCCAAGGGTAGAATCACCTTGGAAACCGAAGTTGGCGGAGCCTCCGTGTCGGCCGACTTTCTGGTTGTGGACGCCCCTTCTCCCTACAATGTCATTCTGGGTAGAACGTGGCTCCACAAGCTAGAGGCAGTTCCATCTTCCTTCCACCAAAAGCTGAAGTTCGTCCACGAGAACGATGAAGGCAAGGTGGAAGTAGTCACAGTAAAGGGAGACCAGCAGCAAGCCAAGCAGTGCATGCTGGCCGCAGTCCCGGCCGTGAAGGAGCCAGAGCGCGTCAACCTGGCCGAGTTCGAGAAAGGCCTCGATGAGATCGGCCGGGACCCTGAGAAGAAAAGCATCGAGGACCTGGCCGAGGTCAGACTGGATCCGGCAGACCCAGACCGGTTCTTCCTGATCGGCACCCAGCTGTCGGACGAAGAAAGGGCCGAACTCTCCCGGTTCTTAATGCAGAATGTGGACGTCTTCGCTTGGAACCCAAGTGAAATGCCAGGGGTCGACCCTGAGGTCATGTGCCACAAGCTCAACGTCGACCCCGACCACAAACCAGTAGTGCAGAGGGCCCGCAGGACCGGGCTGCAGCAGACAGATGCGGTCGTGGAAGAGGTCGACAACCTGCTAAAGGCAGGGGCCATCCGGGAAGTCCAGTACCCGGTATGGCTGGCCAACACGGTGGTCGTCAAGAAGAAAACTGGAAAGTGGAGGGTATGCGTAGACTTCACCGACCTGAACAGGGCTTGCCCTAAGGACAGTTTCCCCCTCCCGAAGATCGACCAACTGATTGACGCCACCGCTGGTCATGACCGAATGAGCTTCCTCGACGCCTACCGAGGCTATCATCAGATCCCTCTCTATGGGCCCGACGAGGAGAAAACATCATTCATCACCCCCCGCGGCACTTACTGCTATAAAGTAATGCCCTTCGGGCTGAAGAACGCGGGGGCGACCTATCAGCGCCTCGTCACGAAGATGTTCCAGGCCCAGCTCGGCCAAACGGTGGAGGTGTATATCGACGACATGGTCGTCAAATCTGTGCGCTCCAGCGACCACCTGGTGGATCTCGGCCAAGTCTTTGGCATCCTTCGCGCCTACAAGCTCAAGCTCAACGCTTCCAAGTGCGCCTTCGGCGTAGCCTCTGGCAAGTTTCTCGGCAGCTTGGTGACGCGGAGGGGGATAGAGGCCAATCCAGACCAGATCACTGCCATCCAGGACATCCAGAGTCCCTCCACCACAAAGGAAGTTCAAAAGCTTACGGGAATGGCCGCCGCACTCAATCGCTTCATCAGCCGCTCATCAGATAAGTGCAGGCCTTTTTTTCCAGCTTTTGAGGAAAAATTTGAAGTTCCAATGGACCCCCGAGTGCGACCAGGCATTGGCCGCACTCAAAACTTATTTGATGTCACCCCCATTACTCTCCACCCCGACTCGGGGGGAGATTCTGTATTTATACCTAGCAGTCTCGGATCACGCAGTGAGCTCCGTCCTCATCAGGGAGGACGAGGGAGTTCAAAAGCCGATCTATTACACGAGCAAGACCCTGCTCGATGCCGAGACCAGGTACCTTCTGTTGGAGAAGCTTGCGTTGGCTCTTGTCACCGCCTCCCGCAAGCTCTCCCATTATTTTCAATCCCACACTATTGTGGTGATCACGGAGCACCCACTCCGTTCCTTGTTCAAAAAAGCTGACTTTTCAGGGCGCATATCAAAGTGGGCAGTTGAATTGGGGCAGTATGACATACAGTACCGTCCCCGAACTGCAATCAAAGCCCAGATTCTGGCAGACTTCATAGTCGAATTCGCCTGCCCCAACCAGTCTCAGACCCAGCTCGGCACGGCACTGGGGGGCACAGGGCAAGAGCCAGCAGAAACAGAAGTCCAGCAGTCTCCCACCTCGGCATGGAGGATCTTCGTCGACGGGTCATCCACCTCCAAGAGAGCTGGCGCCGGCATAGTTCTCCAATCGCCAGAGGGACTGGTCATAGAGCAGGCTTTCACCCTCGACTTCAAAGCGACGAACAATGAGGCAGAGTACGAAGCACTGATCGCAGGGTTGAACAGCGCCCGAGTCCTCGGAGCCCAGCACCTGGAAATCTTCAGCGATTCTCAACTGGTAACTAGCCAGCTCGCTGGAGACTACCAGGCCAGGGACGACAGGATGGCGGCCTACTTAGCCCTGGCAAAAAAGCTACTCTCCCAATTCCAGAAAGCCGAGGTCAGGCAAATCTCCCGAGATACCAACACGCACGCAGATGCGCTTGCAAACCTGGCCTCCGCTGTTGAAGCAGGAAAGAAGAGGACCATCGAGGTCGGGTCAGTATCAAGGTCAAGTCTAGAACTCCAGTCATCTCGGCTTGTCCTCTGTGCTGACCTCGGCCCCAGCTGGATGGATCCAATCGTTGCCTACCTGAAGGATGACCAGCTCCCCCAGGACAAGACTGAAGCCCACAAGATCAGGCTCAAGGCAGCCCGCTTTTGGCTCTCTCCAGAAGGCAAACTCTACAGGAAGTCCTTCACAGGCTCGTACCTCCAATGCGTCCACCCATCCAAGGTGGACGACTTCCTGTACGAGATCCATGAAGGAATCTGCGGCAGCCATATAGGAGGCCGCTCATTGGCCTACAGGGCAATCAGCCAGGGTTACTGGTGGCCCTACATGCAGAAGGACGCCCAGGTCTACGCCAGAAAATGCGAGAAATGCCAGAAGTTCTCCCACTCCCTCCATCAGCCAGCGCAGGATCTAAGCCCCCTCTCCAGTCCATGGCCTTTCGCTCAATGGGGCCTGGACATTGTGGGGCCCCTCCACCGAGCTCCAGGGAACAAAAGATGGCTGATAGTGGCTACGGACTACTTCACCAAGTGGATAGAGGCTGAACCGTTGTCTTCCATCACGGACAGGGACTCCAGGAACTTCGTCTGGAAAAACATCCTCACGAGGTTCGGCATCCCCCGGACCCTGATTTCAGATAACGGGACTCAGTTCGATTCCAAATCCTTCAGAGATTTCTGCCAAGAGCATGGCATCAGAAACCATTACTCCACCCCGGCATATCCACAGAGTAATGGCCAGGCAGAAATCTCCAACAAAGTGATCCTGGACGGCTTGAAGAAGCGACTGGACAAGGCAAAGGGCAGATGGACAGAAGAGCTTCCGAGCGTGCTATGGGCCTATCGAACAACTCCAAGGAGGTCCACTTCGGCGACACCATTCTCTCTGGCCTACGGTATGGAGGCGGTCATTCCCCTGGAAATCGGCCTTCCTACCCTGAGGACAGAGCTGGTCGACCAAGGTCGGAATGAGACGAACCTGGCAATGGAGCTGGAGCTGGCGGACGAACGACGAGAAGCAGCAGCCCTGAAACTTACCGACTATCAGCAACGGTTAGCCAGGGCATACAATCAAAATGTCAAGGAAAGAAGGTTCACCACGGGAGAGCTCGTTTTAAAGAAGACCCTGCCAGCTGACAGAGAACCAAATGAGGGGAAGCTTGCCCCGAACTGGCACGGCCCGTACAGAGTAGTTTCACTGGCAGGAAAGTCAGCCTACAAGCTCGAAGACTTGGATGGCAAGCCATTGCCGAGACCGTGGAATGCATCCCACTTGAAGAAATTCTATTTCTAAAGATGTAATGAACTTCAGAATCAATAAAAGCAGCTCTTGCCTTGTCATCAATCTGTCTCCCCGGTCGACTCCGGCAACACAGGCTCAACGCCTTGGAAATGGCTTCGAGTTCCTACACTCAGCCTTTCCTAAAATCCCGTGTCTTGGACACACAGGCTCAACGCCTTGGAAACGGCATAAAAGAGTTCCTATACTCAGCCTTTCCTAAAATCCCGTGTCTTGGACACACAGGCTCAACGCCTTGGAAACGGCATAAAAGAGTTCCTACACTCAGCCTTTCCTAAAATCCCGTGTCTTGGACACACAGGCTCAACGCCTTGGAAACGGCATAAAAGAGTTCCTACACTCAGCCTTTCCTAAAATCCCGTGTCTTGGACACATGGGCCCACCGCCCTGGAAGAGACCTCGAGTCCCGACTCGGTCGCTTCCTAAAGCTCCTAGCCTTGGGCTATGGGGAGGCTTCGAGTCCACACTCAGCCGAGATCGGGCCCACCGCCCTGGAAGAGACCTCGAGTCCAGGCTCGGTCGCTTCCTAAAGCTCCTAGCCTTGGGCTATGGGGAGGCTTCGAGTCCACACTCAGCCGAGATCGGGCCCACCGCCCTGGAAGAGACCTCGAGTCCAGGCTCGGTCGCTTCCTAAAGCTCCTAGCCTTGGGCTATGGGGAGGCTTCGAGTCCACACTCAGCCGAGATCGGGCCCACCGCCCTGGAAGAGACCTCGAGTCCAGGCTCGGTCGCTTCCTAAAGCTCCTAGTCTTAGCCGAGAAGGCCTCGAGTTCAGACACTGGGCCGGATTCCCAAGATCAGGGCTTTTACACCCCTCAAAAATCATTGCCGAGCTCACGCTTCCACAGCCGAGACCAGTGGAATGATGATTCCATTTCGGCGCAAGGCAGCTCGTCTCGGCCAAAGCCAGCCATTTCGGCCAAAGGCAGATTTCCAGAAGAGAGCTGTCCCAGCACTCAAACACAAATGCAAACATTCCAGAACAGTGCGAAGAAAGAGGAGAACTCAAAAGCATTGTACATGGTTTGGGTGATCACAAAATTCCTTTTCATTCATTGGAAACTGCTTCGTGACAAGAAATACACAACAGAAAGCAAAGTATAGAAAGGAGGACCATAGTCCTCTAAAAACAGAAAATAGAGAGGGGCTAGAAGACTCTGATCTTCACCGACTCTCCAGGCAGAAGGTTCGAAAACGCTGGATCACCACCTGGAGGTTCTGAGCGATCCTGGACCTCACTGGCTCTGCAACACCCTCGGTGGCCAGAGGGACCAGCCAAGCTTGAAGAAACCTCTCGGACCAGCGGAGCCTCAACCCGCCTTCCGTACGACGGGCGCACAGGGTCGTGTTGGACGAGAATGCGCCACCGTCCCCTCGCAGCGCATCCTCACTCTGTCTGGCCAAGGGCCAGTGCCCATGGACCCGCGTTCAGAGAGCGCGTGGCCCACGGGGAGTTCCTTCAGAGAGCGCGCAGGCCACGACAGCCTTCCCCCCTTGGGGGCAGCCGTCCAGCGGCGCAGGGTTTTCCCCCGGATCAAGCAATCTCAGGCACCTCCCAGACATGGCTCCTATGTTCTTTCCCTCTCCCATGGCGAGCCTGTTCCCCCTATTTATAGGATGGAGGAAGGCCCAGTCTCCAAAAGGAGTTATGGGGCGAAGTCCCCCACGCGTTGTTGGGAAGGCGCGACTATTGACCAGCGAACCCTATGGCGCCACGTGGAGACATCCGTCAGACTCCCTCGTCTGCCGCGCCACCATGTTCATTGCTATTCAAGATCACCTAAGATACGGAGGATCAGCGCGAATACCAATGAAGATCACCCAAGATACGAAGTATCAGCGCAGATACCAAAAAAGATCTTAAGGGAGCACTCTACCGAACTCAAGCAATCGAAGAACTCAAGCTTAAAAGAGAAAAGCACGGGTATTTCAGAAAACCTTCATTTGTATTAAAGTTTCAATCATTACAGTGTTCAGCAAATACAAATCGAAGAAAATTACAAAGCATAAAGCCAAAAAGCAAAAATCCCAAGGTCCCGATGTCCCGAGGTCATGACCGGTCAGTTGCACGAGCTGCGGCGTCAGAGGCTTCGCCGGATGAACGGGCAGAGTTCGGCACCGGAAGCGGGTACGGAGGCGGCTCCCGAAAGGAGCGGTGGCCCTCCGAAACCCCGACCTCTTTCAGGCCGGCGAGCCACCCTTTCGCCCAAGCCTTATCCCTCACCACAAGAACCCTTTCCTTGTAGTGGGCGGTGACCTGCGCCTTGGCATCATCGAATGCAGCATCGCACTCGGACTCGAGCTTAGCCTCGGCTTCATCCGCCCTCTTGGATTCGGATTCAAGCTTCGCCTCGGCCTCGTCCGCTCTCTTGGCCTCGGCTTGAAGCAGGGCCGCATAATCATCTCCCATCTTCGAAATGGAGACCTCGAGCTCGGCCGACTTAGTCCTCTCCGCCTCAGCCTCCTCCCTGGCCTGCTCGAGCTTCGCCGCATATTCCTCTTCTACCTTGGCCAACTTCTGGCTCACAGCGTCCAGGGACTCTTGCAGGCCGTTCTTCTCCACGGACAGCTCGGCAGCGTCCGCGCTGTACCTCCAGATCCTATCAGCAACGGCCATGGACTTCTGAGCCGCCTGTCAAATGAAGAAGACGTACGTGTTAGATCCAAAGAGCGTCAGACGCTAAATTGATGGTTTAGCAAAGGAAAATGAAGATTTACCACGAAGTTGGACTGCAGCATCGACAAGATCAGCTTCTGATCGCTGTACTTATCCAGCCGCTCCATGTCCCGGGGAAGGGCACAGGCTCGCCCAAGGGCCTCGAGGACCGGGAGATCGATCCTGTGAAGAATGCTATCCTCCACCGTCATCGGCCTCCCCGGCCCGAGCATGAAGCTCGGCTCCCATAACTGCGGCCCCGACGGCAACGAGGCAGCAGCCGAGCTAGGGCCCGCATCAGTCCTCGGCATCTTTAGCGGCCGAGTTTCCTCCTGCTCGACCTCGGCTGGGGGCAAGCGTACCCCTAGGTCAACAGGGCTAGGGGGCACGGGTACCTCCGCCACCTCTGCAGGAGAAGCCACCCGAGCCCTCGGAGACGGATGCCTCGGAGAATCTACCGGCTCCTCGGGGGCTCGGACGTCCTCCACTCCAAGCGCCAAGGCCTCGAGATCCTCGAAGGACAAACGCCTGGTGTGCCTCATCCCGGATCCTGGCGAGGGAGATCGGGCAGATTGACTCGATTCCCTTCCTGAGACCTGGGGTAGTCTCGATTCCGCTAAGGAAGCTAGGATTCCAGACGCCGCCCTAGCTTCAGACGACGCCCGCGAGGGCTCTGCGACCTCCGGAACGGCCTGCTCCTGACCAACCCCGGATCCGGCACCTTCACTCGGGATCGGCTCTACGGTGCCCCTCAGATACCCGCGGTACTTCGGCTCATATCCTAGCAGCGACCAAGCCGCCCTGCCGTCGTGACCGCTGTACCGCTTCACCAGACGGAGCCAGGCATCGTTCCTCTTCCAGATGTATCTGGCAGCCCGTCTCCTTTCCTTCAAAGCTGCCGCAGTCAGAAGCATAAGCACGGCAGAATAAAAAGAAACTTATGAAAAAAGAAAAGAAACGGAGGATGTTTACTTGGGATGGTACCGAAGTGGCGGGGGACCTGGTAGCCTCTATCGGTGTCGGCCTCCCCAAACTCCCAGTTCCCAGAGACATATAGAAGATCGTCCCCGGCATATTTGCTCGAATCCTCCAAGTATCGGACGAAGCCGTCTCGGCCTGACTTAGCCCGGAGATAATAAGATTCCCCGGACCTGCATATGTCATAGACGTCCTCAAGATCGAAGACGCCGAAGTCGGTGCCCAGGACCTCATTCAACTTGACCGTGCCCATCACGATCTTGAAGGCATTCGGCAACAGTTGGCAAGGGCAGAGACGCCACTGACTAAGGCACCTCCTGAGAAGCGGATGAAGGGGGAATCGGACCCCGCCTTCTATCACAGCCACCAGCGGAAAAGGCATCCAGCCTCCCAGAAAGGCGCGAGGGTTGTAGCCATGGGGATCAGCACCCCTGACTTGGACATCAGCAAGGATCCTAAAGGCCGACCTAAAGCCCTCGATCGCTGCCTCGCTCTCTAACCAGTGGTTGTAAATCCCCATTCCTATCCCAGTCTAAAAGCAGAGAAACCCGCAGAAGAAGAAGCAGAGCAGGAAGAACTTACGGAAGAAGAGCAAAGACGCTGGACAGCGAAGAGACTCAACCTCAGCAGCGCACCACTTCTCGGATGAAGCTCCCTCACAGTAGCCTTCCCTCTTCTGACGCTCGTCTCTGATTCAGAATCGCAAACGAAGGATGGAACAGACCTCAACTGCCCTATAAATAGCAGAGAGTTCCCCCTTTTTACAGAAACCCTAATCGGGCGTGCCAAGGGGCGCCCCCCCCCCTGGGATTTCGCGCGAATCATTTCGGAAATTTATTACGCCTCCCTGAAGCGGCGCGCGAATCATTTCAAAAATTGATTGTGCCCCTGACGAAACGGCGCGTACGACCTCGAAGAGACAGACAACCAGCCAAGGGACGACACGTGGAGCCGTCGAACTGTCTTCAGCATTGAATAGGGGACGCCATTTATCACCTCGAACATCCAAAGCGACAGCGAGTCAGGGCCGAAAGAGGACCTCCTACAGATAGACCCGGCACATAGCTCCCGACCTCACGGCACTGACGTTCTACGCGAGCTCAGAAGCTAGGGGGCAATTGTGTGGGGAAATTTCCAGAGCTACAGGATTAAGCTAATCACAGCCATCAGACGGGGCTAAAACATTCTCACGTGCCATCTGCGTGCCATCCACGTGGCACCGATCTCATCCCGGCTACCAGGGGAGAGGCCTTGGCCGACATCATACATCTCCAGGCCACACGCGCCGAACTGGACTACCTCGGGCATCATCTCGGCAGAGAGTCCACATCGGCAAGGCCGCCCCGGACGCCATCTCCGTAGATAACCCTACCTCGGCTAAAGCCACCTCGGCTTAAGAAGCCAGAACAGTAGCCGAAGCGAGAAAGAACCTCCGCCTGGGCCCCTCATCCCCCACGTCACCAGACACGTGGAAGGATAGGGTCACGATCTAGTGGGACAGACACGACATCCAGCCGCCCACTATCTTCACCAGATCGCCACATGGCAGCATACAGCGGCTGAGGCCACATCAGGGCAAGGCCCGAGGGCAGATCCGCTGGTACTCCTACCGCCAAAGGCGCCCAACACAATCTGGCCCAACAAGACATGCATTTAATGCAATGTGGGCTGACCCGACTGGCATTAAATGCTGAGTGGGCCGGATTAGACCGCATTTATTACTTTGTGGGCTGATCATGACTTCCCAGTCAGATCATGGGACCCACACCCAGATATTCTCTGAGAGATACGATCCATTCCTCTATAAATAGACCTTCAAACACCATGCAAGGTACGCACATTCCGTTCACAGAGCCCTTACTCTGTCTCTCTTCCCCCTCTCCTTCCATCGTTCCAGTTCCCACACTGACTTTGGCATCGGAGAGCCTTGCGCCGCTCAGGCCAGGGTCCTCTGACCGTTTGCTACTCCTTTTCAGGCTCTCGGACGGCATCCAGACATCCCAGACACCATCATCTTCACGGATAAGTCCTGTAAGGCACCCTCTTATTGTGGGTCATAATTTTCTGCACCTACAGATCACATGAGAAAACACGAATTTCTCCTTAAACCCATTGTTATATGGGAAGGATTTCGTCGTCACCATGAGGCCATAAGATTCCGCTGATGAAAGCAAAGTCCTTGAGTTGAAGGTGACATGCACGCTTTTGAAAATAACAACATTGTTCATAAAATGAGATTACAGCACACACACGAGATTTCTACTTCAAAGTAACACCCAATAAAAGATTAAAAAAAAAAAAAACACAAAAAAACCCGCATTTTCTCAAGAGTTTGTTTCGCTCATCGTTTTCCTTGCCGAGATAGCAGTATCGATGAAGGCAACCATGGCTTTTACTGAAGAACCCTTGAATCCCTCCTCTTCTCGAACAGCAGCTTCCATCATCTTTTTAATTTCCAAAACCTTTTCTCTCATCTTCTCTCCTTTCTCCGTTTCTCCCATCACCATCTCTATCACTTCCTTCACATGCATGCCCCTTGTCAATCTCAGAGCAATTCTCTCTTGCCATCTCCACACACACCCCAACCTCCTCCAACATCTTCACATTATAGAACTGCTCAGCAGCGATGGGCCACCCCATCATAGGTACGCCATGGCTCAAGCTTTCTAGTATCGAATTCCAACCGCAGTGGCTGAGAAACACACCCGTCGACTCGTGTTTCAGAATCTCCAACTGGGGCGCCCATTTCCTCACCAACAACCCCTGCTTTCTCTCTGCAACCCTCTCTTCAAAGCCCTTAGGCAGCCATTCCGCTTTAAACTCCCCATTTATGTCGTTTCCGAGCGGAGGACGAACGACCCAGATGAAACCCTTGCCGCTCTCTTCCAAACCCATTGCCAACTCCATCATCTGAGAAGCAGAGATGGTGCTCTGGGATCCGAAGGAAACGAACAGAACGGAAGAGGGAAGGTGGAGATTCAACCACGATACGCAGTCGTCATTAGAAATCCCGGGCTGCTTCCTCCCACGCCCTTCGCTCTTCAACGGCCCAATGGCCCAACCTGGCCGGTTCGTCTTCCTCCTGAAATACTCCAACCCGGACTTCTCCAACTCCTCCACGGTATTGAAGAGAAACCCATCAGAGCCCAAGCAAAGCGAGAACTCCTGGTGCAGGAACCGCCAGTGTGGATCCAAGCCGTTGGCCTTTTTGAGAGCAGGGGCGAGCTGAGAACGGTGGATGTTACTCGCCTCGGGGAAATCGGGGAGTGAGAACTCTTCCGAGTCGGTGTGCGAGTGGGGGAGGTGGAGCCACAGCGAGAAGAGGACGGCGGAGCCGAATCCGCCGCTGGGGAAGAAGAGAGAGTGGAAGATGCCGAGCTGGTGTGCAATCTCGACCGTCCATCCGAGGAACATGTTGGAGATGATGCAGAAGGGGAGGGGTTGGAGGGAGGAGATGAAGTGGTGGAAGGAGGGCTTGAGGGATCGAGAGGCTTCCACAGACGGAGATGAGTGGGAGGGGAAGTGAGTCTGTGTTTTCTGAGTTGGGAGGGAGGCCGTGATCTGGGCCGTTGAGTGGGAGAGATGCGAGACGGATGGTGGATTCTGGAGGAAGCATGGATTGGAGGGTGAGGATGTTGAGAGGGGTGTTGACGATGGTGATTATGTGGCCAGTTGTGTGCTCTAGGAGCCTGGCTAAGGCTAGGAAAGGGATGAGTTGGCCTTGTGCCATGAAGGGAAAGAGGACTATGTGCTTGTTTTCCATATCACTCTATGAAACAGAAGGCTGAGAATAGAAATTGGGTGTTGGTTCTGGTGGAACCGTGGAAGTCGGAGCATGCTTAAATAGATGAGCTAGTTAGACCATTGATGACAAGAATACATACACCAGCCGAGCTATTTCGCCTGACTTTTTTTGCCTGATTTTGAGCCTGATCCCAGCTGGAGTCCAGCAGGACCTATGGCTGGACCTATGCGCAGTTCAACAGATGGGGTTTCTCTGCAAACAAATTGGCAGTTCAGCTGGACCTAGGTCTAAGCATAGCCCAAGCCTACACCAGCCTTTCTCTCCCCCACGTGTCTTCACACATCAACAAATGGGATGATCACAAGATAAGTGGCTGTTACGCTGGTCTCGAGTTAATCATGATTAACTCTAATTAATTAAAATTAGAATAGATTAAATATGATTAATTAATTTAAATGAGATTAGTGATCAAGATGAGTTGAATTAGTCTTGGAAGAATGAATTAAGCCTAATGAAATAATTTAGAAGACATTAAGTTGATTAAGTTGAGATTTAGACTCCAATTAATGAAATGAAGGAGTTTTATATAAATATGAATTTATACGTATTTCATCGAATTTGATGAGAGTTGATACTATCGTATGTATCTTGACGTGTACGTCAACTTTCATAAAACACATGATTACATTTGACTTAAGATGAATGAAGTGGATCTTGATTTGACTTGAATCGGAGATATGTAAAAGGAAGTGGGTTTAAATGCTAAATTGCATTGTCAGGAGCAAGAGCTGGAACCATAGGAACGTTTCAAGGAGCTTTTCAGTTTTTCTTCTTTCTTCTTTGTTTCTTCTCTTCAATATTTGGTTAAAGGTTTGGAGAGAGAGAGAGTATTGCAAGTGGGCTTTGAGAAAGAGGTTGTCTTCCTCATCTTCTTCATCCTCTTCTTTGAGTTATCTTGGAATTCAAGTTGAAAGAAAGCTCAGACTTCTTTTGTAAATGCTGTCAAAGGATTACAAGGTTTGAGATTTGTAAGAGAAAGAGGGGTTTTGTGTTGAATCGAAGCTAAGGCAAGTAAGTATAAATGATTATATATGTTTTACATGATAATTGATATGGTTTTATTTCAGTTTTATAAGAAGTGTTTCTTGAATCTATTTTATAGAAATGGAATCGAATAGAATGAATGGATTTGATTAAATGATGTTTAAATGGAATAGAAGTATTCAATTGATGTTTAAATACTAGTTGAGGACGGGAATAAAAGGTTCCAGAGATTATGTGTAGGTAGAAAGAATTTGGAGAAGAACAAAGATCGTTTCTGAATTTTATATAAATTCTGTATCGAATTCGGTTAACCGACATAAGAGGTTGGTTAGCCTTCGGTGAACCGACAGTTGACTGAAAAGCCGACCGACAATGTAAAAATGGAGAGAAATTGTGTCACTGGTTTTTGAGCCGAAAGTTAACCGAACCATGTTCGGTCAACCGAGATGAGAGGTTCGGCTAACCGACAGGTAATCGAAGTGGTCACCGAAATTGAATATTTCAGAATTAAATTCTGATTTTTCTGGTTTAAGAGCCTATTGATTTAATCAAGGTTGTTTGCACTATTTATACCTCCATAGGTGTTAATTAAGAGGACTTTAAAGTACAAATTATATATAACTATGATGTTCATCGGGATTAACACGAGTACATTAAATAACTGAGGATTACACCCAATTGGACGGTATTGTATAATTGAAATTGTACACTGAATTGTATCCAAATTGGATTATAAATTGAATTGAATCCTAAAAGGATTATGTATTGAATTATATACGTTCATTTGTAATTAAACAGAATTGAGTCTGACACTAAATAGTGATTTCTGTTTTTGATGCAGCAAATTATTTGGGAGTGTTCCAGAACTCTGTGGTGTTGCCAGTGATCTCTGATCATGACACTGAGTAGATGCCATTTATTTGATAAGTCCTTGAGACCTGGATCATGAATGGTAAGCCCTTCCGCCCTTTGTCAATAGAGGAAATAATTGATCATTGAAGGCCTGGGTCAGGAATGGTATTCCCTTCCGCCCTGTGCCAATAGAGGAAATAGTTTTATAAGTTCTTCATTTTTAGGGAGATGTAATTTGATTGGAAATGCTATGGTAGTCTTTCAAATTATAAAGACTCTCATTGATATTGAATTGTAATTAGTATTGTTTAATATTGAATTTAGATAAGTTCAATGTATGATTAGCATGTATAATCATGCATCTGTTTATACATTGCTGAATTCGAGGTATTACAGGCACAACTGCTATTGACGGTCCTTCAGAGGTCACATCACCAGTGGAAACAATTAATCCAGTTTCTCCGGAATGATTAGTTGAGTAGAAATTAATGAAGTATTGTAAATAAAGTTTTGTTTGTATGAGTAATGTATATTTGTTTATATTCCGCATAATGTGTAATTTAATATCCCTTATGAATTTTATGTTTGAAGTTCACGGGAGTAAGTATGATCGTGACTCAGAATTAACTCGATTGAAAGTTTTTATATCGGGCTCGGGTGGTGGCAATGTCCCACATTATTACTCCATCACCACGTAGCCTTTCTCTGCAAAACCACCCAGATGGGTATGAACCCTTTCCTTCAGAACTTGTTCTGCAACAATTAAGAACCCAGAAGACCAGGGGCTTCCCTTCTTCCGGTCTTCTTCTTTTTCTTCGATTGGGTTCTGCAACAGGGAAGACGAGACTCTGTTGTCTTCTCCTTCTCCGTTCGAGCAAGACCGGCGACGCGAGGCAGCTAGGCAGTGCGTGGTTCCAGCGACATCGTCTCTTCCTCTCCGGCCACAGCGCGGTCAGTGGCGACGTGCGACAGCTTCCTCCGATTTTCTCTGTCCGGTCAGAAACGAACCGGGGCTTCTCCTCTGGCATCTGCGACTTGCAACAGGGCGATCTAACCGGCAGCGATGCGCAACGATCTCGCCCTTCTTCCCCATCTTCTCCGACAGAGACTGAAACAGTCTGTATCCTCCGATCTTCTCCCATCGGCCTAGCACTGCAACAACAGATCTGAGACCGGACATCTTCCTCTCTTATTTGTACAACATCAGCACCTCTGTGGCCAAAATCAGAGAGCTCCTTTCTGTCTGCAATTTCATCTTATCCGACGTGGACCCACCTTCAATCAGGTCGTCTCCCTTGATCATCAACAACAACCATGGCTCACTTGAGATCTGCAGTCCAATCTTTTTTTTTTTCACGTGTGGCCCACCAAGAATCAGATCCTCTGTCTCCTCTGGATCCAATTTCTTCAACATATAGACGTTTGTAAACAACGCGTGCTCGGTCGCGTACTCCAGCTATTTGCCTATTTCAGTATCTTCTCGTCCCGGTCCGACGGCATCTTAGGATTCTTCTGCAGCAGGCCCACAATCACAGAGAGAGAGACATATGACTTGGGACTTGAGAGTGAGAGAGGTAAAGACAACGCGCCCCCAGTTTCAGAAATTTCGGGCGGGCCGACATCTTAGGATTCTTCTGCAACAGGCCCACAGTCACAGAGAGAGACATATGACTTGAGACTTGAGAGAGAGAGAGGGAGAGGTAAAGACAACGCGCCCCCAGTTTCGAAAATTTCGGGCGGGCCGACATCTTAGGATTCTTCTGCAGCAAGCCCACAGTCACAGAGAGAGACACATATGACTTGAGACTTGAGAGAGAGAGGTAAAGACAACGTGCCCCCATTTCAAAAACTTCGGGCGGGCTTTAAAATGAGATCCCAGCTGGAGTCCAGCTCAGTGTCCAGCTGGGATCGGTCTCTCATTCAGGATTTAAAATCAGGCTGTGTAGACTTTTTGTACATCCACATGGAGGTGTTGCAAGTAATTATTCCATGTTTTAATAGGTAAAATAAAGGACCAAAGTCTTAATTGCCCTTAAGAATTATCTTTCACTTTTTTTTTTGCGAAAGTACTTTCACCTTATATATTACACTTTATTAAATATAACCTTTTCTTTTAAAACATTTTTTATAAGGATATGTTTGTTTGCATAGAATATAAAAAAATTCACACACAAATGAAAAAAAAAAGATTTATAAAGGAGTGCATGCTTATCGAATTTAATAAAGTAAGAATATGAAAGTGAGGGGTAGTAACTTTCATGGAAAGAAGAAAGAAGGTGTAACTTTCATGGAAAAGAAATAAGGTGGGCGTAAAGTAAGAAGTTATTCGTGTTGGTTGGAATGAAATTTTGATGGTCAAGTAGAGTAAAGGGGGTGCCATGTCACCCTACAGCTTTATTTTACTTTTTCCCTGTACTTCATCCAAAAATACTTTTGAGGTAAAAAATTCAAAAGTTGCAACCTTTTTTACTCTTCTATTCTATTATATGGCAAACAAATCGTTGCAACCTTAAGTTTTAGGGTAAATTAGCCAAAGGTCCCTGCGCACGGTCTTCTAAGTCATCAAGGACAACAACCTTTTCTCTAATGTCTCTGGTCCAGACAGCTGGAGATGTTTTGGTGAAAGGTCCCTAATATGCTACGTCATATATTTTCATGACTAATTTGCCCTTTTGAACCCTCATTCCCAGGCTAAGTTCTCTCTTTTCTCTGTTGTCCCAGAGAACTCCTTCCATCTTCTTCTCTCTCATTTCTTCCATTTTCTGCTCCTTTCCATGGTTATGGAATACCATTGCAGAGCACATTCTGTTCCGTCGCCACCATGGTATTAGAGACTCACGTCTGTTTCTCTTCTTTGATCCTGTCATTCAACCACCATGGCCTCCTCTGCTTCTTCTTCCTCTTCCTCTCTCACAGTAACTCTCCCCATCACAAACATACCAATTTTGTCTCCATTGAATTCGATGGCACCAACTATTTAGTCTGGAAATAACAGATGGAATCCATCTTGAAAAGCGATGGTCTCATGTGCTACGTTGATGGTACTAAGTCAGCACCTCCTACCAACATCTCTGTAGATAGCATCGCAACACCAAATCCAACCCTTGAAGGATGGACTCGCATTGATCAATTTGTCATCAGCTGCATCAATGCCACTCTTGCCAAGACCGTTGCCCCTCAGGCTCTTGGATTCACAACTGCCCATTCACTTCGGCTCTCTCTTAAACAGACTCATCTGCAGCAGTCTCAAGCAGAGAAGTCTCTTCTTCACAACCAGTTACAAACAATTCAAAAAGGTGCATCACCCATTACTGATTACCTACAATTTGTGAAAACATTGGCTGATTCTCTCTCAGCCATTCAAGCACCAGTTTCAGATGCAAAACTCAGTTAGATTTATCTGAGTTTTCGGCAAACTTACATGAACTTCTGGCAAAACTCAGATAAATTTATCTGAGTTTTGGCAAATTTATCTGAGTTTTGGGTAGACTTACCTGAAGTTCTCGTAAAACTCAAATAAATTTATGAGTTTTGGCAAATTTATCTGAGTTGGTAAGAGAACCAACTAATTTAGTAGGGCGAAATGCTAAAACAACCTGCGTTTGTATGGGGGAAATGCTCAGATGTCACTGCAATCAGTTTGAATACATCCACAATTGAGTACCCACTTTCTCCATCTTATGACATCTCTCTATTTGAGTTTGAATCAAGATAAGGAAATGGTGCCTTCTGTCTGCTCATGTGCATGGATGAATTATTTCGAAGAAGAGAAGGAATTACATCTTAGAGTATGGAGAAATGAGCTTTGATTTTACTCTATTTAAGAGTATTTGATCTAACCGGTGTTTCCTTTGATTTACAATTACCAACAAGATTTTTATTATTTTTTGGGTAATTAGATGTGGGAGATACCATTCTTAGTGAAATGAGATTGATTGCAGAGAAAGAGCATCAATAATGTGTATTTAGAGATGAATTTACACTTAAAGATCAAGGGGGCTGGCGACGGAGAAAGCATCAGCTATTTGTACTAACGAAGTCTGAGGTCTGCTTTTGCTGACGTGTCCAGGGGCATTTATGTCGTTTTCTGATGGTCATTTTCATGAGAGGACTTCCGCCACTACGAAAAAAATCCGTGGACCTTAGGCTATAAAAGCAAATGACGAAGGACGTACCGCCAAAAGCCCCTAAGTTTTAGCGCATTCTAGCCGTCAAGGTGATTTACTACAAAAAAAAAAAAAAAATGCTAGAGACCTCTAGATAGCCGAACTAGCGTTCCCAGCTCCACATCTATTGGAAACATACACCAAAGGACTTCGATGTCCACCCAAAGCTTTATATCAAGAGTTAGATACCAATCAAATCTCTCCTAGAGTAGCAGATTAAAACATTAAATAAGAGATGATGCATGTATTAGTAATTAATAGAACCACTAATTTGACATTAACCCTACGGCACGCAGGTCACATGATTTTTTAACATTTTCTCATTTGTCCTGCTAGTATTAAAATTTTGGCAAAATTAGCGAAAGGTCCCTAGAGTTGAATGTTTCCAGCCTCCAGTCCAAGGAAAAATATTTTAAGGCTTATGGTCCACTCCGCTAGACTTTTTATAGCCTTAGGTCCCTGAGCCCACATGTTTTAATTTTTATAGACAAAAATGCCCCTGTAACTGTTTGTCGTCGGACGCAAGGCATAGAGTAGAAGAGTAACGAGAGAGGGGACCAGTCACCAGTCCAGCCAAGCGTCTCTTGGTCTCGTCCAACTGATCGTCTCCATTTCACTTGGATAGATCTGTGATTTCTTGCTGCCGGTTGCTTCTCATTCTCCTTCTCCCACCCTCTTTCTCTATCGTTCCCTAGAAAATAAAAAAAAAGGAAGAAGGGTCTGCTCTCTCTCTCTCTCTCTCTCTCTCTCTTTCTCTCTCTCTCTCTCAATCTCAGGTCTTGATGGGTTATGTCTTACCTGGGAATAATAAAGAAGGAGATGAGATGAGATGACCAAACGGTGATTGAATGCTTTGTGATCAACAATTTAGGTATGCTTTTTATTTTTAGTTTTTTGGTAGACAAGATCTTAGGTTAAGTGCTCCATAGTTCCAAACAACAAATGTAGAGATTATTGCTATTGGATAATAGGTTCGAGAAATTGTTTTACACCTCATTCTATAGCAGAAGGGATATGTATGAATTATAGAGACATGTTGAATTATGTGTTTTACCGAGAACGACACCCTTCCTATGGCTATAATGATTGACAAAAGATGATGCACACGGATCCTGTAACGCCCCAAAATCCGGGCGCCTCGAATCTCGGGGCGCTACGAGAAAGTACCTAAGAGATGCGGAAAATCCAATAATATAATCAAGTGTGAATCTCATATGAGCAGGTAAATGGACAAGGCCCTAAAATTTTGTTTCATTTTAAAAGATTACAAGGTACTTTCCATAATTAAACTAACTATTCAGTCCTAGGCCAACACGGCCAGCTACAAGAAAAGGAAAGAATAGAGATCTATATGATAGACGCCTCACGATGCACCAAATGCATCATTCTCTGAACCCTACGGCAACGGATCAGTCGCCAAACAAACCACCAAATCAAGAAAGCGGAAGAAAAGATACCTGAAAACACCAAGGATTGGGTCAGGCTCGATGAGCCAGGCAAATAGGCATGTTTAGATGGCAATACATTATATAATTAGATAGGAAAGAGGACCATACCTGATCCCAGCTGTACCTGCATGATTAGTATCTCGATAATAATATAGAATATCAGAGTGCAACAGAAAACGGTGTAGAGTGTAGTGCATAAACGAAAATCGAGATATTGATATAACAGATGTTTGATACAACCTAACAAGTAGATAAGAGAAGCCATCAAAATATCAGATAAACCACACAAGCACATCAGAGTCATCAGTAGCAGAAGTAAACAGAGGAAGTGACATTACCATAGTCGTATCCATCGCATCCAGATCCAACCGTATCAACGGCGGCAGTTAAAGGCAATAAACAATGATATCCATAATATATAATATTCATACATCCAATATACATACATAGAAGCACACAAAGGTACGTCCACAGTTGAAGTACAAAGGACGTGGGGGTCAGAGCCAGCCCATCGTCATCGTCCCAACAACTGTCGATTGACACCAACCGTGGGGGTCATAGCCACCCACAGTTGTCGTCACGTCGAATAAGAGCGTACAAGAATCCATCAATGTCCATAGCTACAGCCAAGTCACAGCCATTGGTCTTACGTGCTATCTCAACCAACAATATCCATAGCCACGGCCAAGTCCCAGTCATTGGACTTACGTGCTAGATCAATATCACCGTCCATCCATACACCCGGTCCGAGCGCCGGCGGTCTCAGTACCCCACCCACACCTGGTACCTACTGTGTCAATCACATCACAATATCAATGTCCATGCCGGCATCATAACCCTCGGCAGACTAATCTATATCAATGTCCATGCCGGCATCATAACCCTCGGCAGACCAATCGTACAACCACACATCTACATATCACTAGGTGGGGGTACTCCGAACTAGATAGCCTTATTATCCTTAATATGAGATGATAATAGTCAAGGGTACGAGGCACGGAGTTCGGGTATAGCTAGTCCATCCTTGTGGTTCTCAACAGTTAATAATGCATACCCTTGTAAACTCCGCTTCTCTATACGCTTAATTAGTATTATCTCAATATACAGTCCGTCTATCAGTATCTATCGTTAAGTTCCCAATATTATCGGTCAGGACTTTAAGTGCCATGTCCTGACATCTCATCCAATACGGACCGAGATCATGGATCAGAGCCTAAGTGCAATGCCCTGATTTATAGTACCTCTCAAGGCCTACATCCAAGGTTCGGATCTACCAGCCAGCCTTACTGTCCGTTTCATCAACATAGATACCACATATTCCAAATCCATCGATGATTGCTGCCCCTCTATTCAGGTCCAAGGTCCTACTCCACCTAAGACAGTGATCACGGAGTCCCAGATGCTTATTAAGTATCCTTGGTGCTCCTGTAGGTATTTAGCATCATAAGACATCCATAACCCTTGAATCAGGTTCCGTTTTACAACCCAAGACCCTACTTAGATGGCTACACGGGTCAAGGTTAAGCCCGGCCCTTGACTCGTGTATAGCGTATCCCAAATAGTCCAAATGGAAGGTCAACGGGGCCCACACATGATCAAATCATAAAAGGGTACAAATCTGGAAAATGTCAATGTATACACTGAGCTCGGCCAACCTACTCTGAGCTCGGCCAACCAGACACTGAGCTCGGCCAAATGGTTCTGAGCTCGGCCAACCAGGCATTGAGCTCGGTCAACCAGGCACTGAGCTCGACCAACTGTTCTGAGCTCGGCCAACTAGGCACTGAGCTCGGCTAACCTGCTCTGAGCTCGGCCAACCAGGCACTGAGCTCGGCTAACCTGCTCTGAGCTCGGCCAACCAGGCACTGAGCTCGGCTAACCTGCTCTGAGCTCGGCCAAGTAGGCACTGAGCTCGGCTAACCTAGCTGAATGCTGTTGCAGGTACCGTAATTCCTAGATTTCTCCCTTTTCATTCCAATATTCACCAAACACTTCCAAACATCAAACACATCTCCTATATCATGATCTCATCACAAGTGGGCCATTGATCTTCCAAATGGGGGATTCTCATCCATCAATGGCCAAATACACATAAAAACAGCTTAGACTAACAATTCTATACATCTGATCATCCAATCAACCATCCAAATACAGAAATCATGCCAAACATCCATAAAAGACAGTAATTACCAATCTAAGCATGTTAATCAATTTAATTAAAGAATCTAAGCATGTCTACTTGCCTTTCGTTGGAGATGCCCAAATCCAAAAGCACTAGCTCAAAGCCCAACAAATCAAACCTAAGGAATAATTAGCAAAGTAAAACTAAATTAAAACATAAATTAAAAGAAAGGGAAGCTCTAAGCTATCTTAACACAACTCCACACCCAAAGCACATAAACCAAACCTAGGGAAAGGGGAGCTTACCAAACAGAGAAGGGAATGGAGTGGTGGCTTGCAAATTAGAGATGGGAAGCTCGCGGGGTCCACGCGGAGATGATGGTGATCATCAGAGGTTATGGACAGCCTCTAAGATCAATTCCCAGCAAGGTGGGTGAGAAAGATTGGGAAAGAGAGAAAAAGAATTGAAAATGAGATGGGGAGGTTGTGGGGCCCACTTGATCTGTGGCCCACTAAATTGGTGGTGGTGGAGGGTCTTTGGTGGTCCCTTGGATACAAGAAGGAGAAGACAGAATAGAAGAAAGAAAGAATGGAGCAAGAAAGAGAGAGAACAGAGAGAGAATTAGAGAGAAAGAGAGAGAAAGAGTGAGATGGCTGGGTGGGTGCACATTCACGTTGACAGTAAGGGGAGTGAAGAGAGGGAGAAATAAAGAAAGAGAGAGAGAGAAATGATGGAATGAATGAGATGGGTGAGGAAGGGGAAACACATCACATCGGCAGTGAGTGGAGAGAAAAATAGAAAATGATATGGGTGGGTTAGTCCATGTTAGTAGGGAGAGGTGGCGAGGAAGAGAGAAAATGAATGAAAGAAAAGAGAAACAAGAAAGAAAACAGAGAAAGGAAAAGAGAAACAGGGAAGGGAAGAAGAAATGAAAAATGGAGAAAAGAGAGGTCGAGTGGCTGGCGGTGATCGAGGAGATCGCCGACGGCAATGGCGATGGTGCCGTGCTCGAAGTCCGGCGGCAGTGGGCGGCAAGGGTTGGGAGAAGAAGAGATGGATGAGGGAGATGAGGGAAAGGAGAAAGGAGAAGAGAGAGGAGAAGAGAGGTGGCCGGCGTCGTGGCGGCGAGAGGCAGCAAGCCGAGAGGGAGGGAGAGAAAACGAGAGAGATGAGAGGAAGAGAGGAATGAGAGAAATGGAGATGGAGGGGCTGCTGTGTGTGGAGTGAATGAGAAGAGAAGAGGGAAATGGTCTTGTGACCTAAAAGAGGGGAATGGGAAAAGGGGAGATGGGTCTCACGTGGGTGAGGGGATGGGGTAAGATGAGATTGAAAAGATGAGTGGTGTTCACATGGGATTAAGGTGGGGTAGGGTTGACTAAGGTGCCCTCATAATTAATGGGTAATGGGTTAGGCCATGGGTAGTTGGGTCATCCTAAGGTTAAATTCACAATTCTCCAAGGGAAGCCCATCTGTAATTAGGATAACCTATGGTTGACTTGGTCAAATTGGGTCCCACTAGGTATGTCTAGGGACGGGTCCTCACAGATCCGGTTTTTCAGTTTCTGCAAGGCTTGCCTATTACATGTTTGTGAAAATTCATCTGAGAAGAGTCACTCTCTGTTTACTTGGAGATTAGTGTCTCGGCCACAAGAACATGATTACATAGGCTTTTTGGAGGTTTCTTCCATGAAAGTCTCTGACAAGATGTCATCCGCTTCAGCAACTGAGGTTTCTGTTGCAAATGACCATGGGGTTGGTCCCCACCCCAAAAACTCAGATAGATTTGGCCAGAATTCAGATAATTTTGTCGAAAACTCAAATAAATTTCACAAAAACTCAGATAAATTTAATGAAAATTCAGATAAATTTGTTAAGAACTCAGATAAATTTGACAAAAATTCAGATAAATCTTATAAAAACTCAGATAAATTTGGCGAAAATTCAGATAAATTTCACAAAAACTAATATAAATTTGTTGGAAACTCAGATATATTTGCCAAAAATGCAGATAATTTTATCAAAGACTCAGATAAATTTACAAAAATCAACCTCCGGCGATGAGAACAGTTAACGTCCGGTAATACACGGTGACAAACAGCGGCAAGAGTGGCTGCAAATCTAAACCCCAATGAATCCCACCTCCATCACCACTGCAAATTAACAAAAACCAATGAAGAAGAAGATGAATTAATTCTCAAAAATCCCAGTTTTCATCAACCCCACAAAACCAGAAGAAGAAAAACAAAAAAAGGAAGACAAAGGAGAAGTTGCAAAGAGGGAGATGGGTGGTAACGGAAAAACCAGGTGGAAGATCTCTTTTCATACTAGGAATGGGCTATGGGCCGAGCTTCCGAGGCTAGTCAGGTCAGAATCAACCCTCACCAAACCCATCCTCCTCCTTCTTCTTCCTCCTGTTCTGTTCCGGTCTACAACACAGAATTGGACCAATTTATTATAGTTTCTGCGACCAGAAATCGATGACTAGGAGATTGTTTAGTGTGATTAGTGTTGCAAGTTATTTACAATGAGTATCAAATTCCTCATAGTTGGTGTGAGTGCACCTTGTATATATGGAATAATACAAAATGAAACATGTGTCTTCAAACTTTACACGTGTCGCATATCAAGATGAAACATGTCAGAGCATAACGTCATGCGCGCACTGAGAGCATTTGAGAACTCGTGAGATATTGTGAAACGAGACGGGCTTGACGGTTTTGGTTTATTAAAGAAAGGGTAAATTGGTCTTTTCAGGTATCCAAAAGTGTGAGAGGGACGTTTGGCTGTATGACTCTTTTTTTTTCGTGGACTTAAGGCCAAAAAGTGAAATGTTCAGGGACCCGTCGCCGAATGTCTCTAAAATTTTCTCATTTGCCTGGTGGTATTTAAATATTGCTGCCAGTAGTGCACATGCTAAAATGGATTATTGATTTGAGTCGATGTGCTTACAAACTTGAAAAATAGAATGAGCGAATAAACTACAACACATTCAGGCCGGTCTAAACTTTTGAAAGGGGCATGTTGAGGATGGTGATGGTATGGCCACTTCTCTGCTCCAAGAGTCTGGCTAACGATAGGAAAGGAATGGGATGGCCTTGGGCCATGAAGGGCTAAAGGACTATGTGCCGTCTCTCCATATCTCTGTTGGAATGGGAACAAGAGGAGCTTGAGAATATTAAATTATAAACTATTTGTTGGAAGTTGGAGGCTGCTTTAAATAGGTGACCAAGAACAGGGCCTGGACCCTATCAAGTTTTGACTTTGGGTTTGGTGGTTCGTTGGTGTTGGCTCATGATCGACATGCTTCAGTTTTTGGTAACCCAGTTAAGGGGGTTGGGACTTGGGACTTGGGACTTGGGACACAAGAGGGATCCTATATACACATGGAAAGACAGTCCGAACAAGCGGAAATAAGGCACACACAAGTGGAAAAAGGTGGCCTATCCAGGTTCGAAAACCGAACAGTCAGGTGATTGACACGCTTCTGTTAATTTGAAAAGGGGCAGGGATTTTAAAGACTTTCTAGAACTAGGGCTGCAGCAGATAGGGGTGTTCATGGGCCTGGCCCGTATATACAAGCCTGGGCCAACTTTATTAACAAAGGCCCAGACCATAAATGGGCCATAAAGTCAAGCCCGATCCCTCCCATTTAGTCAGCCAGGCCGGGCTGCACCGAGTATTTGATCAATTTTGTGGGTGTTCTAAAAAAACTTTGGACTAATAAAATCAAGTTACATGCACTCTTTATAAGGGCCGGGCTTTCTTTCAATTGATCTAGGCCCAACCCAATACTTAAATGGGCCCAAATTACATATACAAGCCTGGCCTAAAGCAAGCTGGGCCGGGTTGGTCTCAGGATGGCCCGGCCCATGAAGATCCCTAGCAGCAGAATTATAGAAAAGATAAGAAGATACCCAGAATTTGTCAAATAATATGGCCCTAAAAATTAAAAAAGGAAAAAACAAAAGAAGTTCCTATTTTTATATGAAATTGATTCCTGTCAAACGAACCTATTTCAAATGAAATAGATATTTTGCAAATGGACCGTTTGGCAACGCCGAAAGCCTGACTGAAATAGGCTTGTTTTTTAAAAAGTCCGGCTATACAGAATTTTTTTTTTTTTACAAACTTCTTGAGTTCCACATTGAATGGGGGGCTAATTCTTGCCCCCTAACCATTTTCAGCCTTCCAAAGAAGATCAACACTTTGGATCATGATATGGAGGCCCACAGAAGTCCAGAATCTATTGTTTTCATTTTTTTCTCCTTAAACCCACTGTTATATGCGAAGAATTTCGTCGTCACCATGAGCCGAGGCCATAAGATTCCGCTGGTGAAAGCAAAGTCCTTGAGTGGAAGGTGACACGCTTTTGAAAATAACAACATTGTTCATAAAATGAGATTACAGCACTCACACGAGATTTCTACTTCAAAGTAACACCCAATGAAAGATTAAAAAAAAAAACCTGCATTTTCTCAAGAGTTTGTTTCGCTCATTGTTTTCCTTGCCGAGATAGCAGTATCGATGAAGGCAGCCATGGCTTTTACTGAAGAACCCTTGTGTCCCTCCTCTTCTCGAACAGCAGCTTCCATCATCTTTTTAATTTCCAAAACCTTTCCTCTCATCTTCTCTCCTTTCTCCGTTTCTCCCATCACCATCTCTATCACTTCCTTCACATGCCCCTTGTCAATTTCAGAGCAATTCTCTCTCGCCATCTCCACACACACCCCAACCTCCTCCAATATCTTCACATTATAGAACTGCTCAGCAGCGATGGGCCACCCCATCATAGGTACGCCATGGCTCAAGCTTTCTAGTATCGAATTCCAACCGCAGTGGCTGAGAAACACACCCGTCGACTGGTGTTTCAGAATCTCCAACTGGGGCGCCCATTTCCTCACCAACAACCCCTGCTTTCTCTCTGCAACCCTCTCTTCAAAGCCCTCAGGCAGCCATTCCGCTCTAAACTCCCCATTTATGTCGTTTCCGAGCGGAGGACGAACGACCCAGATGAAAGCCTTGCCGCTCTCTTCCAAACCCATTGCCAACTCCATCATCTGAGAAGCAGAGATGGTGCTCTGGGATCCGAAGGAAACGAACAGAACGGAAGAGGGAAGGTGGAGATTCAACCACGAAACGCAGTCGTCAGTAGAAATCCCGGGATCCTTCCTCCCACGACCTTCGCTCTTCAACGGCCCAATGGCCCAGCCCGGCCGGTTCGTCTTCCTCTTGAAATACTCCAACCCGGTCTTCTCCAACTCCTCCACGGTATTGAAGAGAAACCCATCAGAGCCCAAGCAAAGCGAGAACTCCTGGTGCAGGAACCGCGAGTGTGGATCCAAGCCGTTGGCCTTTTTGAGAGCTGGGGCGAGCTGAGAACGGTGGATGTTACCCGCCTCGGGGAATCGGGGAGTGAGAACTCTTCCGAGTCGGTGTGCGAGTGGGGGAGGTTGAGCCACAGAGAGAAGAGGACGGCGGAGCCGAATCCGCCGCTGGGGAAGAAGAGAGAGTGGAAGATGCCGAGCTGGTGTGCAATCTCGACCGTCCATCCGAGGAACATGTTGGAGATGATGCAGAAGGGGAGGGGTTGGAGGGAGGAGATGAAGTGGTGGAAGGAGGGCTTGAGGGATCGAGAGGCTTCCACAAGGACGGAGATGAGTGGGAGGGGAAGTGAGTCTGTGTTTTCTGAGTTGGAAGGGAGGCCGTGATCTGGGCCGTTGAATGGGAGAGATGCGAGACGGATGGTGGATTCTGGAGGAAGCATGGAGTGGAGGGTGAGGATGTTGAGAGGGGTGTTGACGATGGTGATTGTGTGGCCAGTTGTGTGCTCTAGTAGCCTGGCTAAGGCTAGGAAAGGGATGAGTTGGCCTTGTGCCATGAACGGAAAGAGGACTATGTGCTTGTTTTCCATCTCTATGAAACAGGAGACTGAGAATAGAAATTTGGGGTTCAGAGCATGCTTCTATAGATGAGCTAGTTTGACCATTGATGACAGGAATACATACACATGGAGGTGTTGCAAGTAATTATTCCATTTTTTAATAGGTAAAATAAAGGACCAAAGTCTTAATTGCTCCTAAGAATTCTCTCTCACTTTCTCTTTGCTATAATAATTTCACCTTACTATTTACACTTTATTGAATATAGCTTTTTTTTAATAAAATATTTACAAAGAATATGTTTTGTTTGCATAGAGTATATAAAAATTCACGGAAAAATGAGCTAAAAAAAATGTGAGGGTAAAGAATGCTAGTCACTATAATGGGGTTGAGGACTCTAGTATAAAGTTTTTGTGCATTCCAACCATCAAAGTGACTAAGAATGAGTTAGAATGCTAAAGATCTCTAGGTATCTGAACTAGGGTTTGAGCTCCACATCTTTCTTTTTTTTTCTCTTGCCATTTGCGGGTTTCCAATTCTTTGTGGTGGACTAATCCTTCCGGACTGAGAGGGAAGCAGGTAAACTCCCATGTAGCCCCAGTATGGTAGTGCAGTTTCGAACATAAAACCTCCTAGTGCAAATCGTGGTCTTAGGCCAACTGTGCTACCCCTTGGGGTTCGAGCTCCACATTTATTGGAAACGAGTTGTGCTGCACAGGAGCGACCATTTCACCCAATGACGGTACTCCACGTATTCAATGATTTCAAAAGCCATTTTCACACGATTTCTATCTCCTTTAAAAAACACAATTGTATTAGATTTTGGGACGTTCTAGTGACACAAAAAAAAGGTATCTTCACACACAAATCTTTTTACAAAAAATGCCTAAACTACCCTCCTCCCTTCTTTTTCTCCCTCCCAGCCGGCGACGGGAAGGGGAGAGGCGAGAGGGAGGAGGGTAGTTTAGGCATTTAAAAAAAAATCGTGTGTTAAGAGATTTCTTTTTGTGTGCCAGTTGAAATGTTCTTAGGTAGCATTTGGTTCGCTGGAATGGTTGTACGCAAAAATGGAATGGAAACCGGAATGAGTTTGGAAGGGAATAAGGCACGAATAGGCATTTCCATTCCAAGTTGGTACGCTAAGGAATCAATACAGTTTGATTACTGTTCCTGCGTTTGGTTTACACTTGAAATAGTCATGGAATTGAATAAATTTACATAAGACTGACCAAAATACCCTTCTAGATTTTTTATCTTGGCTCAGTCAAAGTATATTATATTATTGTAAATAGGTGGGGCCCACACAAGCTCTTCTATTTTACAATCTTATAATAATAATACTTAATAATAATATTATAGATATTATTATATATAGGTGAGGGCCCACACAAGCTCTTCTATTTTTATAATCTTATAATAATAATAATATATAGACTATATAATTATTATATAGGATGGGTCCCCCCACACAAGCTCTTCTATTGTATAATCTTAGAATAATTAATAATGTATCGATGATATCTTAGTTATATAGGTGGGGCCCACACAAGCTCTTCTAATTTATATTTTATAATAATAATATATATAATATATATTATTATATAGATGGGGCCCACACATGTTCTTCTATTTTATAATCTTATGATAATAATAATGTATGTATTATATTATTATTAAAGTGCGACCCACAAGCTCTTCTATTTTATAATCTTATAATAATAATAATAATATATTATATTATATTATTATATAAGTGGGGCCCACACAAGTTCCTCTAATTTATAATCTTATAATAATAATAATAATAATGTATATATTATATTATTATTATATAGGTGGGGCCCACACAAGTTCTTTTCTTTTAGAATCTTATAATAATAATAATTATAATTATAATGTATATATTATATTATTATTATATAGGTGGGACCCACATAAGTTCTTATCTTTTATAATCTTATTATTATAATAATAATGTATAGATGTGAAAAATAGTATTTTGGTCTAAAAAAAAGTAGAAATGAATGGAATGGCCATTCCTCTACATAAGGGAATGGGATTCCGGAGGTAATGGTCATTACGTCATTTTTTTGTGAACCAAATGCTGTAATGATCATTCCATTCCGACCTTCATTACAGCGAACCAAACGCTACCTTAGATTTTCTAGGTGATTTCCAATATTGCCCCTAGAAATACTACATTACGACGTTTGATATGTATGAGTTGTGAATATGGCCTATGGCCCCACCCTCCTAGAAAATGAAATGTGACCTGCCTTTGCAGGATTACAAAATCGAGGCCCGCCCTTAATAACAATTATAACATGGGCCCTACCTTTATGAATTGTGGCAATATAGAGCCCACCTTAAAAAATTATAACATGAAAAATCACTTTATAATTAGAACATGGGACCCACTTCTACAGGATTAGAACATTGGCCTACCTTTAGAAATTACATGGGCCCCCCACTATATAAATTTCAATAAAGATCCACATAGGGAAAGTTGTAAATGGGACCCACTTTAAAAATTAAAATATGGCCCCCCCTTTATAGGAGCATGCTCACCTTTTTCAAGTAGAGCTTTTTTTTAGCTAAAGCGAATGGATATAAATAATGCAAATTGGATGAAAATATGCTCATAGAATTTTCAAATAATTCAAATGGTGGGTTCTATATTATAAGAAGGTGAGCCCCACTTACCATAATTTCAAAGGTGGGGAGGGTTTACATCACAGAAGTGACCCCACTTTGTAATTCCGAAAAGTGAGTCCCATGCTCACAGTCATAAAAGATGGGCCGACACAGTAATTCATAAAAAGGTGTGCCCATGTTGTATTTCCTATGAAGTTGGGCCCCGTGTTTTTATTTTTAAATGTGAGTCCCATATTGTAATTCCTACAAAAAGTGGGCCCCGTGTTTTGAGTTTACAAATGTGAGTCTCATGTTATGATTTTAAAGCCGGGCTGTATCTCTATTATGGCTGCACAAAAAACCCGATATCACTGTAAAACCGGACCGAACCGACAGAACCGGGTGGTTCGGATTGGTTTATAGTAGATCGGTTCGGTTAATGGTTTGAAAATCATAAAAAACGCTTACATCGGTCGGTTATCGGATTGAGCCCACAGTTAACCGCTTAAACCGAACCGACCGTATACAATAACTTAAGTATTGCTTTTTTACTATTTTAGCCTTAGGGTTTCGATTTTGTGCGCTTGCATTTAGTCCAAACTCTCTTTGTGGAATATAATTATTTTTTATATGGGTCACTGGAATGTTGGATTTTTTATGTTTGCATTAAACATTGGAATAAATGCAAAGGACGGGGTATCATCATTTGAAATTTTCAATGTTTGATTTTCAAAAAAATAAAATAAAAAACAACGGTTTAACCGACCAAACCGGACCGAACCGTTCGGTTTGGTTTGGTTCGGTTTAAGCCCTCTCCATCAGTCGGATCAGATCGGTTAATTAAAAAACCGACAGGTTCGGTTTGGTTGTTGGTTTTAGTATTAAACCGATCCAAACTGCCCATGTGCAGCCCTAATCTCTATGTCCAATAATTTCTAAAGGTGGGGCCCATTTTATAATTGTTGAAGGGCAGGCCTCATTTTTTTCCATCCAAAAGGCAGTCCACATTTCAATTTTTATGAGGGTGGGGACATGTTAACATCGCATACTAAAAGAGGCAAGGCAGTATTTCTGAGGTGGGGCCTTGTTATCATTGTTAAAGGGTGGGCCTCATTTTTCTCGATCACAAGGCGGATCCACACTTCAAATTTACTAGCATGAAGCCCCTGCGCGATACATTGGTTAAGTCTCGTGCGACCTAAATGATATATTAAAATTAATATCCCTTTCATATAAACTCATTTATAATAAAAAAAAATTAAAAAACTCAAATCAACCAAAAAATTATGAAAATCAAACATTTTTCCTTAATCCACGTCAACATGAACGTTTCATCTTAAAAATAAAGGATTCATATGCATTTATGCTAATTTTGAATATTAATAAAACTTTAAAATAACCTTAATTTATAGAGTTAAAAGGCATCGCTTTGAATTGGGCCACATCCACGTAAATAGGCCCAAGTGACATATTTTATTGAAAATGCACATATATATTTTTTAAAAAAGACAATCACAAATCGCCCCAAGAAGGGGCATATTTCATTAATGAGCAAGGCTCTCCTAAGCTCAAGCTTAGGATAAAATCTCGCAAGCTCATGCTTATGGGCCCCACCTTTGGTCCAAATGGACCAAATACATTACCCCTCTAAATTGCACTTGTCCACCAACTTTTTGTTAGAATCGAATTTACTTGACCGTTGGATCGACTATGTATCGATCCGAATGAACAATTGACCATTAAACTTTTGGAATCATATGGAGATAATAGAAATCACATTCAGGGCTTATTTTTTTGCAGAGAGGAAGATCATAGGGAGTCTTTGACATACCCCCAAGCCCATCCCCATGTGGGTCTCCGGGTGGGCCCCACCACATACTTGAGCTTACCTTGTACTAAACTTGAACTTAGAAGAACCTTACTCTTCTTTAAAAAGACACATATATACTTTTGAAAAGATATATTTACAAATATACCTCAAGAAGCTGACGTGGGGTCAGAATTGACTTTTATCTCCCAACCGATATATATAGGGAGGTGGTCCTGTAAGGACCCCGCCTATTGGGGCCCACCGTGAGACCCTATTGGTCATGGGACAAGGGGGATTGAAAGATCCAAGTGGGGTCAACTTACATATCAAATTTGAAATCAATCTAATATTTCTAACCCCTTCATCCAACGTCCACAAGTTTAATAGCTTTATAACAAAGAAAAAAAATTGACCCTCAATCCAACGGTCTAGTTCATCCGAATCCATGCAAATTCATGGGATTCATTGCCTATAAGGGGGTTATGAATGAGTGGTCAATTTGGATTGATCATGAAGTGGGCCCCAGTAGGCGTTCCGAACAATAAGGACCGTCCTTACAGGTTCGCCTCCAATATATATAAAGCCTCCCATATATATAAATATATATATATATATAGGTTTAAATAGAAAAAACGGGGTGGGCAATGTTTACAACTTATAATAAAACAAGTGAGACAGTGCTTTTAAGGATATTATTTTATTCAAAATCATCTAAAAATTATTACAACTGTAACTTATAAAGGATACTTAAAACCGTGTGCCCAGCTCATTGGATACATACACCAGATGACTTTGGTGTCAACCCAACCTTCTATATCAGGAGTTAGCTATCAATCTGTCTCCAGTCCTCTGCTTACATCATGCCGGATGTCATTTCTGACATAACCCTTCATTGTTTTAGTGCAGATGCCGCTTTGCTAGGGGTTTTCCTACTTTGAGTTGGGCAGGGCTGACGTCTGTTTATTCTTTTTAAAGACAGGCCCATATTGGTCCCAAACTTGACACAGGCCTCAAAAGTGCCTGATTCAAGCTAGACCCGCCAAACATATTGAAGGCACGAGTCTTCCTATTTAATCAATCAGTTTGAGCTAGGCCGGGACTTCTACAACTTTTTGGGCTTGCTAATCACTTGTTTGATTAAATCAGTCCCTAAACTATCTGCATTACGTATTTGCAGCAGGCTGGATTGGGCTTCAGGCGTCTATCACTTCTTCGAAGCTCGGCCCATATATTAAACGAGCCAAAAATTTAGATCTAGCAGGATGGGCTCGAGTATTGAAACCCCAGGTTAGAACCCAGCCAAAAGCGAGCTGGGCGCAAGCTGGCCTAGCCCTTGAGCTCACCTGTAAGCACTGCAACTCCAGTGATTGAGCTTCAGCTGGTCAAAATGGATGCTCGGCTAGGCCGAGCAATGATCAATCAGAAGAAGAAGAAAGGCTGCAGCAGCAGCAGGTGTCACGTTGGATGTCACAGCAAATGCACTTTATTCAAAACTCCCCCCACCTTTTTCGTATAAAAAGTCAAAAAGCACGAAAATATTACTTCCTCTTTCTTTCCTCAATCTATTAGTGCAATGAGGCTTTTTTTTTTTTTTTACAACGAAAATAAAAAACAGGGCCATAATGAAAGAAAAGAAAAAACTAGACGGTGCTTTTTGATTAGAATGTCATTTCTAATTGAAATTTCTTCTATCAAATGTAGTCGAAATGCGCAGTGCGTTTCAAAAAATGTGGATCATAATATCTACTCCGAAATGAGTTTTTAAAATCAAAATACAATCAAATTATATATTTGTAAAAGAAAAAACAACGTCTCACTCTAGAAGAAATATGCTATGCTTAAGCTGTTAGTAAACACATGATGGAATTTTCCAACATAACCATCTAACACAGTTTACGTTGGGAATTCTTGAGAATTATGGCAGCAATCTATACCAACAATTATTTAAACAGACTCAAGTACAAAGCATATGCCAAATGCAAATGTTTGTAGAAAATAAATTTCCTCTAATGGGTGGATTAGGGAGGGCCGAATGGGTTTATCATCAAGAATTTGTTTCTGGATAGTCTTCAGTTTGATTTATCAAACTAATATACACTGGTTGGCATTTTAAATACGAATTAATGGCTTATTATACATTTGACCACATGTTCGTATAATAATTATCTGTTTCTATGTACGGGTCCAGGTTTATGATTCAGTTTTAGAATTCATTTGCTTCAATGTTCTGGTCTTCATTTCTGGTTTTTTTTTTATCCATTTATTTATTTATTGCAATATTGAAACAAATAGTATTATGGCATACTTTCCTTGATCATCCTCTATAGACTTTTCATTCACAAGTGCCCTTGAATTCTGTGGTTGTTGTTCACATTTGCAGACAATTCTTGTGTGATTATTGTCGCTTGTAATTAGAACCAACAATTTGACAAATGTGTTCATTTTTTCTTTATATACTTTGTGGGACTCTCAAGTCTAAGTATTCTTTGTAGTGGTTTAATTGGTATTGTAAATACTTTTTGTAAGTGCAAAAAATGTAACTCATAAAGAATAGGGGGTGCCTGATAGGACTTATCCAAAGAACTGATGAAGATCAGCTGCCGGGAACCTAAAAGGGGAGAAAGAAACAGAGAGGGGATCAAATGACCCTGGCCTGGGCGGTGCAAGGCTCTCCGATGCCTAAGTCAGTGTGGGAACTAAGCATTAGGATGGAGATTTTGGGGAAGAAGATTATACCAGCAGTGTGGTGTAATTGTTGGTCTTTTTTCTGCTCTGGAGCTGTAGCTGTGCTTATATAGAAGAAGAGAGGAGGCAAGGAGGTGGTTGACTGTCTTGTCATAGCCCACTCTGTCAGGTACTAGGGAGGCGCAGTCCCATCGTAGCCTACTTTTCTTTAATTGCAGTCCCATCGAGCCTTATCATGGCGCTTTGGGAGCTGTGGATGGCGATCTGTCAGGGACTATGGGCAGTGCCCTTGTCCTGTCGCACGCTCTGCAAGAAGGCTGGGTCTCCATAGAGGCCGAGCTCGAGGAGGCCGAGATGAGGAAGCGTCCTGAAGCCCCTGGCCGGGCTGAGGATGCCCTGGCCGAAGTGAAGCTTATGAGTATACGACAGAAGTGGAACCACTTGGCCGAGCTGGAGGCTGGCCCTATTGCTGAGACTGAGCCCTGCCGAGCTGGGGGAGGCCGATACTGACTCCGAGACCCTCATTTAGTGCCATTTGGGCGCTGCATGGTGATTTCGTTGTCTGGAAAATATCCCCACACAAAGCCCCCCCCCAGCTTTTGACCTCTTAGAGTTTACTAATTCGTTGAGGTCGAAAGCTGTGTATCATTAGGACCTCATGTCTTGGGAGCTGCTTGTGGTTTGAGATGACTTAGCTGGCACTGGACCGGAGCCAGAGGATGGCTTTACTGCTAAGCTGTATCAGGATGCTTCCGGACAGCCGTGTTGCTGTAGAGGTCTGGCAGTCTCTCTGGCGCTGGCCGAGATGGAGAAGCCTGGGTGTATGAATCCAAGGTCAGTCTTTTTGGCGCTGGCCGAGATGGTGAAGCCTGGGTGTATGAACCCGATGGCAGTCTCTTTGGCACTGGCCTAGATGGAGAAGCCTGGGTGTATGAACCTGAGGTCAGTCTCTTTGGCGCTGGCCGAGATGGAGAAGCCTTGGTGTATGAACCTCAAGTCAGTCTCTTTGGCGCTGGCCGAGATGGAGAAGCCTGGGTGTATGAACCCGAGGTCAGTCTCTTTAGCGCTGGCCGAGATGGAGAAGCCTGGGTGTATGAACACGAGGGCAGTCTCTTTGGCGCTGGCCTAGATGGAGAAGCCTGGGTGTATGAACCCGAGGGCAGTCTCTTTGGCGCTGGCCGAGATGGAGAAGCCTGGGTGTATGAACCTGAGGTCAGTCTCTTTGGCGCTGGCCGAGATGGAGAAGCCTGGGTGTATGAACCCGAGGTCAGTCTCTTTGGCGCTGGCCGAGATGGAGAAGCCTGGGTGTATGAACCCGAGGTCAGTCTCTTTGGCGCTGGCCGAGATGGAGAAGCATGGGTGTATGAACCCAAGGGCAGTCTCTTTGGCGCTGGCCGATGGCAGTCTCTTTGGCGCTGGCCTAGATGGAGAAGCCTGGGTGTATGAACCCGAGGTCAGTCTCTTTGGCGCTGGCCGAGACCAACATGAGGCCGAACCTGCGTGAAGCGCGTAGCTAGCACGAGGGCGACACCAGCATGAGGTCGAGGATGTGGCGTTGCTGCCACGATGCACGAAGTCAAGATCTGGCACGTAGCCGAGACGCAAGGGATCGAGATCTGGCGCGCGGCCGAGATGTAGGAGCATGGGGCTCTGGATGACCGATGTCGGTAGAGGACCGTACGATCAAGGCTGACAGCAGAGGACCGTGCTGTCGAAATGGCGGTAGAGGGTCGTACGGTCGAAGCTAAGAATGTCGTAGGGGCTGATCACACCGTCGAAGCTGACAGCAGAGGACCGTGCCGGGAGACGGTAGAGGGTCGTACGATCAAAGCTGATGGGTGATAGTTGAAGGATGATAGGAGGCTTTAGCAGCCCCCCGAGCTAGAGGAGACTTCTGCCGAGCTGGGAATATCCGCCGAGTTGGATATGTCTGCTGAGATGGAGATATCAATCGAGCTAGAGACATTTGTCGAGATGGAGATCACCTGGTTTCTTTCATAGAGGTCGAAGCGTTCCAGAGCTCGGGCTTCTTCTAGTTGAGGACCCTTCTACCGGGAGAGCCCCAGTCAAAGGTTATCACGTTGGGAAGGTGCTGTGACCCCCTTAGAGGATGAACCTGACTGAGTTTCCGGCTGGTGGACGCTCGCTAGACCAGATCTTGCTCCGGACCTTTCTTGTCGGAGGTTCACCGTAAGCTGTGTTGACAACGCCAATGGTTCCTTTCCCTTTCTGGTTCTTCGAGGCATGGTATTTGGGAAGATGACTTTTTGTCCGTTCCCCACAGACGGAGCCAATTTTAAGTGCAAAAAATATAACTCACAAGAATAGGGGGTGCCTGATAGGATTTATCCAAAGAATTGATGAAGATCAGCTGCCGAGAACCTAAAAGGGGAGAAAGAAACAGAGAAGGGGTCAAAGGACCCTGGCCTGGGCGGCGCAAGGCTCTCCGATGTCTAAGTCAGTGTGGGAACTAAGCATTAAGATGGAGATTTTGGGGAAGAAGATTATACCAGCAGTGTGGTGTAATTGTTGGCCTTTTTTCTGCTCTGGAGCTGTAGCTGTAGTTGTGCTTATATAGAAGAATAGAGGAGGCAAGGAGGTGGTTGACTGTCTTGTCATAGCCCACTTTGTTAGGTACTAGGGAGGCGCAGTCCCATCGTAGCCTACTTTTCTTTAATTGCAGTCCTATCGAGCCTTATCATGGAGCTTTGGGAGTTGTGGACGGCGATCTGTCAGGGACTATGGGCGGTGCCCTTGGGACACCTTCATGAGGAAGAGCCCACACTTCAGCAAGTATTGTATACACTTCAGGAGACTTGCTCCCCCACACTTCAGCATGTATTGTATACACTTCAGGAGGCACCTCCCACCCCCGGTATATTAGCCTTGGCGTAACGGGCGTTGTGGTACACCCCTTTTTGAAGGAGGGATTCCTTCATGAGGAAGAGCCCACACTTCAACAGGTATTGTATACACTTCAGGAGACTTGCTCCCTAATCATGCATTTGTCCCACATCGAGTGTGAGCGCCTCCCACCCCCGGTATATTAGCCTTGGCGTAACCAAAGGGTGTACCACCCGGCCTCACATGTGAGGTCGGGTGGTACACCCTTTGGTTACGCCAAGGCTAATATACCTCCTCATGAAGGAATCCCTCCTTCACTGTCTAACGTCATTGTTTGAAAAAAAAAGAGGATTTTACCAGAAAATTCCCGGTAAATGTCCATTGCACGAAATGGTTCCCCGTAGTTGGGGCCGCACGAAATAGTTCCTTCGTCTGAAATTTTTTTTTTTTTTGTAACTTTGAGACGAGTGACGCTAGACTGGGGAGTGATGCTAGCGTCACTCGTCGTTTTATAAACTCACCTTCGAAACACCCCTTTTCTCATTTCTAATTGTCTACATCAATGGTATCTTGTAGGTTTTCTCAGAGAGGAAGAAAAAAGAAGAAAAAGAAAAAGAAAAGAGAGGGAGGTGGAAAAGAAAGAGAAGGAGGAAGAAGAGAAAGAAAGAAATCAAAGGAAAAAAAGGAGAAGAAGAAGGTGGGAATGTGGAAATATGTTAAGGCCAGTCCTTCTTCTTCCCTTCTTTTCTTTTTCTTTCTTTCTTCTCCTTCTCCTCCCTCTCACGGCCCTGCCTTCGCCACCTGCACGCCCCCAATTTCTTCTTCCCCTCTTTTATTTTTCTTTCTTTCTCTTTCTTCCTACAAATATGTGCTTCTCCATGAACTTGAACAAACAGTGAGATTCAACTATTCACAAGGAAATTAGAAACCTATTTGTGAGCACCATGAAACCCAACACAAACTAGAGTTCTGACCAATTTCTTGTATCCCCATTTCGTGGATGAAGAAGAAAAGGAGAAAGAGAAGGAGGGGATGGGTTTTGGTTCCTTGCCCAATGAAGAAAATAAGATATTTATGCTCTCATGCTCGCTTGGTGCCCATGGTTGCTTGCCAAACCAAAGAGAAAGGGTTGAGAAGCGAGAGGAAGCTATTGAGCCAGAACAAGGAACAGGAAGATGATGAAGGTGGAGGTATAAAAAAAACTGCAGAGTGACGCTAGCGTCACTAATTTTCACACTGAGCGACGCTAGCGTCACTCGTTTCATATTGGAAAAAAAAAAACCAAACGGGGTCTAACGGACTCCGTTTGTGCAATGCGATTTTTGAGGCACCACCAAGTGCAACGTCCAATTACTGAGTATTTTCCAGTAAAATTAAAAAAAAAAAAAAGAGAAATGTAGTATATAATTGGAATGCATTGGCAGCTGGCTAGGTTCATGAACTTGATCCTAAAAACAAATAACTATGCAGTGCATATCCATATTGTTAAAACGTCAGTGGCTGATCTTATTGTCAATGAGCTACCGAAGGTGACACGCGATTGATAACACCCAAAAATATCCCTCCAATAGTCCAATGTGACTATTGCTTACATGTCACATGTTAATAGAAAAAGGGAAGGCCGGTCCGAGTTTTGTCATGCCCTAGGATGGCCTCAATGTTGTGGGCTTTTTAAAATTGAGCCCTACTGTATACTTAGGCAATAGGACTGAAATAAAAGTCCTTGCTTTGTGGTCTTTTGCAATTTGAGCCGGCACGGCCCCCTCTTCAAAGGGCCGTATTGACAGCATTAATCATATGCCAAATAAAAGAAAGGAGGGTCTCCTGCTGCGAACATGGATAAGGAAAAGAAAGAGGTCAATACGATAAATTCCAACAAATTCAAGCAAAAGGGGCCACAATAGCTGTGGACGCTATAGCCGCATGATTTTTTACAAAGGATATAAGGTAAAAATATAATTGGAAATGTGACTTTCTTAGGTAATATTGAATTACTACAGTGACATTTGGTTATTAATTCTCTATTGCTTCTTGATTCGATTTTTATTAAAGGTTATATGATGATTATTTTTTAATATTCACTTTAATTCTTCATTTTAACTACTTATAGAAATATAAAGTTATAGAAATCCTAGGAATGTAATTACATGAAATTTGTAGGTATTGAAAACATAGGAATTAAAAGTGAAATGAGCAATAGTCAAAGGATTATTAAAGAGGCTAAGCGTGAAGGATATAAACTAGAGACATAGACGCGCGTGACCTTGATTTCCCTAGGATTTAAATTATTATAGTGATGGATATGTATTCTGTGAGACCCCGACCCCGCCTAGGTTTGTTTGGCACTTAATTAATCTTGATTAAGTGCCTAATTGGTGTTTTGGTTGATTTTGTGATGGGTTAGGTAGATTAGTGGAGTTTTGAGCCAACTTAGGTAGACTTATGACCTTTTGACAATTTTGGGCCCCACATGTGTGCCAAAGTTTAATGGGTTTAAGTGCATGTCATTAGCATTAATCTTCATGTTTGGACCCAAACCATTTGAGCCCAATTGGGATCCATTTAGAGCCCATTTCCATCACCAAGCCCCTTTCCCAAATTTCCTCAAATTGCATGGACTTGCATGCAACCCAGCCCAACGTATGCCTGTTAAAAAGCCCAAACCAGTTACTGCACCGTTCCTTTCTTCCTTTTTCCTCTACCAGAGAAGTTCTCTTGTCCTATTCTTCTTCTTCTTTCAAAGCCTCAAAGGGGAGATCATGCATGTGGGTTCTCTAGGCTCCTTCTTCACCATCAAACCCTTCTCCATCTTCTATAACCTGCCATTCTCTCTTATCACCTCTCATTGGTAGAAATCCCTCCAATCATCTTCTTGTGTTTCTAATCAAGCCATGGAAGGCCATGTATGTGGATGTTGAAGAGTAAAGAGCAATACCCATCTCCAAATTCGTCATCTTCTCCAAACCTCAAGCTTCCTTCATCATTATCTTCTCCACACCCATTTCTTGGTAAGAAAGCCTCAACTAATAATGCTTCATTTTATTTTTACTTATTTATGACTGTAGAAATCCAATTTCATTACATTCATATTAATTAGCATCATCTATTGCATTAATCATTGTAGGAGTTCTTATGAGTTAGCATTTTGGGGATTTTGGATGAACTAAGTCTAAGAGAAGATTAGTATTGGAAGACACCATTAAAGGCAAGTATGAGCAAATTGGATTTATACAAGTTAATTGATTCATTGATTGAGTTATGTAATTATGTTATTTATTCCATGGTATGTTAATTCAGCCCTTTTTATTTGAATTAGATTCATAATTAACAATGGGTTCTATATATATGAGTGTTAATGGATAATTGAATGAATGTGGGTTGATAAAATAGTTTATACATTGAGCTTTGGGAGGCTCAAATCATACCTAATATGGTCTAAGGATGATTAGCAAGTGAAATGGAAGAATGAACAACTGAAATTGGACATTTCAGACTCAGAAATTGCCCAGAAATAGGCCAGCCGAGTTGGGCCCGCTCGAGCGGGTCGGCCCATTTGGGCCCAACAGTGCCAACTTTGGAATGGCCATAACTTTTTACCCGTATGTCGGATTTTGGAGTTCCACATACCGTTGGAAAGCTCTCGAAGTGTGAAATCCAGTGGCATACACCACATAATGATCAGATATTGAGGGAGAATGTAAATATTTTGACAATTGAATCGGTCCCTATATCTTTTAGAAAAAGGCACTTTAAATCTAGTTGGACTCTTAGGTTGGAACCATTGCCATTAAGGGATTTAATCCCACTTCAGAAGGACTAAACTCTTCATAATCAATCCCTGAGGATGATTGTGACGTAAACACTAAACCAATCAATAAGGTTTTTAGGTTGTAAATGTTTGACCTTGTAGGTCCATAGAATGGTACCCATTACCGATTATCATTGTCCAAGGGAAATTGTAACACATGAGAAATCTTGGGCCGAGGTTATCTTATGTGCCTATCCGTCTTATCTAGAACTTTACCATGGGTGTTGGTTTAGGAATTTCAGTGCATCACGCACACACACAAAGTGACACCAATAAAATATAGCACGTGCATCAAATTACCTAAAACTACATCGAAATGGATGGTTAGAGACGACGGGTAATTAGATTAGGTTTGGCTAGTAAATATCCTTGATTCTATTAATTTATTTGCATTTGCATATTGAGATTCATTTATTTATTACCCTCAAATATTCAGTTACTTGTTATATGCATTATTCGTATTTTCCACAAATTGTACTACAATTGCCTTACAAATGTTATCATACAATATTGATGTGATATTAGAATGGGGTAAGCATATGATTCGAAATAAATGGATTTGATTAGAAATGATTCAATTAGAAAAGTCTTACTCCAGTCTAATTATTATTCGATTCGAATGGTTCGGCACTACTTAGCTTCGACCTTGTGATACCCGACGGGGTTACAACTTGGTTTAGTTATTCGAGACTACTGCAGTATGTCATCTGGAGTACCGAAACTCCAGAACCGGGTAGCCAGTCAGCCTTTGGCCGGGACGCTGGTGACATCCCAACTAGAATCGCTCTCTATCGGAGAGGATGAGCAAATGTAGCAGCCAACTAGAAAGTGATTATTCGATTATTGATTTGATAAAGCATGAATTATTCATAATGCACAATGTGCCTAGTTGACATTTATTTGGTCTCTTTAATCTATTCGTCTTTAAATTTGAAATTTGAATAACATGTGTTGAATCTTAATTGCTCATATATTGTTGAATCACCGTATTCATGGTGCTATACTTGGTGTCACAGGGATCCAGATCACCGAACATGATAGCTAATAGCCTTCAGATTAGAGAGTTGATTGGTAAGGTTAATGGTTAGCTTTGACCGTGAGAGTACGTACAAGTGTGGTAATTATGACTTAAAATTAGATAATTAATCTTGCACTTAGTTTAAGTATGCATTTAAGAGATTTAAATTAATAGCTTTGTTATTGATAAATTGTAATATAATGGATTGGATAATGGACTGCTCATGGCTTTGTTATTGATGATATACATGTTTCCGCAAATAAATATTCTTGACAGGTGTCAGTGAGTAATCCTCACAGCATGAAAAGTGAGATTTTCTCTTTCGTGAATTCGGATCTGGTCCGGAACAGGTGCGAGTTCATGGGAGTACGCATGTCACACCTCAGGAACCACCCTAGTCAGGGAATTCTTGGGTACGGGATGTGACATATTCATTTCTTATCATCCTTTAATTCAATTTCCATTAAATGAGAGGCAATCTGATAGTTTACTTGTACTACAATTTGATAGTTTAATTCAATTTCCCTTGGACACGGGGGATTTTTGTAAAATGGTCATGCTTTCGTCATCCATCCATTTGTATCCACCGGCCATAACGTGTCCCATAATAATATAAATTGGGAGTTGTAAATTGACAACAGCCATGAGCACTCTGTATAAATTGGGAGATGTATAATAGAATTTGCTAATATATCAAATGTGTAAACAAAGAGTTGAATTATCAACCCTAATCTCACTTTGGTCAGCCTAGTACTACTGCTATTTCTGCTACAAGTAGGCCTGTGAATTGACCCCGTTGAAATGGATACCTGGCCCGTCTCAAGCCCGAAAATACAGGGCTTTTAAAAAAAAATTGAGCCCATCTGGCTGGGCTTGGACAAAGATTTTAAAGCCCGGCCAAAATGAGATTGGAAATAGGCATAACATGCCCGGCCCGGCCCGCTCGCAAGGTATTTTTAACAATCATGCACCTGTCTGTTGAAGGCAAGAATAGTAACAAAGTAGAACGCATGGATTTAGTTCAGTACTTCAACATGAATAAGAAAAAACAAGAGAGAGAGTTGGTATATTTATCATGTTATGAGGGATAGATAAAGTGATGCACTGTAGTTATTAGCTGGATTGGTATAAAGCGCTACCTCATGATGAGGCTAGCTAGCCAAGGATTGGTGATGATGTTATGGAACAAAAAACTGTATATATGGTTGTTTGTTGTCTGATGAATGGTAATCCTTTTGGGCAATTGAGCATGAGTATGATTATATGAAGATTGATCTGTTCCTTTTTTGGTCTTTTTTGGCAAAATCTTTTTTCTAGGGCCATCTTTGACGAGCTTAACACTTTTCTGTCAAATACATTACTTTTAAAAACCCAAGTTCGGAAAAAAAAAACAGAAAGGTTTAAAGTCCGGTTTACACTCGATGTCCTTTGGCTGTATAGGCCCGCCCAATATTCGAGACGGGATTGGAAAACCCAAGTCCAGTCCCGGCCCGTTCCATTGACATGCCTAGCTAACAGTGTTCAATAAATGGTATTTAAATAAAAAAAACATCAAAATTAAGTGTAATTGGAGTGGGGCTGGACGTTGCATTCGAAGTCCAAATCCAAATCTAACCTAGGCCTGAGTACACAAATCTTTAACAAAACCCCAAATCCAACCTCATGATAAAGAAATGAGCTCGGTGTGTCACCCGTTTAACCCAGCCCATTGGCATCCATCCTAACAACCGTTCTTCAATTAGGTCCCAACAGATAGAGATGTAAATAAGTTCCAGTTAATGAAGATGGAACCGGAACTGGTTTTGTATATTGGATGGGTCCGAGTATGGATGGAGAGTGGTTTGGAAAAAAGACTAGCTTTTAGGAGGAACTTTTGAAAATTGAGATAATATTACAGGTTTGGGTCCGCGGGCCGCGGGCCGGAGCATAGGTGGAACCAAACCCGCATTCATTTAGATGACCGGTCTAAAAGGACCCAGACCCAAGTCATTTACTTAACAGGACCTAAATAAAAATCAAAACATGGTTATTAATGGGTCGGAACCTCCTAGTAATTGGCAAATCGAAGATCCATTTACATCTCTACCTGCTACCTACATGGCTCTTCAGGATCTATTTGCTCTTTCCTCGTTCTTATAAGGAGATTGCATTCTCGATCCTCCACAAGTCATATAAGCAGTCATATCCTCGTCACCTAGCCTTCAATCTTCATCTCTTAAACGCATCTGTCTCCTTCCAATAAAACTATAAAAGCGGTCATCCAAGGAACCTCTCTCCACAAACCTTTGGAACAGTGAAAAAAAAAAAAGAATGTAGAAAAAGATATTGAAAAACCTAAAGACTGAAACGACAGGATCCCTCACAAATTGAAACGCATCTCTCTCCTTCCATCCCGTTCTAAGGCAATAAAAGATGACCTCCTTTAATCCTCTTCCAACAACTCTTTAATACAGTTGAAAAACTGAGACGTTTACAGAAAATTAAAACTCAAAAAAACTGAAACGACAGGATCCTTAAACCACACACTGCATGTGATTCTATAAAAACCGCATGCAACAGTGCTAAAAGCAGGTAAATCTTACTCTATAAAATGGTAAAAGTTGTAAGATATAACTCATATCAACTGACCCAGCCCGTATTTAATTATTAGCAGGTGAATTTGATATTAGATATCTTAAACTAGTTACTCCTTAGATTGAGTAGAGGAGAGAAAACATTCAGGTGTGAATCTTACTCTGCCTCATGTTGATCCACATTTCTTGAAGAGATGTAACTGGTCCGGCTCGTGTTACGTCCATGGTGTGCGATTCTATCATCGTCAGTCTAAAGTTTAGTGTAGTTTTTTTTTTTCCTTTGGGCAAAAAATTATTGTGCTTGGACTACACCTTGTGACCATAAAAGACCACATTCTTATGATCTGCTAATGTTACATCGACCCCTCCTATAAGAATCGGCTAAAATGAATTTTTTTTCAATTAAGTGTCTATTTTTAAAATAAATAACGAGAACTTTTTATTTGAACCATCTATGTCATAATTATAGATTAAACAATGGACAAAATGCTTGTTATGATTTTTCTCATTGTCTAATTTTTCAGCCTGAATCTAGCGCAGAAATCACCTCTAAATATGCCATGTTCCCTTAATATTATGTTTTTTTTTTTTTCATAAAATGGAATTCTTAATAATGAATTTCAATACTTGTATATATCTAAATGTGCAATAAAAAGGAAGAAATGAGGAGGTTGCTTAGTTTGTTGGCAACCTTACATCTCACCTCGATGATCGGGAACGATCCCTTACCAGCCCCCTTCGTTGGTCTAATTGAAAGAAAAGAAAAGGAAGAAGAAGTCAGATATCCAAAAACATCATCAAATCATCTCTACTTTAATTAAAAATAAATAAAAAAGGAATGAAAATGAATATATCCAACTCTCACCTCGGTAATTAATATCCCGAGACAGTCTAGATCTAATTTAAAGGATTGGGACACTAAAAGCAGGAAGTCTTGTGAAGTTAATTTTACACACATGTTTAGGAATCAATTTTTGGGTTTTCAAAAGTTAAAAGTGTCAAAACCGACAGACCAATCACCCAACATGGCAAAAAAAAAAAAAGAAATTAAAAAAGGAAAGAAAAGAGAATGAAAGAGAGCTACTACCAACTTCCGCACCAGATAATTAAAATTCTATTTTACTGCTTATATCATATTAGGAAGAAACAATAGGGATGGCCCACCTATTGATATATGAGAGTTTACTATTTGACCTTTGAGAAGAACTTAATGATCAGTTACTCTTGCTCATCACCTGTATCCCACCCAGCCCAGCTCCATCTCCACCCTACATAGAAACACCATGGTTTATTCATCATCGGGTATGGTCTTTTAATTGGAGATTAGAAATGATCAGGTGCGATGCCTTGTCACGCATGTTACCGTGTCAATGCTTCCTGGTTGGACCCACCTATGGATTCGGTGGAAGATAGGCTTTGAACTCCTGGCTTCGATGATGACCCATTTCGCCTCTTCATCCAGAGCCAAATTATTGAATAGCATCCATGGTGAGGCTCTGCAATCCGATGGCTGTTGTGCATAAAATGTGTGACTGGTGCCACCCTACTGGCAATCTCCTCCCTTGTGTACACTATTTGCTTGATAAGATTCAAGTGGCATTTGTTCTTGGGGATTGTGCTTGCATACTATAACTGCATTCAAATTACACCTCAATTGAGTGTAGAGTTAACTGGATCCAAGCGCGTTCTATTGATTAACTGTCTATTTAGTATTTAGTAACCCAGTTGTTACGAAATAATTATAAGTACCAACAAGTGTCATGTCACAGATATTGTTTCTAAGAGAAATTCATATCCAGAGCAATGGGGAAGCCAACATCAACTTTCCCATCACTACACACCAACCAAATAGCCACGATCAACTTCACCATCTCACTTGAGATATCTCTATTTTGTTGGAAAATTCCATCATGTGGGGCACACATGTAACCATTAAATGTGTTATGCTATCTTTGGTTAAGCCTAATTGAAGTGATCTAATTAAGACTTAAAGTTTTAAGGCTTAAGGGTATAATTGTCATGGGATTAATGTGTAGATACCAGAATACTAATTCTAATTTGATGAGGGGACAAATTAGAATTAGCAAATCTCATTATTATATATATTAGGGTTATGGTCCCCAATTCATATGGTAAGTTCCTATTCTCTCTGACATCCCATCATCAGAAAGAATCAAGAGGGTTTCTCTGGGCAACCATATTGGATTGGAAGATCAACAACCTGCAAACAGCTTTCACTATGGATCAAGGTATATTTTCCGCTTTACATCTCTCGATGATTTGACATGGAGGATCTTGGTTGTTTAAGTTTTTATTCTGGATCATAGATCTAGATCTTGTTTTCTAACAAGTGGTATCAGAGCATCTCCATGTGAAGTCATTGGGAATCCAGTGTTTTCTTTTTAATCCAGATATATAGCAATCTGTTGATCTTCTTTTCATTGGATCAAATCCATTCGGATGTTTAAATCACATGATGAATCATGTATTTTATTGATTTCTGTGATGAATCAAGTCTGTGGTTTATTTTTTTAATTTTTTTTATCATGCTGTTGATTTGTCGTCATAGCAATGACATGTGCAAGTTTTTGTTTTTTTTTTTAAGATCCTCGTGACATGTGCCCGGATGCATGTACTAGGATGCATGCACTATTATATAGTTTCTCCATGATCCTCGTGACATGTCCTCTGTGCGCGCACACTATCTTGACATGTGCAGAGTTGTGTTTGATTGGGACATGTGCACAAAAAAAAAAAAAAAAAAAAAAAAAAAAAAAAAACTTGGATCCAGTAAATTTTTTTTTTTTCCATGCGGTTCATGCAAGCTTTCTTTTTCTCAAAGTTATTCTGTACAATAAAAAAAAAAAAAAACTTTGATGCAAGTTCATTGCAACATGTGCAAAAGGAATGCATCCGATTTTTTTTTTCTCCATGATCGACTCTTGAGTATTTTTTTTTTTTTTTTTGGAGATATATGTTAATGACATATGGTTTCAGAGATGATATTTATGTTTCATCCATGGGTTTTTTGACATATGTATAAGATCTGATTTTTTGGATCGATGGATTTTGCGCCGCCATTCGTCGTTTTATTTATTATTTTATTTTATTAATTTTATGTTTGATTTAAAAAAAAAAAAAAAAAAAAAAACGGCTTGAGATTTGGGCGGCAGTGCAACAAAACCTAAGATTATTTATAGAACAAATTCAAATAATTTTTGGTATATCTTTTATGGTTAAACAAAAATTGTCCATCATTCTAAATGGGCTAATTGAAACAAGATGTCACCAAAGTGACCTCTCTTGTGTAGATTGTTCATAAGGAATATTGGATGTTTGTGTATATGTATAAATTCATGCGGGTTTTAGTCGGCCCAAAGGAAGGTTAATACTTGGCCGAATTGCATACACACCCGTGGTGATAAACATGTGACGATTATCAGGTTTTCCATGTAAATAATACATCGATCCAAAGATAGATTTATTATTTGACATAAATTATTGTCAATGTTCGCTCACTACCACAAGAGTACCATTTACAATTAATATTACTGTCCAAAGACTTGATATTAATGCTGTGCTAGGTATCTTGAGATAAGACTTACCATTATTTGAATATGTTGATTATCGTATTTGGTTATTAATATGAGCTTGTTTGTCTGTTTATTTTTGTTCTCTTTACAGCAAGTGTTTCTACTATATCTGCTAATATCAACTCAATACATGTGCTTAATGGGACTAATTTTAAGGATTGGAAAGAGAACATAGAAATTGTTCTCGGCTGCATGGATCTAGACCTTGCACTACGGACTGAGCAACCCGCTTCTCTTACGGCTGAAAGTTCTCCTGATGAAAAGAAGAACTTTGAGAAGTGGGATCGCTCAAATCGCATGAGTCTTATGATCATTAAGCGCGGCATTCCGGAGGCTTTTAGGGGTGCGGTATCTGACAAGTTAACCACAGCCAAAGAATTCCTCGCCGAGATTGAAAAGCGTTTTGTGAAAAACGATAAGGCAGAATCAAGCACGCTTTTGCAAAGCTTGATTTCTATGAAGTATAATGGCAAGGGGAATATACGGGAGTACATTATGGATATGTCTCATCTTGCTTCTAAGCTTAAGGCACTGAAGCTCGAGCTGTCTGACGACTTGCTCGTGCATTTGGTATTAATATCACTTCCTGCACAATATAGTCAATTTAAAGTCAGCTACAACTGTCAAAGAGAGAAATGGACTCTTAATGAGCTCATTTCTTATTGTGTGCAAGAGGAAGAGAGATTGAAGCAAGACAGGACAGAAAGTGCTCATTTGGCTAACACCTCTAAAGATAAGGGCAAAAAGAGAAAGAATAATGATGCTGCTAAGGGTCCAGCCCAAAAGAAACAACAACAAACAAATGAGGTTCAAAAGAAACCACAGCAAGCAAATGAGGGTTGTTTCTTTTGCAACAAGCCTGGACATGTGAAGAAGGACTGTACCAAATATCACGCTTGGCGTGCAAAGAAAGGTACATTTCTTACTTTGGTCTGTTCTGAGGTCAATTTAGCTTCAGTACCTAGAAACACGTGGTGGTTAGATTCTGGTGCTACTACTCACATCAGTGTTTCTATGCAGGGTTGCCTGAGCTGCCGAAAGCCAAGTGATGCTGAAAGACACATCTTTGTGGGCGATGGCAACTCGGTAGAAGTAGAGGCAATAGGGCATTTTAGGTTGTTATTGAAAACTGGTTATTATTTGGATTTAGTAGATACTTTTATTGTACCGTCTTTTAGACGGAATTTGGTTTCAGTTTCTTTATTGGACAAGTTTGGTTATTTTTGTTCATTTGGAAACAATCAAGTCAGCTTATCTATAAATTCAAATATTGTTGGAACTGGTTCTCTATGTGTATATGACAACTTATATTTGCTTGATATAGTTGTTTCTTATAATGAATCCTTGCATGTGGAATCACGAGGTACTAAACGCAAATTGAGTAAAGAAAATTCAGCCACATTATGGCACAAACGCTTAGGTCACATCTCTAAGCCTAGAGTTGAGCGACTTGTGTCTGATGGAATTCTAGATTCCCTTGACTTTACAGACTTTGATGTTTGTATTACTTGCATCAAGGGAAAACAGACCAAAACGAAGAAATTAGGTGCCAATAGAACTACAGATGTCTTAGAATTGATACACACAGATATCTGTGGCCCATTCCCTACGGCTTCTTGGAATGGCCAACAGTATTTTATATCATTCATAGACGATTACTCTCGCTATGGGTACCTATTTCTCATTCATGAGAAATCACAGTCTTTGGACGTGTTCAAAACATTTAAACCTGAAGTTGAGAACCAACTCAACAAAAGAATAAAGTGTGTCCGGTCTGACCGTGGTGGTGAATACTATGGTAGATATGACGGATCAGGTGAACAACGTCCAGGACCGTTTGCTAAATTCCTAGAGGAATGTGGAATCGTCCCCCAGTACACCATGCCAGGGTCACCTAGCATGAATGGTGTTGCTGAAAGGCGAAATCGGACTCTTAAGGATATGGTAAGGAGTATGATTAGTCATTCTTCTTTACCAGAGTCACTCTGGGGAGAAGCAATCAAAACAGCAACTTATATTCTGAATAGAGTGCCAACTAAAGCAGCTGCAAAAACACCTTATGAGCTTTGGACAGGCCGTAAGCCTAGTCTCAAGCATTTTCACATTTGGGGATGTCCTGCTGAGGCAAGGCCTTACAGGCCACATGAAAAGAAATTGGACTCCAAAACTGTGAGTAGCTACTTCATTAGCTACTCTGAGCGATCTAGGGGCTATAAGTTTTATGATCCCACACTTAAGTCAATTTTTGAGACGGGAACTGCAACATTTTTTGAGGATGTTGAGTTTGGGGGGAGAAATAAGGTTAGAGACATTGTCTTTGAGGAAGAATCGATTTCGATTCCCACTATCGCTATTGACAATGTACCGGTTTCTATGCCTGTCATTGATCAAGAAGCGAGTCCGGATCCTCAACTAGACAATGTTGATCAACCCCCTATTCAAGATGAGGTGATCGTTCCTGAGGAACAAACTCCACAACCTCAAGAACCAGTGCCATTAAGACGATCCACTAGAGAAAGGAGAAATGCTATTCCTGACGATTTTTTCGTATTTCTCCAAGAACATGAGGAAGAAATTGGAATGGTGGAAAATGATCCAATCAACTTCCACCAGGCCATGCAAGGTTCCAACTCTCAAAAGTGGATTGATGCTATGAATGAGGAGTATAAGTCTATGCAAGACAATAAGGTTTGGGAACTTGTTCCATTACCAGAAGGTGCGAAGCCCATTGGTTGCAAATGGATTTTTAAAACCAAAAGTGATTCGAATGGTAATGTGGAGAGGTATAAGGCTCGTCTTGTAGCTAAAGGCTTTACCAAAAAAGAAGGGATTGACTTTAAAGAGACTTTCTCTCCGGTTTCTTCGAAAGACTCTTTTAGGACAATCATGGCACTTGTTGCACATTTTGATCTTGAGCTTCATCAAATGGACGTCAAGACAGCTTTTCTCAATGGTGACATTGACGAAACAATTTATATGGTGCAGCCAGAAAACTTTGAGTTGGGAGACCCAAAGAATATGGTCTGTAAATTGACAAAGTCCATCTATGGACTCAAGCAAGCTTCTCGTCAGTGGTATCACAAGTTTCATCATGTGATTATCTTGTTTAGTTTTGAGACAAACGCTGTTGATAATTGTGTGTATCACAAATTCAGTGGGAGTAAGCACATATTCCTGGTCTTGTATGTCGATGACATACTGCTTGCCACAAATGATATAGGCATGTTGCACGAAACCAAGAGATTTCTATCATAGAAATTTGAGATGAAAGATCTTGGTGACGCCTCCTTTGTATTAGGGATCCTGATACAACGTGATCGTTCTCGGGGTATTCTTGGATTATCACAAAGACGTTATATCGATACAGTACTCAAAAGATTTGGCATGCAGGACTGTAAACCAGGTGACACCCCTGTCGCTAAGGGAGATAAGTTCAGTCTCAATCAGTGCCCTAAAACTAACCTTGAAATTAAGGAAATGCAAAAGATTCCCTATGCATCAGCTGTAGGTAGTCTAATGTATGCTCAGGTATGTACGCGTCCGGATATTGCGTACATTGTTGGCATGTTAGGCAGATATTTAAGTAATCCTGGAATGGATCATTGGAAAGCAGCCAAGCGGGTTATGAGATATTTACAGAGAACAAAAGATCACATGCTCACATATAGAAGATCGGATCATTTGGAGATCATAGGGTATTCTGATTCTGATTTTGCTGGATGCAAAGATAGTATGAAATCCACATCATGCTACCTTTACCTGTTAGCTGGTGGAGCTATTTCTTGGAGGAGTGCCAAACAGACACTCGTTACTGATTCCACCATGGCAGCAGAGTTTGTAGCATGCTATGAGGCATCCAACCATGGTATATGGCTGCGGAATTTTGTCATTGGGCTGCGAGTTCTAGAGGGTATTGAAAGACCTCTCACACTATATTGTGACAATAAGTCAGCAGTGCTATATTCCAACAACAACAGGAGCTCATTTAAGTCAAAACATATTGCAATTAAGTTCCTAGTTGTGAAGGAGAGAATACAGGATGGACAGATATCCATAAAGCACATTGGGACAAACTCCATGATAGCAGATCCGCTTACAAAGGGATTACCACCCAAGGTCTTTCATGAGCACACTGCTCATATGGGTGTTATTTTGTGTGAGGATATCACACTATAGTGGGAGTTTGTATCAGTTTATATACTATTGCTTTATGTTTAATTTTGGACATACTTATGCATTTATGTATTTGGATATTTTTCTGATCAGAAATAAAGTATTCAGTTCATTTCACTCTGTTACATTGTATTCAATATTGATCTCACTAAGGAATAAAGTAGGACCAGTTGGAAATAGACATGTATAGATCACATTGCATGTATTTTCCATGCTACGCATCCATGATTGATCTATGTCATTTGGTTATGTTGGTGTACGTGACCATTGATGGGTTTAGTCATGTTAAATATGACGAAAACCGCTTTGATCCTATACCGGCATAATCAATGGACGAGATTGTTTGGATATACCCTAAGATTATGATAGCAGAATTTTGGAGCTCATACAGTCATACACATTTGTTAAGTTACATATATGGCCCAGTGGGAGATTGTTGGAAAATTCCATCATGTGGGGCCACACATGTAACCATTAAATGTGTTATGCTATCTTTGGTTAAGCCTAATTGAAGTGATCTAATTAAGACTTAAAGTTTTAAGGCTTAAGGGTATAATTGTCATGGGATTAATGTGTAGATACCAGAATACTAATTCTAATTTGATGAGGGGACAAATTAGAATTAGCAAATCTCATTATTATATATATTAGGGTTATGGTCCCCAATTCATATGGTAAGTTCCTATTCTCTCTGACATCCCATCATCAGAAAGAATCAAGAGGGTTTCTCTGGGCAACCATATTGGATTGGAAGATCAACAACCTGCAAACAGCTTTCACTATGGATCAAGGTATGTTTTCCGCTTTACATCTCTTGATGATTTGACATGGAGGATCTTGGTTGTTTAAGTTTTTATTCTGGATCATAGATCTAGATCTTGTTTTCTAACATATTTCTCTCTTGACCAACAACTCAACCCAAATAGAACCTGCAAACTGATCATCTCCTCGTCATTATTACCCATTTTCTGAAACCAACTTGCTCACCCTATCGCCCAACCTGACCTACTCACCAGCACCCACATCCACCTTCATTAGATCATAGCCTTAACCATTATAGCCACCACGACCCTAACACAACCAAAAACCACACGACCCTCTCTTCTCCATCATCTTCATCACTGCCCTTTGCAACCATTCCAATTTTGCAACCCGCCTACACAACCAAACACACACGCAACACCCTCTACAGCCACATCAGGACCTATATCTTTGTCACCACACCACAACCCCTCCTTATTGACCGGCAACATCATCACCCTGTAACCTAAAATCCCACCAACCTAGACCCAACCCTTACACAGAACTTGCCTATTACCCAAGACAGGGCACACAAACCCTTCAACCCATCACCCATATACTTCAAACGCTAGGTTGTATTATTCTCAAGGGCAAAATGGTCAAAAATAAAAAATTGAGAAAGGGAGCGATGTTACTTTTTAGAGGATTTTACCTAAAAAATCCTTCAAGACTTGTTAAAAGCCAAAAGCACTATCAATTTCTCATAAAGACCACAATAGTCCCAAAGGCCCTGTTGGGTATTTTTTTTAACTTTTAGCGCTGAGCGGGGATATCCCTGCTCATTTCCCTTAAACAAAACCCAAAACCCAAAAATTCATCTTCTCCCATATCAGATTGAAGAAGGAAGGAAGAACTGAACCCTAACCCTAAAATGAAGATGATGCAGATCTTCGTCAAAACCCTAACAGGCAAAACCATAACCCTAGAAGTCGAATCCTCTGACACCATCGACAATGTGAAATCCAAGATTCAGAACAAGGTGGGCATTCCCCCGGACCAGCAGCGCCTGATCTTCGCCGGAAAACAGCTCGAGGATGGCCGTACCCTCGCCGACTACAACATCCAGAAAGAGAGCACCCTCCACCTCGTCCTCTGCCTCCGTGGCTGCATGGCCAAGAAGAGGAAGAAGAAGACCTACACCAAGCCCAAGAAGATCAAGCACAAGAAGAAAAAGGTCAAGCTCCCCGTCCCAACTGAAACCACCTTGAGAGAGACAATACTCTGGTGGGCGGGGATATCCCCGCTCACAGCACTAACAGAGGCAGGGATATCCCTGTTCACAGCACTAATTTGGGCGGGGATATCCCCGTCCCAACTGAAATCAGTCTTTAAGAGACAGCACACACAGTACTCTGGTGGGCGGGGATATCCCCGCTCACAGCACTAACAAAAGCAGGGATATCCCTGTTCACATCACTAATTTGGGCGTGCACTGTCTTCTTCTTCCTCACATTCTGGAATCTGATTTCTGCAACTGTAGAAGTTCTAATCTGAACCTAGATGAAAAAGACCAAAATCTCCCCTCAAAATGATGAATCCAAGCACAATAACTTTTTAATCCTTGCAGATCCCAGAAAACCCTTTTACTTTGTAATAAGAAAAACCCCAAATTCCAGCTAGGAACTCTAGATTCAATCCTTAAAACCCATCTTTCGAAAATATAAGAATCTGAATGTGGAAAAAGTTCCTGTTCTAGAAGATCTGCATCTTCTTCGTTTTAGGGTTAGGGTTAGGTTCTTACTTCCTTCCTCGATCTGATATGGGAGAGGATGGATTTTTGGGTTTTGGATTTTGTTTAAGGGAAAGGAGCAGGGATATCCCTGCTCAGAGAAGAAAAGAAAAAAAAAACAAATTAGGCTTTTAAGACTACTGTGGTCATTATAAGATGTTCATGGTACTTTTGGCTATTGACAAGTCTTAAAGGATTTTTCAGGTAAAATCCTCTACTTTTTTACTTTTTATATAAAATAAGGGAGAAATTTTAAAAAGGTATACTTTTGATGTTACCTATTATATGAAAAATAAGGCTTCACTTGAGTTTTACTAAATTAGTGAAGTACCAAACAAGTTCTTGAGTTTAGATCTAGCATTTGCCCCAAAATAATAGAAGTTTAAATAGCCCAATGTCAAATAGCTCCAAGGTCATCCCACAAATAACTAAATGGGAAATAGCCCATATATATATATTTGATAATGTAGGTTATCATTTTTTTTTACCAGAATAATTTCTACCGGCTCAAAAGTGAAAACAGGATAAAATTTCCATGTGTCCTAATGTAGTAGAGCACTTTCGAACCCATAACCAAAGACAAACCTAAGTCCTAATACAACTAAGCTGCATAGGACTTTTATCTATTACCCTTATAATAAAAGCGAGGATAGTGTCGTGCTTAAGCTGCTTCAGCAAATTTCTCTACACATAGTGGACCCCACTACGACCTATTTATCTCCACAGTTCCATTGTTGCTGCTTATGTGGCTCTCTATTTTCTCTACACCTTGCTATTGCCTGGTTTTAAGCCTCACTCATATGAATGACAAGTGCTCCCTGCATGAGTTAGCCAAATGGAGAGGGAGATGCGACCTGTTGGCTTCTTCGTGGGTCTCCTTGGATGCAGATGCATGCAATTTGACAATTGGACCATCTATTCGGTGTGTCTGATTCCTCTTATTTCTTTTCATGCTTCTTCAATTGATTGATTTCATGTGGTTCATTTGCTCCATATTTGATATGGTTTTATTTGATTGGATTTAGTTTATTCTTGGGTGACATTGACATTGGGTTTGTTTGAATTTTCTTGGTTCTTTCTAACTTGAGGGCTGAGGTTGAAGTCATTTAGTTATGAACTTTTGCCGTAAATGTTGATGAAATGCTGGCTTCATTTGATTGTTTTGGGTTTAGATTGAAATGTGTTTCTTTGTGATTCTCTAGGTTCTTTCTGATGACTTGGGTAGATGTCGAATTGATTAGATTTTGAAATTTGGATTCATGCTTTTAATGTTAAGAAATGCTCATTTGGCTGTTATTGGGATGAAACTTAAATGGGTTACTTTGAGACTTTGAGATTTTCTAGATTCTTTATGATGACTTGGGTAAAGGTTGAATTGATAACATTTTGAATTATTTCATTTAAATGTTTAGAAAATGCTGATCAGATTATTTCTAGGTCGAAATTGAAAAATTTTCTTCTGGGTTTTGTGGGCTCTTTCTGATAACTTAGAGGTTGAAGTGATTTGCTTTTGAATTAATGCATTAAATGTTAGGGAAATGGTGATTTGTATCTCTGTGGGTTTTGATTTGGCACGTGGTTTTCTTGTGACCTTTTTTTTATTATTATTTTGCTTGTCTGTATAGAAAATGCCCACCATCTGTTTGTTTATGTTACTCTAATATTTCTCTAACTTTGTAAAAGAGTGCTTACCATGTGTTTGTTTATATTCCTCTGTTAAGAAGTTAAGAAATGACATAAACCTTGATGTGGGTTTGTTAATCTTAGATGAAAAAGAGGCAAATAAACATTGAAACATTCTGCAGCCCATTTTAGTTTTTTTTTTTTTTCCCTTTTTGTGTTCTGATGTAGTTAACTGGAATGTCCTTTTAATAATGCTTTTTCTGATGGTCCCCTGATTTTTTATGCTTCTTGTAAGTAATATGATGATGTTTACTGATACATGTAAATCAACTATAAACTTAACTGTGTCTTATACCTTAATCTTATATGAAAAAGAGGCAAATAAACATTGAAACATTTTGCATCCCTTCTTAGGGGTTTTTTTTTTGGGGGTGGTTCTTATGTAGTTAATTGGTTGATGTTTCACACTGAGATATACTTTTGATGTGGCACATGCGTCCCACTCCAAAGTTGCAGTTTCGTTTCCAATTGCAATAACCATTAGGAGGTGTTTGTTTGTACCGATTAATGTATATAAATGATGCACAGAGGTAACATTTACATGTTACCACATTTGTACACTCCAAAGTTGCAGTTTTGTTTCCAACTGCAATGGCCATTGGGGGGGGTGTTTGTTAGCACTCATTGGTGTATGTAAATGATGGACAGATGTAATAGTTACACATTACTGCATCTGTCTAATAAAGGGCCAGGGACCGGAGAGAATATGGTTTCACCAGGAGAGATAGACACAATTAGAAAGACTTCTACACAGTGTAGTGCTGGTTGATTGTGAAAATACTGACGTTTAAAGTAGCAGAATGACATTCATATAAATGAAACTTAGGAAATGATGAGAGAAACTGAGCTGTTCAGATATTTTCTTGTCCCACAATAAAAGGAGGTGATTACAGCTTGGTATGTAGGATGCTGTGTGATGTGGCCCGTCGACTTGATGTTGCAGTAATTGAACAATCATAAGCACCCAGTTTTTGTGGATTTTAATATATCACAGTTCATCATTTTGCAACTTGAAGATCCTTTTTTTTTATATCATCAAAAATATTTCATCCAAGGAACACGACCCCAAATTATAAATTGGTAAGTGACCATACATATATCAACAACCTACAAAAACATATAAAATGCACAATCCACCACTCATATGAACATTGAGGGTATCATATTAAAAAGTACGCACTATCAGTCATTACTTGGGTTCCCAAAAACAACCACCGCTACTAATCATACATGTTTTCATAACATACCTATATGGCATAAAATTGAACTGTTATATGAAATTCATATAGATGTTGTTGCTTTATTGCTGATTTCAAAAGTATCATGTGCTCATTCTCCATTATCAAGATGTTCTTCCTTTGCTCTAAAGTTTGATCCATAGTTAGCTATGATGTTTCCTTTTGCACTTTCTCATCAATCTACTGAAAGAATGTAAATATTCACCTTTGTTACCATTTCCACTACATTTCTACATACTATGTGAAAAGAATCAGCTATTGTAAGTAACAAACTCATTGTCTAATATGCTTAACTGTTGTAAATAAAAAAGCTCAGTGCCCTTTTTTTTAGTTTTACACTATTACATGTACCTGATACATGCCAGAATGTATAGGTTTTCTTTTCATTGTATCTGATTACTTTTTATAAATTTTTTTTTTACTAATGAAGAAACTTTTATCCATTGCGAATCATAATTGAACTCAACTTCAATGTCAGCATGTATGATTAACATGGGTCATTCTCAAAATACACCATTAAATAATATTGAGACTCATAATTGAAACCTTCATTCTATGATAATGAGAAGATTAATCAACAATCTTTATACATCATTTGTTAAAAATTCAATCAAGCGCGCACACGCACACCCCTTTACATTATATTTGTATGAAGATACTGGTTATAAATATATGTTGTAAGTGAAGATAGTTTCAAAAATAGTGATGAAATTGTGTTACTACAAAATTGATTCAGGTAAAACTCTAAATAAATGTATGAGAATTGGATTGGATGATCCCCTACATCAACACCATTTTCACATGCTTCTCTTTCATTTTGATCACATCTTCCCATGGAGCCCACATAGACTCAAAAGATTATTTAGCTTATACAAATTAAAAAAACTAAAAAATAAAACCAATTAATGCCATCTGCAAAATCAATTCTCTACTCCTCTCCTCATCGGATCAAATAAAGCATGAAACTCTTTGCTTAGATTTTCTTCTTCTCCCCACCCCAAATCCTCACTCAAACTCTCTAATTTTTTTATCAGATTCTTGAGCAGCCCATCCTTAACTCACAATGATTCAAAGACTTCTCTGGTACGAAATATGCATTCTCATCTGTTTTCTTAAAACACTAAAAAGATCATCTATTTATATTAGATGGACTTAGGATGTCCATGAAAAACTCAACTTCCAACTTTCATATATATTGATGTATCCCACAACTACATCAAATATTGTTACCATTAATTTCAATTTTCAAGCCACTAATTTTAGAAACTACTTATTGCTTTTGATATCACAAACCTACTTCTTCTAATCTTGCATTGTCAACAACAACTAGAGCTATCAAGGAGGAGCTGTAGGTATTTATTATTCACCAACATAAAGAAACCTTGAGGAAGACTGTCATTGCAATGTAAGTCGATTATTCTCATTGCTTAAATCACTACAAGGAGATGCACTTTCTGTGACGAAAATTTACGTCGCCAAAAGTTAACATTTCGTCGGTAAAAGTCTTTACCGACGAAATTTTTTTCGTCGCCTAGAAGTCGGTAAAACTCCGTCAGCAAAACATTTTATCGACGAAATTATTTTTAGTCGGCAAAAATTAAATTTTTACCGACGATTATCTTACTTTTACCGACGTTTTTTTTCGTTGGCAAAATAATTTTATTTTTTTTTATTTTTAATTTTTACTTGTGCCGACGTTTTTGTTTCGTCGGCCAAAATAATTCCAATTTTTTTATTTTTTATTTTTTATATTGCCGACGTTTTTATTTCGTCAGCCAAAAATAATTTCATTTTTTTTTAATTTTTATTTTTCTTTTGCCGACATTTTTATTCCGTCGCCAAAATAATTTAATTTTTTTTATTTTTCTTTTTAATTGTTGCCGACGTTCTCATTTCGTCGCCAAAAGTATTTTTAAATTTTTTTTATTTTTTGCCGACGTTTTAATTTCGTCGCCAAATATTTTTTTATTATTTTAAAGATTTATTTTTAATTATTTCCGACGTTTTTTTTCGTCGCAAAAATTAGTCTAATTTTTCTTTTTACTTTTTGCCGACGTTTTTCTTTCGTCGCAAAAATCATTTTATTTTTTTAAATTTTTTCTTTTTATTTTTCCCGACGTTCTAATTTCGTCGGCAAAAGCATTTTAAAATTTTTTAATTTTAAATATTACTTTTGCCGACGTTTTAAAAACGTCGGCAAAGGTCCTTTTTTTTTTAATAATATATTTATTTTTACATTAATATTTTCCAGTAAAACCTGTAAACCTGTTTATACACCTGTATAAAAAAATAAACCTATTCATACACCTATATTCAACATAATAAAATACAATGAAACAAAAGTTACTAAATAAACAAACAACCATCTCCATTTTTCACTAAATCATTCGTCTCATTAAACAAATATTACAATCATTAATGATACAGTCTAATATAAAAGTCCAATATACAAATAAACCGAAAAAAAGTCCAACACCCCCAGAAGTCTGCAACCGACCCCAAAGCGTCCATCAATCTGCAATGACAAAAACAACATTAAACTCTTTGCAATGAATTAAGTTATAAATGCCACATTTTTGTTCTTGCTTTCCGATCTCAAGTAAATTAGAAAAGTGACAACATGATATTAAATAATTCTTCCGGAATGATACTTACAATCTTTTTGAAGCAGAAACATGTAAAGATTAACGGTGAGTCGAACACTGCATTAGAATAAAAAAATAATGATGAGAAGAACATCAACAAAAAAAAAATAATAAAATAAAATAAAATAGAATTGAATAATCATTTCATGGAATGTCATATTACATTATCCAAATCAAGACAAAGAAAAAGAAATGCATCATCTATCACATTAAAAAAAAAAAAAGAAGCCTTCATAAAACTTGAATCTATGTAACAATAAAAAGAACTATTTATATAAAAAAAACACATTAACATGTAAAAAAAAAAATTATGACTTGGCTGGTAATGAGAGTTCTATTTTAAACTGTGAGCCTGAATTGATGGGTGCATGCATATAGTCTATAAAATGAGAAATAGAGGCTATATTATGGATTGTTTTTAACTTTTTTGTTGAAAAGTTGAGGTTGTGAACCTTTTTTCACTTCATATTCTGTGTGTTGCATGTGCATCTAGTTCAGCTCTGGATAGAATCAATATGACTTTCCCTCTCTCATGTTCTACCATGTGTTGGGCATGGATAATGTAGCATTGTTTTCTTTCTCCTTTCCTTCATGTTCTACCATGTATTCGGCATGGCCAATGGAGCATTTAAAATGAGGTTTGAATAGTACCACATTATAGTTATTTGGTACACAGAGGGTCAGATGACAATCTCAGCAGGTGATAGAAAACATACAGAATGAAGTGAAGGCCAGAAGTACATACCATTTGAACATAATTAAACTGTCAAACTAGATCTCAATTTCATCCCAACTGTCCAAATGAGAGTACCATTGACTATGGCTTACTGAGCTAAAGATCAATGGTTGAAAGGTATGCAAGTCATTGTAGTTCATCATATCTAAAAGAGAGGTAGAAAATGGAGTTATATATCATCAAAATGAAAAAGAGTGTTCCATTAATTCACAAACTCAGGGGCCGTTTTGTCACAACAGGACAACATAGAATGTTCCATGCAAAAGAATAATCATATTTGCGAACCGTCAATTACATAATCAACAAAAGAATAAGCAGATATATATATCAGTTTTATAACACACTTCATTATGTAATGAAACATAAACATGTATATATATAAATTTTCTTACATTTTTCGGTCTTAATTCTCTAATCGGGAGCCCTATTTGCGAACCGTCAGTTCCTACAAGTCACTCTGCCCTCGAGCGAAGTGCTCGTGCTGGTTTCGGAATTTTCCCGCGGCCGTTTCCCGTTCCGGACCCCCGGCGGGCCGTTTTCGAGCCTAAGTGTTGGAAATTACAATGTTTCGGTCTTAATTCTCTAACCGGGAGCCCTATTTGCGAACCGTCAGTTCCTACAAGTCACTCTACCCTCGAGCGAAGTGCTCGTGTCGGTTTCGGAATTTTCCCGCGGCCGTTTCCCGTTCCGGACCCCCGGCGGGCCGTTTTCGAGCCTAAGTGTTGGAAATTACTATGTTTCGGTCTTAATTCTCTAACCGGGAGCCCTATTTGAGAACCGTCGGTTCCTACAAGTTACTCTTCCCTCGAGCGAAGTTCTTGTGCCGGTTTCGGAATTTTCCCGTGGCCGTTTCCCGTTCCGGACCCCCGGCGGGCCGTTTTCGAGCCTTAAGTGTTGGAAATTACAATGTTTCGGCCTTAATTCTCTAACCGGGAGCCCTATTTGCGAACCGTCTGCTCCTACAAGTCACTCTGCCCATGAGCGAAGTGCTCGTGCCGGTTTCGGAATATTCCCGCGGCCGTTTCCCGTTCCGGACCCCCGGCGGGCCGTTTTCGAGCCTAAGTGTTGGAAATTACAATGTTTTGGTCTTAATTCTCTAACCGGGAGCCCTATTTGCGAACCGTCAGTTCCTACAAGTCACTCTGCCCACGAGCGAAGTGCTCGTGCCGGTTTCGGAATTTTCCCGTGGCCGTTTCCCGTTCCGGACCCCCGGCAGGCCGTTTTCGAGCCTAAGTGTTGGAAATTACTATGTTTCGGTCTTAATTCTCTAACCGACAGCCCTATTTGAGAACCGTCGGTTCCTACAAGTTACTCTTCCCTCGAGCGAAGTTCTCGTGCTGGTTTCGGAATTTTCCCGTGGCCGTTTCCCGTTCCGGACCCCCGGCGGGCCGTTTTCGAGCCTTAAGTGTTGGAAATTACAATGTTTTGGCCTTAATTCTTTAACCTGGAGCCCTATCTGCGAACCGTACGTTCCTACAAGTCACTCTGCCCACGAGCGAAGTGCTCGTGCCGGTTTCGGAATTTTCCCGCGGCCGTTTCCCGTTCCGGACCCCCGGCGGGCCGTTTTCGAGCCTAAGTGTTGGAAATTAGCGTGTTTCGGTCGTAATTCTCTAACCGAGAGCCCTATTTGAGAACCGTCAGTTCCTACAGGTCTGTCTACCCTCGAGCGAAGTGCCCGTGCCGGTTTTGGAATTCTCCCGCGCTCGTTTCCCATTCCGGACCCCCACCGGGCCGTTTTCGAGCCTAAGCATTGGAAATTAGCGTGTTTCGGTCGTAATTCTCTAACCGAGAGCCCTATTTGAGAACCGTCAGTTCCTACAAGTTACTCTACCCTCGAGCGAAGTGCTCATGCCGGTTTCGGAATTTTCCCGCGCCCGTTTCCTGTTCCGGCCCCCCGGCGGGCCGTTTTCGAGCCTAAGTGTTGGAAATTAGCGTGTTTCGGTCGTAATTCTCTAACCGGGAGCTCTATTTGAGAACCGTCAGCTCCTACAGGTCTGCTTACCCTCGAGCGAAGTGCCCGTGCCAGTTTCAGAATTCTCCCGCGCCCGTTTCCCGTTTCGGACCCCCGGCGGGCCGTTTTCGAGCCTAAGTGTTGGAAATTAGCGTGTTTCGGTCGTAATTCTCTAACCGGGAGCTCTATTTGAGAACCGTCAGCTCCTACAGGTCTGCTTACCCTCGAGCGAAGTGCCCGTGCCAGTTTCGGAATTCTCCCGCGCCCGTTTCCCGTTCCGGACCCCCGGCGGGCCGTTTTCGAGCCTAAGCGTTGGAAATTAGCGTGTTTCGGTCGTAATTCTCTAACCGGGAGCTCTATTTGAGAACCGTCAGCTCCTACAGGTCTGCTTACCCTCGAGCGAAGTGCCCGTGCCAATTTCGGAATTCTCCCGCGCCCGTTTCCCGTTCCGGACCCCCGGCGGGCCGTTTTCGAGCCTAAGTGTTGGAAATTAGCGTGTTTCGGTCGTAATTCTCTAACCGGGAGCTCTATTTGAGAACCGTCAGCTTCTACAGGTCTGTCTACCCTCGAGCGAAGTGCCCATGCCGGTTTCGGAATTCTCCCGCGCCCGTTTCCCATTCCGGACCCCCGCCGGGCCGTTTTCGAGCCTAAGCGTTGGAAATTAGCGTGTTTCGGTCGTAATTCTCTAACCGGGAGCCCTATTTGAGTACCGTCAGTTCCTACAAGTTACTCTACCCTCGAGCGAAGTGCTCGTGCCGGTTTCGGAATTCTCCCACGCCCGTTTCCCGTTCCGTACCCCCGGCGGGCCGTTTTCGAGCCTTAAGTGTTGGAAATTAGCGTGTTTCGGCCGTAATTCTCTAACCGGGAGCCCTATTTGAGAACCGTCGGTTCCTACAAGGCACTCTGCCCTCGAGCGAAGTGGTCATGCCGGTTTCGGAATTTTCCCGCGGCCGTTTCCCGTTCCGGACCCCCGGCGGGCCGTTTTCGAGCCTAAGTGTTGGAAATTACTATGTTTCGGTCTTAATTCTCTAACCGGGAGCCCTATTTGAGAACCGTCAGTTCCTACAAGTTACTCTACCCTCGAGCGAAGTGCCTGTGCCGGTTTCGGAATCCTCCCGCGCCCGTTTCCCGTTCCGTACCCCCGGCGGGCCGTTTTCGAGCCTTAAGTGTTGGAAATTAGCGTGTTTCGGCCGTAATTCTCTAACCGGGAGCCCTATTTGAGAACCGTCGGTTCCTACAAGGCACTCTGCCCTCGAGCGAAGTGCTCGTGCCGGTTTCGGAATTTTCCCGCGGCCGTTTCCCGTTCCGGACCCCCGGCGGGCCGTTTTCGAGCCTAAGTGTTGGAAATTACTATGTTTCGGTCCTTAATTCTCTAACCGGGAGCCCTATTTGCGAACCGTCAGTTCCTACAAGTCACTCTGCCCTCGAGCGAAGTGCTCGTGCCGGTTTCGGAATTTTCCCGCGGCCGTTTCCCGTTCCGGACCCCCGGCGGGCCGTTTTCGAGCCTAAGTGTTGGAAATTAAAATGTTTCGGTCTTAATTCTCTAACCGGGAGCCCTATTTGCGAACCGTCAGTTCCTACAAGTCACTCTGCCCTCGAGCGAAGTGCTCGTGTCGGTTTTGGAATTTTCCCGCGGCCGTTTCCCGTTCCGGACCCCCGGCGGGCCGTTTTCGAGCCTAAGTGTTGGAAATTACTATGTTTCGGTCTTAATTCTCTAACCGGGAGCCCTATTTGAGAACCGTCAGCTCCTACAGGTCTGCTTACCCTCGAGCGAAGTGCCCGTGCCAGTTTCGGAATTCTCCCGCGCCCGTTTCCCGTTCCGGACCCCCGGCGGGCCGTTTTCGAGCCTAAGTGTTGGAAATTAGCGTGTTTCGGTCGTAATTCTCTAACCGGGAGCTCTATTTGAGAACCGTCAGCTCCTACAGGTCTGCTTACCCTCGAGCGAAGTGCCCGAGGTATCTTTTTAAAACCCAAATGATGCATATCCAAGCCCCCTATTCTTACATTTTTTGGAGTTCACAAGTGCTCTCAAAACAGATATAACATAAACCCCAAAAGAATTCATGTACTTTATGAATTTTTAACAAAAAAGAAATATAGTGAAAAAAACAACAAAAAATAGCCCCTTATTAGTGGCTTTAATTCACCCATAGCAGCTTCTTTGAATCCATTTAGAATAAGTTTCACATAGCATTTGACGTAAATCAGCTGATGCGCTTTTTGAAGGTAACAGATACACCCAACATAGCATTATGGGCGCTGCCAATGACTGATATCTGTCGGCCAATACATTATTTTAGTTCCACAAGACAGGAGCATGAGCAGAACATGAATGAAACAGGTCTGGATGGGGAAATGGTTGCTCAATGTTAGTAAACACCTCAGAGGTCGCAAGCTATAGTGAGATCAGAGGAATAAAAACCCTAGGTAGAGATTTCCAGCAACTTATGGTGACATAGATTTGAATATCAGTACGAAAATCAAGATAATGAAAATCGTAAGCAAAAGGACAGTCGGAAAAAGAGACAGATAAGGAAACTCGATTGTATCTCCCTTCAAACTAAAAATTAGCTAAAATCTGTCAGCTAATAGGCCATGATACTCCTAGAACACAGGATATAACTGAATACAAGTGAAATATGTGAAAATAGAAAAGGATAATAAACAAAGACCTAGATTGTACTTAGAAACAAAGAGTCATATATGACTATACTGACAAGTGTGTGTTGTATAACTTTAGAATTTTGTATATCATATAAATGAAATATAATTTACATACTCATCAAACAGATGAAACTGAGAAACCGCACGAGCAAAGCTCCAATATTGACCAATTCAAGAAACTACTAAAGGAAACAATAGGACACCTTAACTGTTAAAAAAAATGACAATACAGTAAAGAACCTCGATTATATCTTACAGCAACCCTATTATGAAAAAAAAAGCCCTTATCTTCTTCACATATAGCTCTTACATGACAATACAGTAAAGAACTATTGTTGATTTGACAGTTTCAACCTGAAATTAAAGAAATCCTACTCCCCTGAGTTGACTCAGCTTGTTTTTAATTAACTGTAACAATTCAGGAAGGTGGGTCCCAACGAGGGTACAGGTGGCATCGTACCTGCTTTTTCGTTTCTTCTTTTTCCCAAACAAGACCATGTATTCTTGTATTGTTTGCATTTGGGTACACATTGGGTTCTACGACGGATGCCGAAAGCTATCATACACTGCTGCCCGCCACTAACATGCACCGGTGCCCTTGCGGTCTACGCAAGCATCTTAAACTCTCTGCAAGCTCTCTCTCCCTTCCCCTACCTAAAAAGTGGGAGCAGAGAGCACGGAAAGGTATGTTTGTTTTGATAGTAATACTATCAAAGACATCCTTAAATGATGCTCCTGCACAAGATCTCCACCCTTCATTCACAGGGCCTCTCTTCTGTGAGACCCTCCATCTTAAACCGTGGGCCCCATCTGTATTGTGATCCATGGTCCGGACGGTCCGGACTCAGTCTCCTTTGCTATATAGTTTTGGTGTGTACATGATAGAATCGGTGGAGAGGATTCCACCGTATGATATACTTGTCCAGCTGGCAAGCAACCCCACTCTCCATCCTTCAACAGATAAAAAGGAAAGGACTGATGTTGGTCTTCCACATACAAAACTTTCCAGAGACTCCCATGTAATGTAGGCTGAGTTTCACATGCATTCCTAGGCTCTTCAAGTTTAAATTACTACTCCATCCAAGACCAGTTTTTTTCAACTTTCTAGAGACTCCATCCTTTCAAGCGCAGGAGAGGCAGATAAATCCCCAACATAGTAAAAATAAAATAACAATAATATGAAGTAACACCATCTAATTGAAAAATCTAGATTATGTGGGACAAACATTACGAATCAATTAGACGGGCTCCCCTATGAAGCTTATATTACTCATAATGACTTTCTTCCAGATGGATTGTTGCCTATGTTTATTATAACTGTTAAAAAAAAGCAAACCTGAAATGGGTGAGCTGGTAGTTGCCATCCATGACTTCTCACCATTTCTGCAGGCAGAAATCCACAGAAAGAGAGAGAACTCAAACCCTTGCAAGAGTAAGCCAAAAGAGAAGAATAATACAGTTCCTTTCTCTTTTGAGTGAAGAGACAGAGAGACCCACGACAAGTCAGTCTTAAAAGGAGAGAGATGTGAAACCAAAGCCAACAAAGAGGAAAAGGGGGGGATGGGATTCTCAAGCACCCCTATCATCCCAACCTGCCATTAATGATAGATGTGGATAGGATCACATCATGCATACATACATCAGACGTGAATGTAGTTTTGGAGGTCCAGTTTCAATGACCCAATCACAGGCCCGACCAAAAGTGAAATTCGGGTACATCTTATTTGGGTTTGGTTGGGCTGTGGTGTTGGTTTTGAGACCCATTAAAATCTTTGTTGGGCTTAAAGTCTAGATGTCAAGTTCGGTGTAAAAAAAAAACACATAGAAAGTAAATATAAACTTTGGAGTTTTTTTCAAAGAGTTTGTGGCATAGAATCTTCATGTAGCATTCAAGCGGTTGGGTAGTTGGCTAACACATTTGCCTTCTTCTTTGCTAAACAAGCAGTTGCTCTAGTATAATACTTTCATACCACTGATTCCTTTTGCATTATAATTCTGTTTTGCCTACTTAGCTGTAAAAGGGGGAATGTATCAACAGTATTGGCCATCATGCCCAATTTATAGTCTTATATACTCTAAATCTCCAATACTATTGTGAACGATGATAAATAGTTAAATACATTATGTTAGTTTGGTCTCAGCTGACATATTAGTGGATACTATACATATTGGCCACTGTTTTTATTTTTTATTTTATCATCTTTGGTCATCATTGTTGTTATCTTTGCTGCCGTCATTGTCATCGCTGCTTTCATTGTATCGGAGGAACGGGCCACATAAGGAAATGACATTAATAAAGGAATCACAAATACAGTCAGGAGGATTTGTTTTACCTATGGGCGTAGATGAGCACCCCCAACACCCAGCGTCGCATCATGATCTCCAATAGCTGTGCTATCACCAGCCGAAGATGTCCCTCTCGTGATATCCAATAAGCCGGTCGGATCCATCCCTGCTGCAGATGCCAACCGTTGAACGAGGGCCTCAAGTGCTCCATACCTCTTGTCCTGCTCAGCCTGCCTCCTAGCATTCTCAGCCTGCATCTCAGCATGCATCCTAGCCTGCTCAGCCTGCAACCTAGCCTGCTCAGCTACTTGCTCCCGCAATGTGATCAGCTCAGACTGTGATGCCCGAGACTGTGTGGAGGATGGAGAGGATCCCGTAAATATGCCATATCCTTTTAAGTATCCAGACCTCTTCCCAAGCACATCAACAGCAATCTCCTCCTCACTCATTGGAGTTGTGACAGAGGGCTGCGACTGCTCCTCAATCCTCTGCACCAAGGCATCCTGCCATTTAAATCAATAAGGGATTTAGAATGCTTATATGGCATTATTTGTCGATTATTATTTTATTTGTTAGCCAACGTACATGTCTTTGCTGAGCCACCTCGTTTACCCACTCTTTGCTCTTTTCTCTGTAGTGGGTGTCGCGGAAGAACTGAGTAATTGGCGGCGCTTGACCGGCATTCTTCGCCATCTGTTATTTGAAACAGCTTTGTATAAGATATTAATCTAGATATTTATTGATAAATTAATAAAGTCATTGCAGTTTCGTCATATGAATATAATTAGTACCACCATAGACATCCTAGATGCAAATGACCTCGAGCCACTAGTATGATTATATGGCAACTTGGCTCGACTCTCTTTAGCCTTTGCAGACTTTGCCTACAAAGAAAAAAAATAATACAATAGCAATCGTTTATAAAAACATTACTAATAGAATTACGATGGAATATAGTAAATTGAGTGTAGATAACATGCAATGGTACCTTCCAAGCTGGTGATTCCCAGCATTGTGAGATCATAACTCGCCAATCATTTGCATCACAACCTGGTGCCGGGTGGTCCTGGGGTTGTGGAACCCCCTGCTCCAACAATCCGAGGTAGTGACTATGCAGCTCATATTTCCAACTTTTATACAAAGTACCACATTGGCGGTCAATGTCCGCCTTGATCTGCATGTCACCCTCGTAGTCCCCGATGTCAAAATATTGCTGCATTAGGGGAGAGCCATATAAAGATTAGTAATAACAAAATATAATCAGATATTGTAATGAGGATCACAACTAGCATAATTTGGATAGATATTTCTTGTTTCAGTTTACCTTAACTGCAGCAATAACACCAAGCTTGATCCCACTATCAAGCTTCTTCCAGCCATGGGACTTTACTGGGGCAACAGCTCTAATGGCTAACCCAAGATGGTTAACCAGTAAAGGGGCATGTTCCCCCTCTGGCCTATGGCTGGATGTCGGGATCTGAACTGGGATGCTATGACCCAGTGCTCTTCTAAGCTTCGATGCATTCTTCCCCCGCGTCACACCCCTTACGCGGGTCGGTTGCAAAGAGGGTGGGCCTGATGCTGTTAAGATGACAACGGCAAATGAGTTAGTGAACACAAATCATTAAATTGAAGTGAATCAATTAAAGGGTCATAATATTCTCACCTACGCTGCTACCAGCTGTCTGAGGACTCAGCGGCAGCTGGGACGGCTGAGGAGGGGTCGGTAAGGGATGTGTGATACGAGGCTGAGTCGGTAAGGGCGGTATGGTCAACGGCTGGGTCTGTAAGGATCCTGTGGTCGGTATGGCCCCATGTGTGCTGTCTGCACCAGCTGAACTGAGTGTAGCTGCAACAGTCCGAGCACGTTTGACCCTGCTTTCCCGAGGCATTACTGCAACCTGGATTAAAGCAAAGTGACAAGGAACATAAATAATTAATAGCAAAGATCAATATTATTAGTAAAGTGAATGCAACTGACTTAAATGTAAAAATAAATCATTCTAGCATGAGTGTCAACATCAAAAATAATAATTTTAAAATACATGTCATGACGTTCACATAAAGATTACCTCTTCCGATTGAGAAGAAGATGCATCATCTTCTACATCATCATCTGCCGTGGGAATATAGTCCTCATCCTTATCATTGTCAATGACATTCCTTTTTCCCTTCTCGTTTGTCCCATTATTAGTCGAACCAAATATAGCACATGCGGTTCGCTGGATACCTAGAGATGCAAGTTTTTCTGCATTCTGCTTAATTGTTTTTGTTCTCTTTGATAAATAATTGGAAGCTTGCAATTGACGGGACAACTCTCCTGGTTTGACCCATTTTTTCCTTTTGTTTGGCATCTTTTGCAACTATAAATTATATAAACAGGATTAAAATGTGAAATGTAAAAAAGAAATTATCAATATTTGAACATATCACAAGAGAAAATGAAATTGAATACAATGTCATTATATAAGAGAAGATCTTTATTAATTTACTTAATAATTACATGTGTAAAACCTGAAACAAACACTACATGTCATATTCTATATCTTCATCTTCCTCACTATGAACATCACTTTCTTCTTCATCTTCGTACTCCGCCAGTGTTTCATCCTCGTCTTGGCCATCCTTGTCTGCAGACTCATCATTGAGAATGATCTCAGGATCTATATCATCCATAGAGTGTTGGACACTAGTACCATCGATGAGGACTGGGACAACAAATGATGATTTGTCCTGCTGAAATGCATCATTAGGCGCATCACAATCTTCGTTGTCGTCATCCCGCTTAGCGGGTACATCCCACAATCCACGTGGCTTGACCCGTTCTACGACTCTCCAATTTTTTCCTCTGCTTGTGTCATTGACGTAGAAGACTTGCGCTACCTGACCTGGTAGGACAAATGGATCATCCGTACACCAACGACCAGTGATATCAATGCTTGTAACATGGTCTTCAATGTTTATCTTGTGCTTGGTACTAGTGTTGTACCATTCACATTCAAATAGGACCACCTTACCCCCGTGCAGATAGGACAATTCCCATACTTTACAAATGTAGCCATAGTAGTCATGTTTCTCCCTTTCGTATTCCCCTTCAACGACCAAACCACTGCTCTGGCTCCTACGACATCTCTCACGATCTTTAGTGTGGTATCGGACGCCATTGCAATCACACCCCTGATAGAGATTCACTTGGGACATAGGGCCATTTGCTAATGACCACATCTCATCAGACGCTTCCGGTGAACCTAGAGTTCGCAATTGATTCATCTACATAGGCAAATTACGTCAGATGTATTGGATATATGAATATTTAAAAACAAATCCAATAACATGTAACAATTATAATGATCCAAAGTTTATGTCTTACACGTTGTTTGAACCATTTTGCAAATTCTCTTCGTTGTATCTGCCCGACGTCTCCAATTCTTTGTTCCTGAACTAAATTCTTGTGTTCCCTACTCAAGGTTTTTTTTACTATATAAGTAAATATAGATAATGAATAAAGGAGTCAAAAAAGCAATGCATAAATATGGCTAGATTGAAGCACATACTGAAGATATGGCAACACCTCGGGGCAATTATTCAACACAAACCAATGAGCCATGTCACGATCTTTTTGAGAAGGATCATGTGCCCTTGGCATCATTCCGAGGGGACGGACAGTTTGTGTGAAGACCGACAACCCCGGACCACGTTCGCCACCATCATCATAACGCTCTACTCGATCAGTCTGCCTTAAATACATTGAGCAAAAAGTGAGACACTCTTTGACAATGTAAGCCTCTGCGATCGAACCTTCAGGCCGAGCTCGGTTGCGAACGTACCCTTTTAGGGTCTTCAAAAACCTTTAAACAACCAATGATAAGACCCATGATTTCCAATGCAAGGCAAAAGCAATAATACATAAATAATTAATCAATGGTCACCAGCTATTACCTTTCAATCGGGTACATCCACCGATATTGCACAGGTCCACCTAGCATGGCCTCACGTGGCAAGTGAACCGATAAATGGACCATCACATCAAAGAAAGCAGGAGGAAAGATCCTCTCGAGCTTGCACAATATTAAAACTATCCGCTCCTCCAATTTTTTCAAATCATCTTGTCTCTGTGTTTTCGAGCAGAGGTCTTGGAAAAAGCTGCCTAACTCAAACAATGTTGTACATATGTCCTTATTCAAAAAGCCGCGCATGCCAATAGGAAGGATGCGTTGGATAAGGACATGGCAATCATGGCTCTTCAAACCAGCTAATTTATCATTTTTCGAGGTTACACACCTCGAGAGGTTCGCCGCATAACCGTCTGGGTATTTGATGGACTTCAAGAATTCATAAAATCCATCTCTATGTTTTGGCTGGAGAGTGTAAGAGGCATGCGGCTTCAAGCTTGATCCATCACCTCTCTCCACTAGATGCAACTCAGGTCTGATGCCCATATTTTTCAAATCCTTACGCGCTTTCTCGGTGTCCTTGTTTTTGCCCTTTATATTTAAAATTGTTCCAACCAAAGCTACACATACGTTCTTCTCAATGTGCATAGGATCAAGGTTGTGTCGGAGTTTTTTGCACTTCCAATAAGGCCATTCAAATAGGATGCTTTTCTTTGTCCAATTCAGTTCTCCATAGTCACGCGGTCTTTTGTTATTCTTGCCAAACTTGACCGGCGCTATCTCTTCAAGCTGGTCCAGTACCTTTTGCCCCGGTAGATCCAAAGAATTCTTTTCACGCTCAGGCTGACCGTTGAAGGCCTTGCTTCTACGCCATTGGTGGTTTAGTTCCAAGTATTTACGATGGCCAATGTAACCAATCTTATCTTTCAACTTCACCCCTAACGAGCTGTTGTTACATGAGGGGCAAGCGTTATAACCCTTTGTGCTCCAACCAGACAAGTTACCATATGCAGGAAAGTCATTTATTGTCCACATCACAGCAGCATGCATTTGAAAGATTCCTTAGTGGAGGCATCATAAGTAGCTACACCATGATCCCACAACTCCTTCAACTCATCAACCAAGGGCCTCAGATATACATCGATATCATTTCCCGGTGAGTTTGGTCCTGGAATGAGTAATGACATCATCAAGAATGGCTCCTTCATGCACATCCATGGTGGCAAATTATAAGGCACAAGTATGACAGGCCACATGCTATACGAGGTGCTCATGTTACCGAAAGGATTGAATCCATCGGTGGCTAACCCCAGTCTCACATTACGTGTCTCTTGGGCAAACTCTGGAAATTTCATATCAAATTCTTTCCACTCCACTGAATCAGCCGGATGCCGCGCTATCCCATCATCAACCCGCTTATCACTATGCCATCTCATCTCCGTGGCTGTCTTACTTGACATATACAATCTGCGTAACCTCGGTAATAATGGGAAGTAACGGAGCACCTTATGAGGGATCTTCTTTCGCTTGCCATCATTGACCTTGTACCTAGGCTCTTCGCATTCTGGACATTTATCCAATTGAGCATTCTCCTTCCAATATAGCACACAATTGTGTTTGCAAGCATCTATGTTCTTGTATCCCATGCCCAATTCACGCAATAATTTCTTCGCCTCATAAACCGATGCTGGCACCACATGACCTTCAGGTAAAAAGTCCTTAAAAATTTGCAAAACCTTGTCGAATGACTTATTGCTTGCACCCACTTTCTACCTTCACATGCAATATCTTGATGATAAACGATAACAAAGTATCCGAAGTTTTGCATCCTGGGTACAGGCCACGCTGAGAAGCCTTCAACAAATTTTCAAAATCATGCACATCATCCTCTCTTGAGTATCTTCATCCAAATAGGTTCCCCTACGATGGTCCTCTAGCAACTCATCATATTCATCATGATTATCTTCTGTTTCAGCCTCGCTCTCATCCGAATCATCGGGTTGAACTATGGGTTCCCCGTGATATATCCACTGCATGTATGAGACCATCATTCCGTGAATGTGCAAATGCTTTCTCACTGTATCATAGTCCTGCATCAGATGGTTACAGCAATCATTACATGGGCACCTAATCAACACCGCACCCCCCGAATTCGACTTTGCAAAATCAATAAATGAGATCACCCCATCTATGTACTCCGCATCAAATCGGTTCTGATAACGTAATATCCAACTCCTGTCCATATCTGACCAAATCACAAGTAATATCAATTAGATATTGAGCTATTATATGCATGTTTTGGGATTGCAAGAATTCTCAAACTTTTCTCCCATGTTTCGTTTCACAAATGCTCAAGTATAACGAGCTTCTTTATGCACCAATTGCGATTGCAATCACTGAAACCTCTTTCATTTACAAATTTGTAGTATTACTGCTTCACGACTCCTTTCTTTTTGTGTTTTTTTCCTCGCAAAATTCAACAGAAATGCTGGCAGAGATGTCAAGGAGAGAGAAGGAAGCGAAAATTATGCCAGACCCCGACATCGATATCTTCATGAAGGTGACCGACTGTTTCTCAGAATCTGAATCATTGATGCGGATATTGGTCCCCTTTTATACTTGAGTTCCATTCAATTCTGTTTATGTGTGCAATGTCTATAAGTACTAAAAATCACAATGAAAACACCCTCTATGTGAGTATTATGAACAACACCCCCATTCTCATTGGAGGTTTATTTTTTACATTTATTTCTGTATCCACAGGCAGCAGCATTACAAGGGAAAGAGGCCAAATGTCGTTACAGATTATATACTGAAGGTACATGGCAATGAGAAATGGAGTATCTTTCTAGCTTTCCTGTTTTTTTTTTTGGGTACAAAGGGTAACAAAACATAATCTGTGAGTACAATAGGCTAGGGTGATCATTAAAAAATTCGCAAGCTATTAATTGAAATGTCTTTTTATTGACTGGATTTTGTTGATTATGATTTGGATCAAACGTTGTCTTTTTCACCATGGTAGGAATGGGTTGGTGTCAGTGGCTATTTTTCTCCAGTTGGGTTATTTGGATTAAACTGATTATTGAGTGTGTTTTTTAAGAAGGTTCGATTCCGAGTCAAGGCCAATGTAGTTTTCCATGGTGAGTGTAATGGATGAAATCATGAAGAATTCAGGGAATTGCAGCCTCAACTAAAGATTACAGATAGTAACCTATGCATGTTGCATACTAGTACTAAGATGATTTAACTTTTATCAATGCATTACTGTTTTTAGTTAAGCAGACAATATAATTAGTGAGAGGCAAAAAATTATCTCAAGTAATCTACACAAATCATAATATGGCGCTGGCTGCATAGAGGGATTCACTTAACACTCATAGTGGATGGATGAGTGGGAGGAACAGTCTGTCAAGCCTGTAGAACATCCAACACATAAAAATCCTTTTGGGAATTTCAACAAACAACTGCCAGTCCTAAGTAATACACATGAAATTATTGACCTTTTCATCAATGCTAGAAAAAAGGAAGAAGAGAGAGAACGGAATAGAAAGAGAGGATAGGGGGAAGGGAGGGGTGTACCTGTGAAGATGAAGATTAACCGGCCGTACCTGGGCTGCTTGCTGTGATCGTCGATTGCCTGTTGCTAGCTGTGATCCTTTACCGATGTTGCTGTGATCGTCCCTAACCGGTCTGGAGAGAGTGATAGAGTGAGAGAGTGAGAGAGAGAGAAAGAGAGAGCGATAGACAGAGGGAACAGAGGGAAAGAGAGAGAGACCGAGTGAGAGAGAGAAAAGAGAGAGCGAGAGACAGAGGGAACAGAGGGAAAGAGAGAGAGACCGAGTGAGAGAGGGAGCAGATCTGAGATACCGACCGAGAGTGAGAGACCGAGAGAGCAAGAGAGAGAGACCGAGTGAGAGAGAGACAGTGAGAGAGAGAGTGAAAAGAGAGAGCGAGAGACAGAGGGAATAGAGGGAAAGAGAGAGAGAGACCGAGTGAGAGAGGGAGCAGATCTGATCAGAGACCGAGAGTGAGAGACCGAGAGAGCAAGAGAGATAGACCTAGTGATAGAGAGACAGTGATAGAGAGAGAGTGAAAAGAGAGAGCGAGAGACAGATGGAACAGAGGGAAAGAGAGAGAGACCGAGTGAGAGAGGGAGCAGAGGAGATCGATGAGAGAGAGAGAGAGAGAGACCGAGAGAGAGAGAGAGAGAGAGAGAGAGAGAGAGAGAGAGAGAGAGAGAGAGAGAGAGAGAGAGAGAGAGAGAGAGAGAGAGAAATGGGAGAGAGACCGAGACAGCCTTGATGTCGAGCGAGAAGCCGAGAAACGGGAGAGAGACCGAGTGCAGCGAGAGAGACAGCAGAACAGTGTGAGTAGCAGGGGAAAGAGAGAGAAGAAAAGAGGGAAAAAAAGGGAAAAGAGGACATTTGGCGGGAGAGGGGAAAAAAAAACGTGGTGGCCGAATTTTATGTCTATTTTTTGTTGTAAAATAATTTTTCATTGGTAAAAAATTTTAGATTTTTTTTTTCAAATTAAGTGAAAAAAATATAAAAACCTTTAAATGTCGGTAATAAATTTTCTGACTCTAATTTTTGACGACAAAGATAAAATTATAGGTAAAGGACTCAGACTTCTAATTTTCCTAGAAATAGAGTTCAACATTACAGATGTTTTACAAAAACGCCGCTAATCGTTCATTTTACCAACGTCGTATAATCAGTCGATAATAGTCTCTGATAGTTTTACCGAGATAAAATAAAAAATAAAAAAGATTTTCAAACACTTAGGCTCGATAACGTCTAATCGGGGGTCCGAAACGAGCAACCTCCCCTAGTTAAAAATTGAAAATCGACGCGAGCACTTCGATCAGGGACAAGTAAATTGACGAACTGATGGTTCATAAAAATGGCTCCCGATTAGGGAACTTATAGTCACTAAAAGATTTTCCAGGTGGAGGTGCGGAGGCGAGGGGAGACATGGGAGGAAGAACAAGAGAGGAAGGGAGGGAGACAGAGAGATGGGAACGAGAGAGAGAGAATAGAGAAGAAAGAGAGAGGAGAGGGAAAATGATGCGCGATGTGTGCGAAGGGCACGAAGAGGGAGGGGTTTACTAACGTCATAAAATTTGTTGATAATATAATTCGTCAATAATAGTCTTTGATATTTATTTTCCTTAAAAATGATGTTAATAATAAAAAGAGGGGTTTCGGTGGCGGGAGAGGGAAAAAATTTGGTAAAAACTTACCGACGATTATTTTCGTCTCAAAAATAGATTTTCGTCAATAAAAATTTTTTATTTTTTAATTGAAAACAAGTAAAAATGACTACCAACCTTTGCTGATGTTTTATATTAAACATCGGTGATAAATTTTCGACTCTAATTTTCATCTCCTTCTCCATTCTTTTCTTTCCATTCTCTTTCTCCTACTCTTTTACTCTCCATCACAACCACCCACTACACTGCCATTACCACCCGGCTTGCATAGCCACTGCACTAACCTTGCACCACCTTCGGAGATAAAATTATAATGGTAGAATTTAAGTTCATCATACGACTTCAACTTCGGAGATAGAAATATAATGGTAGAATTTAAGTTCATCATACGACTTCAAATTCGATGTTTATTTAAAATAAAAGAAGTAGGGCAAATGTACAAGCTTCACAGTCACGTGTGGACCAAAACTCTGTCCTATATTTAACCAAATTCAGATTGAATTGTTTGAGAGTCGGTTTCTTTCCTTTCATATATTTCATTTAGAATTTAAAAACAGATGACATGGGAGGTACACCTAAAAACTGAGGAGATGATGCATCTTCTGGAGTTACCTGCTTATATTTCTTGTAGATTCGCTTGGTTTACTATGTTCTTGGATTCATCATTAATCGACATGGCATTGCACATCTCAGCACGGTACTCATCATAATAGGCTCCCATTTCTCAAACAAACGGCTATGATACCAAAAGTCAACCATTGGATCATTATAGATTGTGATGTATTGATGAAAACGTACAGACCATTTGATCATCATTTATGGAATTTTGTACGTCCTGTTTTCGCAATCCAAATTTTTAGTCCTCTTCAAAAGGTCATTTATAGTTATAGGTCCCAACCCCAAATGTTGATTCAATATGGATCATGAAATATATTTGAAATAAATATCAATCGTTGGATTAATGCAAGGTTACTACAGTGCATTCACGAGTTGAGACATGCAGTCCGTTTTTTCTATATTTTCGAACAATCTGGATCTCTAATGCAAGATATGGACCATAGACCCCCTTTATATGGCAAGTAACATTTACTGGATCAAATTCCAACGATTGATCCTTCATATCTTGTGAGATATTGACAAAAATGACCAAATGGTTAATGGTTCAATTTTAATTTTTGTGGGCCACTTTTTCCCGATCTAAACCTAAAATCCTCTTTAGGAGGTCAACAATGATTATTTGGTCAAATCTTATCGCTTGATTCATCATGGAATATATAATTATTTTGTTTTTGTCGATAAAATGAATATAAAAATAAATAAAAAATAATAAACAGATTTACCGATGTTTAATTTTGTCGGTAAAAGTAAAAAATAAAAATTTAAAAAGATATTTACCGACGTGTTTATTTTCGTTGGTAACATGATCGTAAAAATAAATAAAAATTAATAAACATATTTACCGACGTTTAATTTCATTGCTAAAGGTAAAAAATAAAATTTTAAAAAGATATTTAACGACGTTTTTATTTTCGTTGATACAATTAATATAAAAATTAATAAACAAATTTACCGACGTTTGTATTTTCGTATGTAAAATTAATATAAAAATAAATAAATATTCATAAACATATTTACCGAAGTTTAATTTCGTCGGTAAAATTAAAAAAGATAATTAAAAGCATATTTATCGACGTTTTATTTCGTCGGTAAAATTTAAAAAATAAACCATTTTTTTTAAAATTTAAGAATCGCCTTTGCCGACGTTTTACTAAAAAACGTCGGTAAAAGGGTATACTTTTGGCCACGTTTTTTTAAAAACAGTCGGTAAAAGTCTGTACTTTGCCGACGTTATTAAAAACGTCGGTAATGGTACACTTTTGGCCACGTTTTTTAGGAAACGTCGGTAAAAGTCTTTACTTTTGCCGACGTTTTTCAAAAACGTCGGTAAAGGTCTACCCTTTACCGACGAATTTTAAAAACGTCGGCAAAAGTATACCCTTTACCGACGAATTTTGAAAACGTCGCAAAAGTATACCCTTTACCGACGAATTTTAAAAACGTCGGCAAAAGTATACCCTTTACCGACGTTTTTAAAAACGTGGCTAAAAAACGTGGCTAAAAGTGCATCTCCTTGTAGTGATAAATCTTTATTAAAGGAGTGAAACTCTATAATGAGGTAGTGAGGTCCACCTATTATATAAAGTCACTCCGCTCAAAATAAAGGCCCACCAAGTGTATATGGTATTGTCGAATTGATCATTTAAAAGTTCTCTTGTGGCTACTAGAGTGACCAAAGGTTCTAGACCCGTCTTTGCTATTGAGTATAGAGTTTGAAGCGCGGTTAAAAGCTATTAAAAGAGAATGGTTTCTCCAATATCTATTTTGTGCATGGATGCTCTAGATGTGGTTAATCTATTAGGGAAATTTTGACTGACATATCCTCTCGATCGTTGGTGACATTTTGGTGGTTTATTGTGATTTGTTTCAGTTGAGGTTTTCATACTCACAGAGACAAGAACAAGGTGGCTCATTTCTTGGCTAAATGTGGGCAGTTATGGTTTAGGTCTCACCCGATTGTTTGTTTCACTTTTGTTTTTGTTGGTGTTTCGGTGGACTCTTGCCTCTGTCTCTTTGTTGGGGTTCTGTTAGGTTGTCTTTCTTATTTTAGCTTGGTGTTATCTTTATTACAAAAAAGAAATTAAGAAAGAAAAAAAGAAAACACAATCGTATGGATTATTGCATTAGTCATGTTATTTTATCAAATGTTCAATTTTTTAGTGGGGCCAACTTCTTTATGGGTAAAATTTCATAATAATCCACATAGGGGAGTTCTATTGGCACCACGAAAAGTTCTCTTCCCACCGTAGTTATTATGCCAATTTCTTTTTACAATAAAATCATTAAGTGAAATGACTAAAATGGACATCTCATAAACCATGTTGAAAATCAAATATTTCTCTTCACACACATAACTCATCTCTACCCTCTTCACACATAACTTACGGTTTCACATTCTCATTCCCCCATTGCACCCCACATTTCCCTTCTTCCTTCACTCTCATTATTCCTCCCTTCAATCTCTTTACAGCATTGCACCACTCACCCACAGTTCACCTTCTTCCTTCTTCCTTTTCCCCTTGCTCTCATCAAACTCTTTTGTTGTAGTTGAATCAAACCAAATATTGCAATGAACAAGGAAATGAAAAAAGGAAATCGGATCTTTTAATCCTACTAGCAGCGAAAAGGTTAGTGTGGTTGAGTATTTCAGTGTTTTTGTCAAATTTTTCAAGTTCTGTATTGTAGTTGTTCGCGTTCTGTCCGGACTGGTATGTCCGAACATTTCTGGAATGTTCGGACAAACGATACCGAACATGCACTATATGTTCGAATGTTTCTATATGAACATAAGAGACTTGTTCGAGACTTTATTTTCTGAACATAAAACAAATGTTCGGAATTTATATGTCGAACATATGTTTTATGTTCGGATTTATTGTTCCGAACGATACTGATACCGCTTTTTCCTTAGTGCAGCCATCCACAGAAGAAAGCCAAGTTCGGTTAGCCTATGTAATGGACTTACAGATGTGTTTTACTACCGAAGAAGTAAGACATTATAGTAAAATCCCAATATACATATTGTGTGTTACTATGTCTGATTCAATGGACTTTACAGATGTGTTTACTACCAAAGAAGTAAGACATCATATTAAAATTTCAATATACATATTGTGTGTTTACTAATGTCTGATTCAATGGTTATGTGTTTAGATATTTCACAGCCGAGATACATTAGTGAATTGGGCTCGCGATGTGGGTAAAAGAAATGGTTTTGTCATTGCATAAAGGTGTCAAATGCTGCAAAGGCCTGGAATAAAAGCTAGGGTTGTCCTAGCATGTGAGAGAAGTGGCCAATTCAGCATTGTAAGACCAAAGACGAGGGGCCTACTAAAAAGAAGATCAAGCAAACAGAGATCGAAGAAATGTGGATGCCCTTTTACAGTTAAGGGCAATAGCTTGACACTTTTGATGATTCGATGTTGGAAGTTGCATGTGGTGTACATAATCACTCTGCTGCAGAGTATCTAGAGGATCATTCATTCGCAGGGAGACTAACAGAAGAGGAAACAAATTGATGGTTGATATGTCTAAGAGCATGGTACGACCAAAAGATATTCTGGTTACATTAAAACAAAGAAGTGCCTTAAATGTGACTACAATGAAGACCATTTACAATGCACGTCATAGGCACAGAGTTATTGAGGGGTGGGAGAACACAGATGCAACAACTGATGGGAGAGTTGACAGAGCATAAGTACATTGAATGCCACAGGAACAATGAGGACAGTGATGTTGTTACCGATTTGGTTTGGGCGCATCCAACAAGCATACAGTTGCTGCGGTCATTTCCTCATGTCTTAATAATGGATTGCACTTACAAGACAAACCGGTATCGCATGCCCTTACTGGAGATTGTAAGAGTGACTTCAACAGATATGACTTTCTCTGTGTGCTTACATGGAAGCCGAACGCGAAGTCAGCTGTACATGGGCTTTGGGTGTTTTACTTTCTCTCATTGGTGAGGACGCTCTTCCTGATGTTATTGTCACAGACAGAGAATTGGCACTACTAAAGCAATCAACACCATATTCCCTAATGCAATGCATCTATTATGCAAATGGCACATAAATAAGAATGTCCTAGCAAAATGTAAGAAATTGTTCGAGACCAAGGAGAAGTGGGATAGATTTATATTGCATTGGAATATGTTGGTCCATGCCTCCACAGAAGAAGAGTATATTGATCATATGCATAAGCTAAACCAAGAGTTCACAACATATCCATCAGCACTTCAATACATCAAGGAGAGTTGGTTAGTTGAATACAAGGAGAGATTTGTATCTGCGTGGGTTGATAAATGCATGCTTTTGGGAATACTATGTCAAACAGGTACGTCTTATACTTTAATTTGGATGAATTAATGCTTTATGCGTATTTATATATAACGCATTATTAATTATTATGTTGTTTATATAGGGCTGAGACTTCACATTCACAGTTGAAGAGACAACTTGGATCATCTCAGGGTACTTTTGAGACAAATTGGGCAAAAACACATAGCTTGCTTGAACTACAGCATACAAGTATTAAAGCTTCATTCGGAGAGCAAGACAATGTGCAACACAGTTTCAAGCCCTCTGAATTTAAAGAGCTTCGTGGGAACATATCACGAAATGCCTTGGAAAAGATTTTGGCAGAAACTAAGAGATCAAATCTGGTTGGAATTGATAAGATTGCATGTGGATGTATTATCCGTTCCACACATGGGTTACCATGTGCGCATGAGATTGCTACATATGTTTCAGAAGGACGACCAATTCCCCTTCAGCGTATACATCCGCATTGGGTCAAGCTTGACATGAATCCGAGTACCGTTCGAGCTATAATATGGAGTTGGACTGTAAGACGGAGTTAGAGTTACTTGAAAAGAGGTTCAATGAATTTGATCAAACAAGAAAACTGCAACTCTTAAAGAAGATGAGGGAGCTATCAAAGCCTGACAGTACATTCTTGTTAGAACCAGAAGCAAAGTCTCGAACCCGTAGGCGACCACGCATTAGGATTGATACATCCACCAAAAGGGAACCAAGTGCTTTTGAGTTGGTTCAATCTGCACAGGACAGTCACTCACCTTCTCCCATTATGGTTAAGGCACCATTGGAATAGAAAAAAAGAAAAGCCTAGAGTTGTGAGAACAAGATCTAAAAATGTCAGTTCTTATATTGCTCAGTTCTCAGAAGGATTAAGGCCTTTTATAGGCCGATGGTAATTGTGGTTTTAGAGCGATTGCTGCTTTGAATGGTCATATTGAAGATGGATGGAGACAGGTTCGGAGAGAACTCTGCATGAGTTGCTGCACCATGTAGAACATTACAAGTAGTTATACGGAGTGGAAAACAGAGTTGAAGAACTCATTGAGACACTATCTTACTATGAGGATAATCCTTCGTACAAGCATTGGTTGGCTATGCCTGACATGGGGCATCTTATCGCATCTCGTTACAACTTGGTCTTATTTCACTTTAGCATGGCACAGTGTCTAACCTTCTTCCTCTAAGGTCACCACCATTGCCTGTATCTACTCGATTGGAGATAGCAATAGGTTTTGTTAATTCTTGCCATTTCGTTCAGGTATTGAAAACTAAAATTTTCTTTTTTTATTTAATTACAATATGTTAACGTATTAACAGGTTTATTTATTTTTTTGTAGGTTTTCATGATCCCAGATCATCCTATACCACCCATTGCCTATAAGTGGAAAGAATTCCATCATCCTTGCACTAGCCAATGGGAATTAGCATACGAAGATCGAATTAGGTGTTTTCAGGAGATTATAATTCCAGATGTAGCAACCTGTGAGACTGTCTCATTTGATTGAGAAGATTTTATTTTTTTCCATGTATTTCTCTAGCCACATTGTTGGCAGAGTTCATGTATTTCTCTACCAGGAGATCCAAAATGAAAAAACAACATTTTCAATTTAGAATATGCAAGTTGAGTTCTTTTCAACTTTGTCCGTACAACCATGTTCATCAAAATTGTGATTACAACCATGTTCCAAATATTGTGATTACAACCATGTTCCAACCCATAAAAAACACGCCATAAAAGTAACCAAATGTAAACAAAATAAATGATTATCTTAAAGTAATTGGTCATCTTCCAAAATGAAATCAGCTACTGTCCCTATGGTGCCTGCGTACATAAGAACGAGCAGTCATGCTGGGGTGTCGAACCGTGCACTCCACCTCTTCAATGGTCATTCCATGCAGCACATGTGCAGCCTGCTCGACGTGAGGGTATACCATGTGGGTCATCAATCCATCCATCTTGGCCCCTCTCCATGACTCTATCAAGGATGCACAATGCACCCGCATTACGCTACAAGTAAGATGTTCAATTCATTAATTCACTCGAAACATTTAAAAAGAAAATGTGAAATATTGCTCAATTAACCATACCATCTCATAGTCAATGTTTGCACTAGGTTGTGCATCTCGAGGATGTGGGCGAAAAGCTGATTGGAAGTTAGGGTTTTGAAGCAGCCTCCATGACACTCATGCGTACCAAGCCATGTATTGTGGTACACAATCAGATGGACATCGAACTGGAACGCTTCGATTCGACCCAGACAGTAGGTGATCATTCCATCTTTCCCATACTTGATCAAATATTGATATGCAAAATGATATGCATTTGCAGTCGGGCCTCATGTAGCACGAATTGGGATTAATGGGGTGGAGGAATAGTCTGCGCCCTACCAAACTACCTCAGGATCCTATCTGGATGATAGGGCTCAACAACGTCAAAGGACTTAATGCACCCACAGTAGAAGGCGACCTAATTAAATGGATGTTGCTGCCTAATATCGTGATAAGGATCCCATGTGACCTGCATGACCAAAACAATTATAAGAAACTTCATTATACTATAGAGAATTTTTAGTAAGTCATGAATAAGGGATTTTTAGTACCTCATCTGCACTCATATAATCAAGCCGCTCTCGCAGTGCCTATAGGGAAGCAGTAGTCTCCCTACGAGTGAGCCAGCGATACACTCGGGGTTGGGTGACTCCATATAAAATATTGGACGTTGGAGCGAAACACTTGAAATGCTAAAAAATCCATGCCTCGAGCAGCGTAAGATATCCAGCAATCTGTTTAACTTCTTTACGGGTAGCCAATCCCAACTGTCGATACAAATAAGCCAGAGCAGCGGCACCCCATGCATATGTACGGACACTTGACAAGTCTGTCAACAACGTCAGATATATAATTAGCACACGTGTGCCACTCTTGTTCGTGAATAACGTGCAGCCTAATAAATATAGAAGATATGCTCTCACTGCACAATCAATCATGTCATCTCCATCCTCATCAATTATTGAAGAGAACCTCCCTCTTAGCCACTCCAATCTTATAGATTGGCCCGAGCCTGCTGCAGCTCATCATTTGCCTCATTTGGATGAACTCCTAGAGCGTCAACAAGGAGCGAATGAGCATCTTGAAATGAAATTCTACCATTATAAGCAACAGAACGACCAGTCACTGGGATCCCAAGTATGGTGGCAACATCATCTAGACTTATGGACATTTCACCGAACGGCATGTGGAAAGTGTTTGTTTCAGGTTGCCACCTTTCCACAAAACAAGAGACAAGAATCTTACTAATAGAGCGGTAGGATGCTGTGATGAGTGGACTCAAATTAGATCTATCCACTAACTCTCTGAACCTGTTGCTCTCATTCAATATCCAGTGTGGTATTTTCTGTCCATAACTCAAACACTTCAGCGGGGCCCGTTCATGCATTCTAAAAATATTACATTATTAAAGAATGTAACAATTACGTTGAGTTTTATGTAGCATAAAGAGAAAAACAAAAAAAGTACGTACCTGTGAATGCCAAATGTATGCAGCTATGTGCGTGTTGAAACTGGGCAGCAAAGAACGATCTTCTGGCCCCGCAGTTATTTCTTGTTCAACAATAGCTTCTTCTTCATGTTGTTCAACATGAGTTCTTCTTCATTGCCTCCTTCCGAATCATATTCTGGTTCCCTTGGTTCTTCTACAACCTCCTCAGTTATTCGACGGCGCCTCCTATTGGAAGCCGTCGGCCTTACTCTAGAACTGCTTGGCCTATCCATTTCTGAAATATTAGAAAAAGAGTGATTAAATTAAATTTGTTCACAAGTGTTCGATTCTGTGTGTTCGAACAAGTCAGAAATGTTCGGGCATGTAATATACGAACATTCCTAAAATGCTCGAACATTATGTGCCGAACAATTCTGGAGTGCACAAACTTTAGAACCCGAACATTCTTTAAATGTTTGAAATTTTATATTCGAACATTTGGGCAATGTTCGAAGTTTCAGAACCGAACATATCGCGACAATGAAAAAAAAAGATTAAACAACTGCAACCAGTGCAGAAAAATCATTTTTAAGCGAATAAGACGTGTGACTATGTCCCTTTGAACATATTAAGATGCACACAATAGTTACTACAATGACCTATTTGAGAAAATAGCACAATGACAATGGGGAAGAAGGAAGGTGATACCTTTGACTAAAATGGAGGTGACTACAACAGCAGCTTCTTCCTTTATTCCTTATGTGCTTATATCCTTTCACTGAGCTAATCTTTCAGCCAGAATGTGGGTCAAAATGGATAGAAGAAGAGTTTCTCTGATGAAAGTTTCAATAGAGAGGAGAAAACGATGGTGAAGATGTGTGGGAAGAGAAGAGAAGTGATGAGATGAGTTGTAAATGAAAGGGGTGATTTTGGTATATTGATGGGTGCAAAGAAAAAACTGTTAAAAAACCTATTTTGTACATTGGTGTGGAGAGAAATGCGGTGAGAATAAAAAAACGTGGTGCCAACAGAACTCCCCATCCACATATTGGAAGGGCCTTTATTTTTAGCGTCTTAAAATTTCAAGGGAATTTTACCAAATAATTGTCCTCAAACTTGTAATAGACGGATTTAATCACAATACACCAAAACACCCATTTTGATGTTTGTATAGGGATTTTTGATCCTTTACCCTTCCCTGTTCGAATGACATCGTCATTTCAGGAGAACCCTACAATCTCAATCGAACGATTTCGTTCTCCTTCTCTTCCCCAAACTTCCCCTCTCCCTCCTTTTCTCTCTTTCTCCTCCGCTCTGTCTCTCTTTCCTTCTTGCTGCGTTGTGGCTCCTGCTCTCTCTTTTCCTTTCCCCCTCCGCTCCCTGCTCTCTCTTTCCTTCTCTCTGACGTCCTGGCTCCTGCTTTCCCCCTCCGCTCCCTGCCCTCTAAGCAATTACGGCTAGATCCTCTGGCGGAACTCCTGACGACTTCTCCAACATCATCTTCCATTTCAGATTTCAATGAAGGTGATTTTTTTTTATCTTTTCTCTTCCACATTCTCTTTCTTATTTTCTTTTCATTTCTAGTTTCTATAACTATGGAATTGTGCGGTTCTAGAGACAAGATTTGGTTTGGGTTATTTGCAGACAAATGGTTGTTTGGAAGTTGCAGCCATGGAAAAAACCCAAATTTGAAGAAACCTATTAAGTTTATTTTATTTGCAGACAAATACTTATAGTTGCAACCTCTTATAGTTGTAGAAAACTACTTGTCTCCATCTTTAGAGAGCTGTAGATTGAATTTTAAGTTTATTTTATTTCCAATACTAATTCGATGAAAGGATAGAACCAGATTGTTGGGTGGGTTCTCTCCAAAACTCCCAAAATCATCAAATAAATAGGGATGTTGTTCAGGAAGGAGTCCATTGGGAGGCAGTTGATGAAGCACTCTATTGGGTGTAGTTGAGGAAGGATTCCAGAGAAACCACCCTCTATTGCAAGGGGTGTGTTAGAAGTCTGAAAAAAGTGTCTTGCCACAGGGGAGAAGTTCATAAATGGATATGGTGAACTGGTGAATGATTAGGGATGATGGGTTATTAACTACATTCTTTTCAACATTAGTGCTCAATGGTTGTGCTTGAGTTTATTGGGGTACACTCATAAACTCATTGATTCTGATTGAATGATCTTTTTTCTTTTAAGAGTACACATGTTTGCTTTTGCAGATAGTTTCATTTATCAACAATATATCTTAATATTGGGTGGGAAGCATTAAGTAGGGGCTCATTTGAATGTTAGGATTTCTAAGATGCATTGTCAAGTCAGGTATTTCATGCACGCGCGCGTGTGTTGCGGGGGGTGTTGAATGAGCATTGTATAATGCTATGGGCTAGTGAATGAGCATTGTATAAATGCTATGGGCTAGTGTAAATATGCAGATTGGAGGAACCAGTCCTCGTTACGAAGACGATAATCATTCTTCTTGCTCTTAGGGTTTTTCTTTTGTACGTTTGAAACAGTCATATAAATGGATTGAGTAGAGCTTATTATTAATTTGAGTGATTGATAAACCTCTAATCAAATTTCGCAATTAGTACTTATATTTAGCAATCAGACTATGCACCCTTGTGGAAGAAGAGAAGCTACCAAGATGTTGCAATAGAACTTGGAAATGAGCTCAAATGCCTTGGCATAGACTCATGATGGCTTTTTCCCTGTTTTCCTCCTACTGGGATCATAGTGTTCTTGCCGTTGACCTATTGCTTCATTCAGTATTTCAATAGATTTTCTTATGGTGGGGCTGTTAGCTTTTGGGTATGGTTTCCCTTCCCTTTTATGATTCCTCTTTGTTTCTGTGTATAAATTTTTCCTGGGGCTTATTTTGTTTCTATGGTTTTGGCTTGGGAATTGGCTGCTTGGGTATAGTTTATTTTATTTCCAATACTAATTCGAATAAGCAAGGATCTCACCCAATATTTGATCAATGCATTGTAAACAAACAAGTCTGTCTCCCAAAAGAACTTAGAAAAAAAATTTTATTCCAGACCTTAATTTAATTAGCTGTAATTGTTGTTTACATGGGTTGTTTTGAGCATGATTCTTATGTGCGCTTTTAATACTTTGGTAATGTCTAGTAGCCATGGTTCTTGTTTTGTTTTGTTTTCTTGTTGTTTTTTTTTTTTCCAAGTGGCCCATCTACATATAATTGTTGTATATGTGGGTTTATTCGAGCATGATTCTTATATGAGCTTTTAATACTTGGGTAATTTTTAGTCTTAAATTCAAAGTCAATTCCCTACTAGCACACCTCTTTGATGGGTCAGAACTTGATAAACAATGTGATACAAGATCTCAATGACATATTATTGAGGAAAGTACTAGACTATTGTTTTTTTCCTTCGTTTGTTCGGTTTTTAATTCGTGAGAGTTCATTACAATGCATTTTATCAAGGGCATAAAATTGATGAGTTAAAAGATAAGATTCACCAACACCATCAATTATAGTGTTCTCTTAGATAGTAAATGATATCCCAGCGATCCCCCTATTAAATCAGATTATAGTAAAGTTAGATTTCTATATACCACCATAGTGGTTGTTGCATTACCTTGACAGTTCGAGCTCGAATAAAGAAGAGGTTAATGTTAGGTTTACACTCGAAGCCCAACCCTAGCCTGCTAGGGCCAGGTAAGGTCCTAGGCCCTATGGCCCTTCCAGGGATTTAGCCCATTCATTTACAGCCTAGTCCCTCCCCTCTTCTATTTCTCCCCGACTCCAGGCTTGTTTGGCAACTCTACTAATAGAGTCAAGAAAGATAAAGCCCCCATTTCTAAAAAAAAAAGTCCCATGAAAAGCACTTTAATTCAAATTTTGCACCATATTTTTTTTTAAAAAGTCAAAAGTAACCTTATTTCTCGACTAAAAGACAAACAACTCCACAATGAATAATAAAAGTCCAAAGATTCCATAATAAACAACTAAAAATAAAATACCATAATAACCCGGCTTATTTTATTCTTTCTTCAAATTAATCTTTACTTCACTCAACTTCATTAGTAAAGCCCCCAAACAGCTCCAAGTTTTGAGTGAAATGTGCCTGACTTTGACACACTGATTTGAAATAAAATGTCTTACCATTTGTCACCGTCTTTGTGGTGTCTGCAACCTAAAACTAGACTTTCTTGTCTTGTCATGGACTCATGAGCTCGTGAAAGAGATGGAGTTAATTGCATCTGGTTTCCCAAATTGTCTATGCATGACAGTATGATTGACAATACGGTTGTTTATGCATGACAGTATGATTTTTTACGATAGTCAATTGCAGACTTAGACTACACATAGTTTATGCATGTCATTATAGATTTATTGCCAATTTGTTGTTGGAGATGCAAAAGGGATGAAGAATCTAACAACCAGCATAACGATATCGTTATCACGATACTTTGAAAAAATGATTTTGAAATGATATCGTTATTTCTTAATCACTATTTATGCATCTCAATACAAAGTTGATCATTATTTACTAGTTGGAAAACAAAATGATAGAGAAAACTATAAATGGTGGTAACGATATCGTTACAATTTCAGTCACAAAACTCAACTTTTAACCAGTCATAAATGAAGTTCTTAGAGATTTTTCCCCACAATTTCGTTTGTTGCTATTCTTAACCTCATTTAAGGGGTTTTTGATATGAATGTTGTGCTAACTTTAAAGTTGCTAAGGATTATAGATGGAGAATCTTTAGCCCGGTCCTTTGGATAAATCAGTTTTATATGACCAAGATAGACATATTTCTGAACGAGTCTGGAACAGCAAGGTGAGTATAACTTTGGATGAAAGTTATAGTACATCATTAAGTTTGTGCTTATGCCATGACAAATGTAATAGATTTTGCATCATTTATTAAATAGAGGAAGCAGGCCCACTACGTTGCATTCTAACGCTAAATCACGATAGCTGGGAAATCAATGATCGAATGTGGGATCTAATTCGCCATATTGGGATAGAGCAACTGGCAAAGATTAAAAAAAATTAAACTCGATCATGGCCTAATAAGTAACTTGGTTGAGCGGTGGAGGCCAGAGACAAACACCTTTTACCTCAACAGTGGGGAGGCCACCGTAACTTTGGTGGATGTAGCTTACATCTATGGCCTTCCCATTGATGGTCTCCCAGTCAATGGCCGTACATTCTCTTCCCCATTGACCATGGTGAAAGTATGTGATGAGCTGTCAGGGGTGGTATCGGACATGAACTACGACTGCTATGGAGTGCAGATTAAGTTCACCTGGCTTAGGGAAAGTTTTGGTCAAATGCCCAAGAACAGACCCAGAGACCAAGATGTAAGGCGGACACGTGCTTTTCTATTTTGTCTCATTGCAGGTTATATTTTTTGGACCTCTTTGGGTACTAAGGTTTCAGCCCAGATTTTAGAATTATTCAGACGTTTTGAGAAGCGGTCTTGGGGAGCTGCATGCCTTGCAAATCTATATAGGGGCCTTGCAAAAGTATCCACCTACCAAAGAAAGGAAAACCTGTGAAGACCATAACGGGTCCTCTAAAACTGCTGCAGGTAAAAGAATACAGTACATAGTTTTGCGTTCATTAGCCATTTTAAGATTTTTATGATTCTATACTTGTAATCATCAATATTTTCTATATGGCTAGGTCTGGGCGCATGACAATTGGCAGGCCGATTCGTCGAAGAGCTGATTGGACCATGGATGTAGAGTTTCCTCTTCTCCTAACATGGTACAACATATTGCAGTCCCATCATTTCCAGACGAGGGTTGAGGAAGCCAGGCGACATCTGGATATTATGGAAGTCGATGCCGTAAGTATATATGTTTATATAACAATCAAACACCGCTAGAAGCCATTAGCGGTGCTACTGGTTGGATTGTATTCAGTTAACTTAAGTGGTTATGTGCTAATTTATTTTTCAAGATGACGGACTCATTACTCTATGTTCTTCTAGTTCAATTTGCTGCCATACCGTGATTATGAAAATATATTGGACTATATCAACGATGCGGATGTACCCCTCTTCTGGTCCAACACGGCATTGATTTGCTTTTGGGTTGTGGAGCGGCACTGGCCGGAGAGAGTAATGAAACAGTTTGGTTTACAACAATTGTGCCACCCCGTTTCCTGAAATTATCCCAAAAGGATGGACGCCATAACCTACGGAGAAGAGGGTGATGTTGGCTCACACAATGACGCATATTTTTAAATGGTATAGAAGCATCTCTCGGCTATGCATCGGTTGACCTACTTCTGGAAACACCCAACCGGATGAATTCAGTTTCATCCTAAGTAAATTCCATCATCCTCCTTTGCTAACAACTCAAACAAATCATTTTCATCTGTCAGTAATGTGATTTTAACTTCACATTGTGTTCATATTTTCCCAACATAGATCTTGAAGTTTACCGAGCAGCTCTTGGCATCATGTGATGATGCAGAGAAGTTAGAGGGAAAATCAAGTGATTTCTCAAGCTTCATTGATGGTATGAGAGCCGAAGTTGGCCAGTTAAAAGATGCATGTCTGGCTAATTTTAAGACGGTCAACTTAGATGATGCAGACGTTCCAGGATTGGATGAGGCATCCCTGAAGGTATCCTATATATTAGCTCCACCTCATACTTTCATTCAATTCATACATCGATATTTTCTACTAACTCCTCTACTTATTCAATAGAGGGACAAGGGAGATCAGGTAGAAGAACATCCCAGCAAATCATTCAAAAAATGCAAAAGTACAGGTACGGGAGTAGACAATCCCCCCAAATCTATTCAACCCCAACAGTCCAATATCATCTCAAACCCCCAAAAGATCCAAACGCTTAACGGGAAAATCTAGTAAACCACCCGATGTATCCAAACCCACAAGTCCAGAGAAGCCCTTAGAATCCAAAGGAGCCTCAAGTCCAATCTCGCTGTCACCCCGAAGGAGTCCTAGAATAGTCCAATCCCAAAAGAGCCCTATGTCCCCTATAAAATCAGAGGCCCCAATGATGCAAAATCCTCCAATAGTCCTTTTACTTCCAGCCCCTGGTCAGCACAAAGAAGCTTTAGTACACCATCTCTGGGGCGGGTTAAATTTGGGATAGGTTTGTCCCCATTCAGCGAGATCTCATCTATGATTATGAATGTCAAAGCACTCTATAAAGAGCCGAAGCCCCCGCCCCCCCCTATGGATGGCTGATCACACTATTGGAGCCTGGATGAAGAATCCAGAGTATAAGCTAATGATGGAAGAACTTGAGATCCTCACAATATTCCGGAATGAATTTGCTGATAAAGAGGGGTATTTCCAACTATCATGGATCCCTTACATGCATTATGTGAACTTTGGTTTTTTCTTAACTTCTCTCTATGCTGTCTACTACCAAGAAGGTGAAGTTACAGGAGTTTTGTACACATGTAACTGCCACAAACATGAATGAGCTTCTCAGGGGAGCATGGATGGACAGTTGGGTTAGTGGCATAGTTCCCTCAGAATTCGATGATTTGACATGTGTTCCATCACCTATTGTCGTCCCATTCTATGGTTGCAGACTATGTACTATTGGTTCGAGATATTAAAGACGCGGGCTCCATCGTCATACTTTCTTGGATGTGCTCTATTAGTAAGTGCTATAAAAATCGGAACACATTGTCACCGTTGATTGTTCGTTTCATCTGGATTTGTCCATTTATGAACCATGATCCTGTAGGATTGATACGCACTGTTGACACAAATAATGTGTCACTTTGCTTCTCCAAACTCAAGAGAACTACATGAAGTCGCAGCCTGCCATAAATAGGCAACGCTACTTCCAAAAAATCAAATCTCAGAATCAAACAAAAACTGCAAGATCCTTCAAGACAGTCAAAAGAGGAGTACACAAGAAGTTTCGAGCCATTTCAAAATCATTTGGCCTAACTTCGCTTCTCCGATAGCTGAACAAGAGCTCCCGGCGGCGACAACATCGGAGATACCAAATCTTCGATCAGAGCCTATGGATGGTCTCAAAATACATCCAAAAGGCTCCATGTCAAGTTCCGAGTCAAACCGACAACATTTGACCCTACATCAACCCTCGAACAGCTAAATCAAGCCTCTCGGTGGTGAGAACCACCGAGGCCATCACTCATCAAAAAGAGCACATGGACGGCTTCAAAATGCTTACAAAGGGCTACGCGTCAAATTTCAGGTCATTTCGACAATATTTGACCAGACTTTGAAGCTCGGAAGCCAAATCAGGCCTCTCGGCGGCGAAGCTCCCTGGGACCATGGTTTCCAAGACAGAGCTATGTTTCATCTTAAAATGACTCCAATAGGTTCCCTGTCAAGTTTCAAGTCAATCGGACATCGGTTGACCGCACATCAAGCCGCGACATTCATTGCGATAAGAACAAGTTTAGTGGTGATATGACCCCAAGCAACTTCAAAACTCAAACAAAAGCCTATGGTTGGTCTTATTTATTGCTCAGAAGGCTTCACCCCAAATGTCAGGTCATTTCGACACCGTTTGACCCAGTTTTAGCTTTTGACGGAAAATCGGCAGCTCTACGCGACAAAGTCTTCGGCTTTCCCGGAAAATTGGAAACTTTGCACTCCAAATGCAAGGATTCTCATCAAGTTTTCTGTAGGGAAATTAGGCCAATAAATGATAAAAGAATGTCAAGAAAAAATACAAAGAAAAAAGAAAAAAAACATCAAAAACGGCCGCAAAATGGGACAAAAGGGGGGAAATTCCCCCCCATGGTCGCAGACCCCTGCGACCCTAGCCCATGGTCGCTTGTGACCATGGAGCCCGAAATCGCCGGGTTCGCCCCAGAAATCCCGTTTTTTCATCGTTTTTTACGATTCTAAGCTTCCAACTCTTGGGATTTTCCAAAATTCATACTTTTGAGGTGCCAAATCATTTGACATCCGTCAAAATCACGGGTCAATCATCAAGAGTATCAAAATCAACATTGATCGCCAACCGGTCAACCAAAAAAAGTGTGCTTTCTACCCGACCGATCGAGAAATCGACAGGACAGATGACACCGACCCGCTGTTGGCAACTAATACCTGAAGTTACACGGTCATCCAATGTTGATCTACATGAAGATCCATCGATGATCATCGCCAGAATAATCCTAAAAGACGCGGCACGGCCCGCGACTCTTCAACTTCTCGGCGACCACTTAATGCGATTAATTGACTAGCTTTATTGCAGTCATTAATTCATATCTTTGGACGGCCCAATCAAAAGCAAGCAAATGGGAGTTATAAGTCAATTGATTCATGGCATTTAACCCATGAAACTCCTCCCATCATGGCGATTAAAGTCGATTAAATGCCCTCAATCTCCACCGGCCAATCAGAAGCCAAGGTCCTGGAGTTATGAAATAAAGGAATTAAACCCTGTAACTCCTCCCATTATGCTGCTTAATGACAATAAAAGCCCATAAACCCTCCTAAATGGCTACCAAGAGCCTATATAATAGGAGAGCATTCCAAAGAATTCCAGATCAAAAAAATCACAGAGATCAGACAAAGACACACATCCCAGATCAGAAAAAAGCACAGAAAATCCGAGAGAGAAGAAGAATGAAAACTCTGTTGAAGTTCTGCACCGGCCACCACTACAAGGTGACAGAAGTCCCTTGGGGGGTTCCCCCCCCCCCCCACCAAGGTCCTTGCCTCTCCTTCTGCCTTTAATGGCTTAGACATGACTTTCAGTCCGTCTACTTAGCTTTTTTTTGGACATAGGACCTCCATTTGGTCTTTGTCCTCTAAAAATCTGAGGTTATAGCCAAGCCAAGCTAATCAAGAGCATCCTCTGTTCTCATCTGCATGGATGATGGCGAAGTCCACATATGGCTTGCGACCGTCAATCTGAACGGGTCCCCCACAATCTCTTGAGAAGTTAGATCCTCCTTTTCTTATTTTTCATTGTATTTTGCATTTTTCTAGAAGAGACAAAAATCACAACTCTTGTCTTTAATTATTGATAAGAATTGTAAATCAGCTAAAAGCCAAAATCAACTAAAAAGGCAAAAATCGGCTATAAATGCCAAAATCGGCTATAAACGCCAAAAATCTGCTATAAATGCCAAAAGAATCGCCTTTCATGGCAAATCAAGAAAATGTCTCTTTTCTTAAATATATGTGCAATGGCAAACTTGAAAGAAGTTGATTTCCTTTTTACTTATGAAGGTCGATCTCCAGATCACCACTTGCAATTCCAAGTAAAATAAAATCTAGCACAACCACAAAAAAATTTGATACCCGCTCCTGCCCCCCGGTCGTGAAAAGGTCGGATGCATCGGACTCCCAAGTCCGCCGACCTCGGTAGAACCTAGCAAGGAATGCGCGGTCCATCAAGCTGGCACACCCGGTGGGACACGTTCATTTGAGAACACGATGCTAGAAATGAAATATTTGTATATCATATCTTTTGCTCTATGCTTATCTTCTTTTTTGGATTCCTTGGCTACTTTCTAATTTGTGGCCTTTGTTGGATTCCGCATTAAAAAAATGAGATGAGATTTTTTGGAAATTTCTAATTCTTCAAATTTATTTCCACTCTTTCTCTTTTAAAAAAAATTCAAAAAATCAGATTTCTCAGTTTGGATTCAAAATTGAGAAACCTTGATCCTCTCCTATCGTTCATCGTGCTTGCAGAAATGTTGAGCATGTTCGACTAAGGATTTGGGCCATCGTTTCCTTCGATGAGTCTATTTAGGATCTAAAAAAAAAGACATAGACCACTAACGTTAAACCAACTGTGTTCTTTGATCACAGTTGACTCAAGAAAAGCTTGTCCAGAGTGTGGAGACAGCTTGACTGTTCTAGGCAAGGGTCCTCCAAACGGGTTCATTAAGTAATCCTACCCTTACGTGGGGGCAATTCTATCAATTGAGATTTCATAAGACCGGGTTAGGAGGCCTATGTGTATTCTTTCATCTTTTAAATAAAAATTTTCAAAATAATTTTTTTAAAAATAATAAAAAAAAAATAAAAAAAAATATTTAAAAAAAATAAAAAATAAAAAAATAAAAAAAGATTTTTCAAAAAAAATCTTCAAAAAAAAAAAAAAACTTCTGTCATTTTTGAGTTCAGATCGAAGAAATTTTGGTCTCCTCCCTTCTGAGCACTGGCGCTCGCGGAAATCGTTGAGCCCGTGTTCAGATTGGAATGCCTTTTGCTCTCTTTGATGAACTCGATCTTGGCCTTTCAAAAAAAAAAAAAA